>VWYN01000297.1:248655-284776 GCA_013400075.1 Hippolais icterina | reverse complement strand
TGTTCCAACTCCCCCACTTCCAAGGTCAGTCCCAGGAGCAGAGTTTTCCTGGGGAAAAACAAACCGTGCTTGCCCTCCCCTTTGCACCCAACAGACGAATAGGGATGCACACATCACCCTGGGACAGCAGCACAGCCAGGGTGCAGAGAGGATTGGATTTATATATACTTATTTATACTTTATTATGTGTATATATATATATGATACATATTTATTTATATATAATTATAATACAGTATATATTTATATACTGTCCTTTCAAACCATAGGGTTTGAGGTGTTTGTGAAGCCGGGGCTTAGAAGGGAGCTGTACGGCCAGGGAGGGAGAAGCTTGTGGAGGCTGGAGAGGGACCCCGCTCCACAGTTTATGTGTGCACATAAATCCTGCAGCACAGGGAGGTCCAGCCTTCTGTGAGGGAGGTGGAATTCTTCCTCGGTGTTTTTGGATCTTCAGGGTTTGTGCTAATGGCAGGTTTGGCACAGGCTTTGTCCTCTATCCCCATGGTCCTGCCAGCAGCACGAAAGATTTTTGCAAGGCATTCCTGGGAATGGTGTGTCCAGGAGGTGAGGGAGATAAGCCTGGCTGGGAGCAGGCTGGCACATCTAATGCACAGCCCTGAAGGGAAGCCCAAGGTGTGACTGTGCTCTTGTCAAGTTGTAGGAACTATGGAGAGGTCCAGGGTGTTTGGAGGTCATGGCCAGTGTAAAGGGGTTTAGTATTAAAGGTCTTTTTTAGCTGCTTCATGCTGCTGGAATTAGGGTCTGACACTCAGAAATCCAGGTGAGTGTCTCCTGCTGGCTGCATCTCCTGTGCCCAGGGAGGTCGTGGAGTCTCTGCCTCTGTCTCTGGAGATATTTAAAACCCACCTGGATGTGTTCCTGTGTCACCTGCTCTCTGTGACTCTGCCTCAGCAGGGAGGCTGGGCTGGATGATGTCCAGAGATCCCTTCCAACCCCAACTGTTCTGGGATTCTGTGATTCCCAGAGCAAGGCAGACAGACCAGCTGAAAGTCTCGCTGGGAAATAAATTATTTAGTGCACCCTCAAATAAAACCAGGGGTCTTTGCTCTCATATCGTTACAGTTTTCTAATAAAGGTGCCAAGAAACTGTTCAGCCTGGGGGGTCACTGCTGGTGCACGGAGATCACTCACTCTCCAGGCAGATTGGGAGGGAGCTGCTTGAGCTGGGGCTGCCATCCTCGCTGGGTCATCCCTGGTCAACAGCTTAGCTGGGAAATCAATCAGAAAGCTCAAGATGCTGTCAAATAAGGCTGGTAATTCCCTCTGTTGTACCCAGCAAATAATGGGAGTTTTTATACATCCATGTTGGGCTTTTTCAACCAAAATTGAGAAAGTAATCACCTGCCTGTGTATGGCTTGAAGGAAATTTCCAGAAGCTTGACAAGGGCTCTGCTCAAATTTTTAGATTATTTTAACTACAACGCTTTTTCCTCAATCCCTTTCCTTCTTTTTTTATTTTTTTGGGTGGTTTTGGATGGCTGAATTGTTCTTGACCTCCTGCCTCGAATTCTCACGGTTTGTTACTGCTCGTCGTTAAAGAGCCACTGTGCTCTACACCAGAATCGATGCAGCTCAGGCCCAGGGAAATGAATCCTGTAGCCAGTCAATTCTAATCACTTTGGGACCCTTCCGAGTGCTAGGAAGTTCTATAAATGCAAGCAGGACAGTGAGATGCATGAGCTCTTTCCAAGTGCACAACAGGTGTGGATAGTGATTGCTCTTGAAAACCTCTCATCTGAGGCTTGACTTCATTTTTAAAATTATTTCAGAAGGTCCCCAAGACCTCTTTTCTTCCTCCTCAGTGGCAGCACAACCTAGGATTGGACTGGGCTGTTCTAATGCCACAAATCTGGTTATTCCACTTAATTACATCTGCTGAGAGGTGCCTGAAGAAGGAACAGGTCTGTGTACACTCTATTTGCCTGGATTTAATGGGAACTCGAGGTTTGTGGTCTGACTCTCTCTGTTTTCCTTTGTTCTCACTGTGTTGGGTGCAAAGCCTGTGCTGAAGTTTGGGTTCCCAGAGCTGATTTTTTTAGGTCTTTATTGCCCTAGTCAGTCAAAAATCTGGAACAACCCTGCAGTTCCCCTTACCTTTGACATAAAGGGGCTGGAGTGACAGGACAAGAGGGAATGGCTTTAAGATGAGATGGATGGGATTTGGGGAAGAAATGCTTCCCTGTCAGGGTGGTGAGATCCTGGCACAGGGTGCCCAGAGAAGCTGTGGCTGCCCCATCCCTGGCAGTGTCCAAGGCCAGGCTGGAAGGGGTTGGAGCAACCTGGGATATTGGAAGGTGTCCCTAAGCATGGCAGGGTTGTGGAATGAGATGTTTTTTAAGGTCCCTTCCAACCCAAACCATTCTGGGATTCTGTGCTGTATTTTGTGAGGTACCTGCTAATTTATTAACACTCCGCTCACTTTTATTAATGCTCCTAATGTGCTACTGACAGAGCCAGGACTTTGGGAGAGGGGATTGTTGTTATCTAAAGGAAAGGTTATATTTTACTCTGAAAAGCAACACAAACCAGCACGAGACTCGCGATAAATCATGTGCTCAACATCACCCGGCTGCAATGGAAATTAATGGGAGTTGCAAGGCAAAATTCCCCATCATCTCTTGCAAATCTCAACTGGAGTTTGTGTTCTCAGCCTCACTGCTGTGTGCAGCCCATGCTCCCACGCTCGTTCTTCATGGAGAAAGGGCCCTCCAGCAGCCTGTAAAGTTTATGACGAGATGGAACCAACCGCAGCTAAACTGTGAGCTTTTTGTCACCGCCAAACGCAGCCACTCCGGGGCTCGGCGGGGACCATTGGCTGTGAGAGAGAAGCAGAGAAAAAGCAGCAGAGTCTTCAGTCACTCACAAAATATGCAGAGCTGGTTCGGAGCGAGGCAATAACCTTGGAGTTGCTCTCCCGACTCTAATAACCCAAATGTTCAAGGCACTGGGTTGTAGCTCATCAGGAACGGAGCTCCTCCAGCTCAGCATGCTCAGCACCACACTGGAGCACCAGAACTGGGAAAGGACCTTAATGAAGCATTAATTCATCCAGCACCACCTGCCGGGGCTCCTGCTCACAGAGGAGGCCACACGGTGTGTCTCTGCTGCAGGAACCTCTCTTGTTTTCCTTTTCCTTGTTTTTGCTTTCAGGAAGGCACCGTCTCCTCACGTAACAAACGCAGCGCAGGTGGCAAATCACCAGATCCTGCCATGCCCATGGGTGCTGTAAAAAATTTAAGACGTCAAGTTCTGTGAAACTGCCTGTAATGAACCATCCCCTCGTTACCTGCAAGGAACACGATGTGGGAGGCTGCTCTCCCTGGCACACGTGCACGCTCCCTCTTCTGGAGTTATCTCACTTCAGCGTTGGGGCTTTTAAAACCTCTTTGATTTCTTCTCTCAGAATGCAGCTTCTGCTCAGTTTTCTTAAAACTTGAAGAGAACATAAAGGATCTTACTGCCAGAAGCATCACATCTCGAATTCCATGGAGATATTTCCTTATTTATCATACTTTACTGTGGGCTTTTTGAACCCTGGTGGTACAGCAGAAAATGAAAAGGCCAAGCAAAAATGCCTAGAAATACAGTGAGGCGAAGAAGTCATAGAATCATTGAATCCTGGGATAGTATGGGTTGGAAGGGGACTTAAAGCTCATCCAGTCCCATCCCCTGCCATGGGCAGGGACAACTTCCATATCCCAGGTTCCCCCAAGTCCCATCCAGCCTGGCCTTGGACAATTCCAGGGACCCAGGGGCAGCCACAGCTTTTCTGGGCAACCTGTGCCAGGGCCTCCCCACTCTCCTAGCCAAGAATTCTTTCTCAATCTCGCATCTGACCCTGCCTTCTGGCAGTGGGAAGCCATTCCCTGTGTCCTGTCACTCCACTCCTGGTCCACAGTATCTCCCCATTNCTCCCCTGCTGCCCATGCTGGGGGATCAGACCAGCACAGGGGGGTTCTGGGCCAGGGCCTGTCCAGCTCTCACCCAGCAGCACCACAAGGGCTTCTCCCAGAGCTGCTCTCCATCCCTTCATCCCCAGCCTGGATTGATCCTGGGCTTGCCTTGGCCCGCGTGCAGCACCAGCCCTTGGCTTTGTTGAACCTCATGAGATTCCCCCAGCTTGAGACTGTCCAGGTCAGGGCAAGGATGGGGGGTCTTGGCATCTGCTCGGCTCAGTTTCTGTTACCAAAATCAGTTTGGAGGGGAACCAGTTTTGTTTTTCTGGGTTTTTTTATTCATCTCTCCCCTGCAAGGACACTGTGTACATGTGGTGGAGATCGTTGAGTAAACGGCAGCATATGGGATTAGGATTTCTCCCTTTAATAATGGTTGAACTGATAGCAGATTGTGTTCTCTTTTTTTTCCCTCTCCCACAGAAAGTAAGTTGGGGGTTTTTTTAGCATGGACTTTTCAGCAGGAGCTGTCTGTTTTCCAGCAAACATTTGAGTGTAGCAAAGAAAGAACATATTGCTAATTTTGGCCAAAATCTGATGGCTCGTTTTCAGATCAAGCATTCCTTGCTTTTCAGACCCACCAGCTTGGAGCATAAAAAGGGGATGTGGTGAAATCCTCAGTGCCTCCATTGTGTTCTGCTGCACTTTCTCATGGAAGTGAATTTCCCAATGAGCTGTAAACCTCCATTCCTGTTCCCCTCCATGAATTATCTGGTGCTATTCCAGCACCTCGTGGCAGAGCACAAGCAGTGAATAGGCACTGTCATGAAACACTCCAGAGCTGTAATTAATAGCTCAACCTGCAGAAAGAGCTTAAATTTAGAGCTGCAAACTCTTGTGATGCTCTGCCTGGGGCAGGGACTTCTCCCCGTGTCTGCTGGGTGACCTGTGCATGCAGCTTGGCTTTTCTTCAGGGTACAGACAGGCATTTGTGTCAGCTCACTGCCAGGAAATGGCAAGGAATTCCATTCAGATTCAAGGAATATGAGGACTTTAAAAGGAGCAGCCAGGGAATGTGTTGATGTGATTCCAGGGTAGAAGTTAGGAGGATGAGGCGATACAGGAATACAGGACAGCTTTTGCTTTATTCTGTTGGGAAATTGAACTGGTTTTCCTAAGAGCTGGGAAGGGGCCACACTGGGAAGCGCCTGTGGGCTCATCAAAGACAGCTCTGTTTGGTCAGAATTGTGATGTCTCACCTGTGCCAGCCTCATCCTCGGTCCCAGCCCTGCCCATGTCCCTGCAGAGTGAGGAGCTGTCCCTGCTCCTGGCTCTGGATTTGCACCACAAGAGCAGCAAGGAGATAGAAGTGCCCATTGTTTCTTGGGAGGTGGCGTGTGGAACCCAGAGACCCTTTCCAGTGAAGGAAACAATAAATCCCAGCTCTGGGAGCTGGAGCACACCTGGTTTGCTGTCGCCTCCCTGTGCTTTGCACTGGCCCCATCCCCATTGTCTGCTCATCCTGAATTGCACAGGAAACATTCATGTGGGAAAATAATCCTTTCACCAGGCCAGCTGAGAAAAACAACTATAATTAAAAACAATGATGCACTGGGTTTCGAGCAGTGGTCTTTATTTCCCGTCAGGCTGCCAAAGACCAGGCCAATTAATCTGTTACAGGTGGGAGTTTATTTTAATATCGTGTTGAAAGTCAACCAGGCTGTTTGGCTTCATTTTCCACCATCTGACTTGGTCCTCCTGCCCTCTTGCCTTCATTAGTGGGAGACAGTAAAGAAAATTACAGTCTATCCCACTCAAGGCAGCTGTGCTGGGAGGGTTTTTTAAAAGACAGAAGTAAATACCAGTGACCTGGCAATTACTGGAGCATTGTTTATTCCAGTGCTAAATGCAGAAGCCACAAACCTGTTAAACTGTAGGAACATGGAAACCCATTATAAGGAAGATTAAAGCAGCTAGCCTTTGAAATAAGACTTTGTTTTGTTTCAAGGTGATGCACATAGGATTATTTCTTTCTTCCCGATGCTTTTAACTCTTCCCTCTGTAGCACCGCACGTAATTCACACAGAGGAATGCGGGTGCTCGATGTGTGGAGGGACATTCCCAGACAATTAGCTTAAAATAACCTTCCCTGGCTGCACCCTCGGGTTGGAATACACTGAACTGAATAATATTACCCGGTTTTACAAAGCAATTCATTAGTGGGCAAACACAGGGTGATGGTGGATCTGGTGGCCAGGAGAGATGGACCGAGGAGCAGGTTGTGTTTGCCTCTGAAATTTCCTTCAGCTGCAGGAGTGGGAGGTGAATCCTGGAAAACAATGAAGCGGAATTTATTCTGACTTAAGTACCTTTTTAATGCTCAAATGCATGAATTATCTTCCCGTTAATTGGAGGATTTGAAATATCAGTGAGCATATGCACAGCCTTACCTCGGCTGTTCTCTGGGAAAGGGTAAAGGCAAAGCCATTCCCTGAGGGAGATGGAGGACGCAGGGAGATGGGGGATGCAGGGAGATGGGGGAGGCAGGGAGATGGAGGATGCAGGGAGAGATTTTTTGCTATAATAAGTGTAATTTTTTTTTGAGACTCTGGTTCCACATGTTGTTGGAGACCATTTACCTTGCATTTTTCCAAAACCAGCCTCATTGCCTCCTCTAGACGCGCTCAAGCGTCTCAACGTCCTCCCTAAACTGAGGGGCCAGAGCTGGACACAGCACTCAATGTCCATCCTAAACTGAGGGACAGAGCTGGACACAGCACTGAGTGTCCATCCTGAACTGAGGGACAGAGCTGGACACAGCACTCGAGGTGTGGTACTCAAGTCCTACACACAGGAGCCATGGAAAGCCACAGCTCATCCATGGCACACTGGGCACATGCTGTCAGCACCCCAGGGTGCTGTGCCCCTGTCTCTGGGATGCTCAGCTTTGCTGCTGGTTCAGTGGGCTACAAGTAAAGTGTATGTGAACAGGGATGCAGGGACATGGGGGATGCAGGAACATAAGGGATGCAGGGACATGAGGGATGCAGGGACATGGGGGATGCAGAGAGATGGGGATGCAGGGACATGGGGGATGCAGGCATGGCTGCAGCCAGGGCTGCCACAATGGGAGGCTGGGCAAGGCGAGGCTGTGGCATGCAATGGGCAGCAGTGCTCGTGCTCTCAGCTTCCCCAGCATCTCTCCACCAGGCTGGGGACCTTTTAGTCTGGAGAAATGCCTGGGAAAAGTCACCCCTTCCTCCAGGGCGAGCAGGAGCCCTGCTGTCTCCTGCGAGCTCTGCAGAGGGAAGCTCCAGCAGTGCAACTGCTAGGAAAGCTCAGCTGCAGGTTTAAGGGGGCTTGTTTCTGAGAGAGAAAAGGCAGGGTTTGTCTCACCCTTACCTTACCTTTGTGTGGAAAGCCTTTCATTCGAGCTCCTGCTAAGGCTTTGTTGCTTTGTCTGCTGGGAGGAAAGGGAGACCTGCGTCCCTCCCTGTGCATTCTCCTCACAAAGCCCTGCTCCTCCTCCCTGGGAAAGGAGCTGGTTCCTGTGGCCAGGGCTGATCATTTCCCTCTGTTCCCTTTGCTGTGGATGTGTAGCACTCCTGCCTTTCCCTGATCTGGAGACAGCCCAGGAGCATTTTCCCATCCACTACACTTTCATTACTCAATTTATCTGTTTGGTGGCTGCAGTGAGAATTAGTAATTAGCAGTGCCCTAATCCTCAGTAGCTCACTTGATTTGACTGGAGTCAGGGCCAGATTTTAATCTTGGTTGTAGTGGTGTAAATCCTCAGTCAGCTTCAGTGGAGTCAACCCAGGCTTTATAACAGTGTGTGCAAGATAAGAGTGCTCTGTGTCCCTTCCTCCACTTGGAGAGACTCAGTCAATATCTACCCCCACCCTCATAAATCTGTATGAACTTGGCCAGTATCCCCCTAGGGAATGCAAATCAAGATGGGATTTTTTCCCCCTTTCCTTTCAACAGGACTATCTCAGGAAAATATAAATCTAAGTATTAACTTGAGCTGCCAGCCCAGAGGGTCATAAAATGAGGGAGAATGGTTCTGACATAGCGTTAACTGGGAATGCTCCCCAAAAGAAAGGAGAAGCTGAGGTTGGAGGGGGGAACAGCTGGCAGTGGTGATAAGGCTCTGCTGGAGCCAGGGGTGTGCTGCTGAGGCTGTAGTTAAAATGCTGCTTTAACCAGCAGCAGGGATGCTCAGATGGGCTCTTCATGCAGGAATCTGCCTGTGGGACATGGATGTGTCACAGGAGAGGTGTGGAGTAGGAGGACACCTCTGGGTGTGGTGGCTTCCAAAGGGAAGTGCTCCCAAGGTGTGCTGGAGCCTGCAGTGGGATGGTGACAGAGCAGAAGCATCCCCCAGCCAGGCTTGGCATTGATCAGCAATAATTTTCCATGCTGGTTCAGCTGGAGTCCCAGAGAAGAGCAGGATGCCTTAGGAGAGAGCTGGAGGGCAGCTCATGGAGCAGGGATGGGGAGAGACCATTGACACCCAAGGCTTCCAGAGATGGTCCCTCCAGTGAACCATCCATGTCCCAAAGCCCTGAGCAGCTCCATCATCTGCTGCTGCCATCCACATCTGGATTTAATAACAAAGCAGGAATTAGCATGTCCAGGCAAGGCACTGCAAAGTACCTTGGTGTGTTTATTAAAGAGCACATTTCTCCCCAGATCTCCAGCTGACAGAGCCCTTGGAAGGTTAAGCACTTGCATCCCAGTTCATATTTCCTTGCTCCTTATAAAAAAAATTGCCCAATTCATTCAAGTCATGGATTTTTCTGCAGCTGAAGCAGTTTCCCGGAGGAAGTTGTCATGCAGGCTCACAGTTATGGAAATGCCAGAGTTATTTCTGACACCAGTAAATAATAGTTCTCAATGCACTGACACTGTTTTCTTACCTTACCAGGCTGGGGCTCGAGCCGTGATTTAGATGTTTGCAGCTGATTAGCATTTTTGGGACTGTGGTAAGCAATTTGTGCAGTGTGTTTCAATCTTATTTTATGCACAGGAAGGAGGAAAAAAGTGATTAGTGCTCTTTGGAAAGAAATGTCTGCTAAATTGTTCTGATCAAGGTAAATCAAGGCATCCTATGGAATGTTCTGGGAGCCAGTCCTCCCCCAAAGCTACTCCCCATCCACAGGAGAATTAAGACCTTGTGGTTTTGTCTGCCGGGTTTTTGTGCCATTTCTGCCAGGGAAAGATCTTTCTCCTGCAAAATCTCTTTTCCTGAACCAGGGAAAATAGGATCTGACCTCTTCCATTAGGAGATTTCAGTGCATGTAGAGGGCTGAAAAAAGGCTCGGGGAAAGCGCTCGTGCCTGTGCTGTGTTCAGATCAAACATAATCCTGGGCAGAGGAGCTTTGCTCAGCAACACCCAACACAGGTGAGGAGCAGGACCAAGGAGCCTGGGAGCCTGCACTGTTTGGTTGGTTTCTTTGCCCATGGATGCTCTTTTATGCCAAGTTTGCCATGGCTGTGCATGGGAATGGTTTGGCTGAACAGCAAGTGCATCACCAAGCCCGTCTGACAGGACTCCTACACTTCTGCCACACCTGAACTAGGTTTGTCTAAGCAGTGCTTAAGAACCTGCAGCAACTGAGGTTGTGCAAAGCTATACTTTTATTTTATTTCTTTTTCAGGAAGCTGTTTCTAATGTCTTTCTTAACATTTCCTTGCTGCAATTTAAGCTTATTATTTTTCATCCAATCTTCTGTGGACACGGAGAGGAGCTTTCCTCCCTCCTGCCACCGGTTGTTCCTCTGTTGGAAGATTATTCCTGTGTCTCTCTTCAGTCATCTCCTGTGCCCCTGACAAAATGGCCCCTGGTTGCTCACATAGTCCTTTTTGGGGTGTTTTTCTGTCCCTGCTGGCACCTGGACCCTCATCCCAGTCCCTTCCATGGACAGTGCTGCTGCTGTGTTGGAGCTGAGCAGGGTGCAGAGATTCTGAGTCTCCTGCAGCTCCTGCTGGGCTTTGGTCAAAGGAAAAGCCAAGGGTTCATGGCAGGGGGAGATAACAGAATCTATTTCCAGCTGGAGTGGGAAGAATCCCATACCCAGGGGGTGTTAGTGAGAGTCCCCAGGAGTGCTCAGGGCATGCCCTGGGGCAGACTCGGTGTATGGGCAGGCAGTGACAGGACAAGGGGAATGGTTTCACACTGACACAGGCAAGGTTAGGTTGAATTTTGGGAAGAAATTCCTCCCTGTGAGGGTGAGTGAGTCCCTAGCACAGGGTGCCCCGAGAAGCTCTGGCTGCCCCATCCCTGGGAGTGTCCCAGGCCAGGCTGGATGGGGCTTGGAGCAACCTGGGACAGTGGAAGCTGTCCCTACCCATGGCAGGGGGTGGCACTGGATGGGCTTTAGGGTCCCTTCCACCCCAAACCATTCCACGATTCTGTGACTCTGTGGCACATCCAGGCCTCTCCTCTCACAGGCATCCCCATCTCAGGGCTGAGTTTGCAGAGGCACCGGAGCTTGGGCAGCAGCTGATTCAGTTCTTTGCTGGCATCACCCAACAAAGCTCTCAAAATGTTCTTCCAGCACTTCACCCTTGTCATAGTTCCAACACTCTCACATTTCTCAGCTGAAATTTATTCCCATGGCAGGATCAGTCCAGCTGGGGGTAGCTCACAAGCCCCACTGCCGTGCTGAAATTAAAGGACAGTGCTAATTAATGCCAAGACTTCTGCATCCCAGGGCTGTTGGACCCTGCTGAGAGATGGGGATGTAAAATTAACTCAGAGCTCTGGCTTGGGCTCCTCTCTGGCTCCAGGAAGCTCCTCTCCAGCTGGAAAGGAGGAGCTTGGTGGTGATTGTTTGAGATGGGAGCTATTCCTGCAACCTGGCTGTCCTGTGAAGCTCAGCTCCATCCTCTGCCTCCCTCAAAGCACTCCCACCAGCTTTGGTATTCATTTTTGAGTGCCCCTGCTCTGTCCCTGAGGCAGTGGAGCTGTGGCTGCTGTGGCTCCCTCAGTGCCACGGGGA
The DNA here is from genome assembly GCA_013400075.1 of Hippolais icterina. Lineage (NCBI taxonomy): Eukaryota > Metazoa > Chordata > Aves > Passeriformes > Sylviidae > Hippolais > Hippolais icterina. Next base: position 273,854 of record VWYN01000297.1, on the reverse strand, counting down.
CTCCGTGCCTGGCACCCCTTTGTAATTATCTCCAATCCAACTGCTCATTTCCAGCAGAACTTTAAACATTGTTCCCTTTATGTAGCACAGCTTTTTAATTTCCCTCCCGAACAGAAGCAATTGTTTATGTTGTAAATGCCACATTAGGCCCTGTGAAATGGAGATGGAATTGATTTTCATTTCAGAGATTTCACAGCTTGCCCCAGAACTTTTCTCCTTGATTGCCGGTGCTCGGGGAGGCGCGGGGCTCGGGGAGCAGGAATGGTGTGTGTAGTGTGGGATGCACAAACACCAGAGTCTTCCTCCAAATGTAGATCATGGAATTGTGGAATGGTTTGGGTGGGAAAGGACCTTAAAACTCATCCAGTTCCACCCCTGCCATGGGCAGGGACACCCTCCACTGTCCCATGTTGCTCCAAGCCCTGTCCAACCTGGCTTTGTTCATTTTCAGGGATCCAGGGGCAGCCACAGCTTCTCTGGGCACCCCGTGCCAGGGCCTGCCCATTTTCCCAGGGAAGAATTCCTTTCTAATATCCAGTCTAAATCCCGGGTCTTTCAGTTTGAAGCCATTCCTCCTTGTCCTGTCACTGCAGCCCATGATGAGATCCCCCTACTCACCCAGTTCAACCCAGGGCTGTTAGAGCTTCCAGGACTCAGTCAAGGAGCTGCCTGGTGATTGTTTTTTTCTTGAGGGGGATGCTTGGACCAAACTCTTCCTTCCCAACTCTGACAGTCAGGATGAGGTGAGCCCAAGTCAGCCCATCCACATGACATCCAGTCCTTGGTATGTACCAAGGCCTTGCTCCTGGTTGTTCCATGTTCTAGTGGGGCAAGCCACAGAGATACTTCTTTTTTAGGTAGAGATGTGATGGCAACTCTGTTTTCCTCACCTGTACTTGCAGGATCAGGACAAACTCTGAGGAAAAGGAAGCTCTGTGTGTCACCTTCCAGCTGAGAACAGGTGGGACTGTCAGTGCCCACTGTTCAGCTCCTGTCCCCAAGGCTGGGAACACACTTTGGAGCATCCTTGGGTGTTGGGGAGGATGAAACAGGAAAGCCTTATAAATACAACTGCTTAGATTTAGAGAATATGAAACATATCAGTGAAATAGAGTTGAAGGCAAGTTTGGATGTCTAAGATGCCAAGCTTTAGTTACTGAACAACTGGAAAACAATGGTATGGCCGGCTGAAGGTAATATCCCTTGATGAAACAATGCCCTTCTCCTTTCCGAGAGTCTACGGGTCAAAATAAACCTTAGCAGCTCAGCAGGAGGGGTCCAAAGAGTCATTTTTAGGATTTAAAATATAAGACAGTATGGTAATGTAGTGATTCTTACAGGCTGTATGTAAATGCTATAGGATTTGTATCTTGTGCTAGATTGGTTGGTGTAAATTAGAATATTCAGTATAGAAGATCTAATGTATTGTAACGGGAACCTCACTCTCTCTCTTCTTCTCTCCTCTCTTGCTCCTTCTCTTCTTCACTCTCTTCTCACTCTCTCAGCCCTGCTCCAAGCTGTGGCTGGCAGTTCGTAGCAGGGCCCCTTCACCCACGCCCTATGCAATAAACTGCATGCTCCAAAACTAGGCTTGACTCCAGAGATCTCTCGTCTCCATCCATCCCGACCAACCTATCAATCTCACACTTGGGGATGTAAAAATCCCCCATGTAGGGAGCAGAAGGAGCTCTGCCCAATTTACAGAGCTGCAAGGATGTGATTCCCTGTCCTATCTTAGCCCAAGCAGTAGGAGTTGTGGAAGTCAGGGGTGTTTTTTGGGAAGTCAGTCCCCAAACTGCACAGAAGTTCCTCTCAGCTGCCATTGCTCCTTCTTTTAACCAAGTGCTTGTGTTTGATCACCCTGATCCCAATAGGTCTCAGGCAGGGCCCTCAGTGATATCACAGCCAATCATCCCAGCAACCTAAAGGCTGAAATACATTTGCATTCCCCATTTCTCCAGGAATGATACAGAAAGAATCAGCTCATAAATAATGAGGCTTGAGCACTGAAAGTTCATAAACACCAGGGCCTGTTGAACCATTTGCAGCCAATAATTCATTATTTTATAGAGGGCAAAGGGAAAAAAATGCACGCTTGTCCTATCACCTTAAAAATGAATTAAAAGAAGATGCAGAATAATCTTTCCTATCCCCAAAATGCATTTTTGGAGCAGACTTCCTCAATTCCCATGTAAATACAAACTCCCCTCTGGCACTGGAGCCAGATCCGCCAATGTGAGCGCAGAAGGGAGGCAGGAGGATCCAAGTAAGTGGCATGAAGACAATTTGCTTGGACCGGGAAGGAAGATGCACTCTGACAAGGATAGATGGAATGAGGTTGTTGCCAGAGAAAATCTCAAGGAATTGTGAGCCAAGTTGGGGGGAGCCTTGGATGCAGCGAGCATGCAAATCTCCTTGTGTTTTTTGGTTTTGAAGGAGTAGCAGAGCAGGGGAGGGGGGGGAGGAGGGGGCTAGAAAAATCCAAAGAAGCTTTGTCAAGTCTGACATTCCTTTTGCATCCAAAAGTGGGTATTGATTTTCCAGCCGTGACTGCTATAAATGAGAATTTCTGTGTCGCAGCCCAGGCCCGCGCTCCTTGTGTTTCTTATCTCTTTAAATATGATTACCTGCACTTCACGGCTTCACGGGCAAAATCGTAATGAACTTTGCCAGCCCAGGCAGCCCCGCGTCGCCGGCGCCTTCGTGTGCGTGAGCAAATGAGTTCCACCAGTTCCTCCTGCTCTGTCTCCGGGCTACAGGTTTATTGACTTTCCGCTAATTTTCTTGTCAGGATAATTCTCCCAATCAAGATTTAAAACAAACTGGGAGGTTACTAAAGTGCTGGTGGTTCAAGTCCGAAAGCTTTTTGTTTTGATTGAGAGACCTCTGGGCGTTTGTGTTCCAGGGGGGCAGGTGGGGGAAGGGGATGGGGTGAGGGGGTTGTGCTTGATTTTGGTCTGGTACAAAGCTCTTTGTGGAGGGAGTGGGTTGTTTGTTTAGAGCAAATCCCTTCTTCCATGCCAACATCTGCTGCTCTGTATTTGCTCGCAGGGGAAACTATAAAAAAATAGAAAAAGAAAGAAAGAAATAGATTATTCCCACTGCATCAACCTACAGGCATCTGCTGGCTGCAATTTTCTTCAATTTCTCGCCGTGAAAAGCAAGAGCGTTCATTTTGTAAGTGCTGCTTTTGTGTGTGACCTATATTTTGAAAACTGATGGGGTCACCACCTCCCTCCTCCCAACCTGTTGAACTGAAGAGTCTCTGAGATCTGTCCTAGATTGTATTTATCTCAGAGATTATTTAAAAAGCAAGGTAGCTATTACTAATAGGACGGTGTTGTTCTGGTGAGGTTTGAGGTTTTGATTTTTTTTCCCCTTTCCCCTTTACTCACTTTTGGAAACGAAAATCCCAGCCTGGCTCCACCTGCCCAGAAAAGTGCTTCCCTTCCTGTCTCCATCCTTCAGAGCTGATTTAAAAGCACATAATCTTCCTCCACTCATCATCTCCTGACCCTCTTTGATTTCCCCCCCGTGGGTTGCTATTACGCTGCCTGGCAAGAGTCGGGAGATGTCGGAGCCTGTCAGGTAGATTTGAAGACATCCCATTTGTGCATATGGATACACACATTTCAGCACTCCGCTTGCTTAATGACACATCTCATTCCCGTCTGATTGGAGCTTGGAACCGGCACAGACAGAGCCAGGTGAGCTGCAGCAGCCCAGATCCATCCATGTTCAGCACTTCTGTTGCTCTTTATCGACTTTGGGGTCTTTTTTTCCCCCATCAGAAGCTCCTTTTTTTTTTCTTCCCCTTTAATCTCACTTTCTATTAAAAGTCTTCCCAGAGCTAATGTAATAAATTTAGATCCAAAGCCAGATGCATAGCAAAACTTTTGGCAGAGAATACTCTATCAGAAGACATTGCAAATGAAATATGCTTCCCCTTGGGGATTATTCTACAGTTTAATTTAATTTGATATTTCAAATTAAATTAATTCAAATGGTTATGCAGTTTCCAGGGAAAACAGACTTCATTTATGATGTTCTGCCACCAAATTGTTTTGCTCCTATCATATATCTTGTATTGTTAACTGGGAATGATAAGTAGTGACAACGTAGGATTTTTTCATGCCCTTTGTTTTGCAATTCCCATCCTAAAGGAAACAAATCTCCTTGTGCAGAGGTTTCTCTGTGGGGTTATTCCAACATTTCCACTGAAACCTTACTGTGGCTGAAAATTAGATTTTCATTGAAATGTGGTTAAAAAAACCAATATTGTGTTTGCTTTGAGAAGGTTTTGGGTTTGTAGGACTCCTTTCCTGGTTTCAATTCACATAAGAAAAAATAGCAACTCTTTGTTTGGGATTGGGGTGTGGATCTTCCAGGCTTTATGGCATGGGCAGGAGGATGTCAGGAAAAAAATCTGAGCTGCTTTTCTAGCTTATTCTGTTAGTTTGGGATTCAAAAGCAGCGTGGGCAGAACACTGAGGGAGCTGATCCTGCCCCTCTGCCCCGCTCAGGTGAGACCCCACCTGCAGAGCTGCCTCCAGCTCGGGGGTCCCAGCACAGGATGGACCTGGAGCTGCTGGAGCCAGTCCAAAGGACAGGGAAATGTTGAGAGGAAAATGTTTACAGGGATGAAGAACCTTTACCATGAGGAAAAGCTGGGAAATTTGGGATTGTTCAGCCTGGAGAAGAGAAGGCTCCAGGAGACCTAATTGTGGCCTTCCAGGACCTGAAGGGATCCTAAAACATCTGGAGAAGGACTTGGGACTAGGGATGGAGGGACAGGACACAGGGAATGGCTTCCCACTGCCAAAGGGCAGAGTTAGATGGGATATTGGGCAGGAATTGTTCCCTGTGAGGGTGGGGAGGCCCTGGCCCAGGGTGCCCAGAGCAGATGTGGCTGCCCCTGGATCCCTGGCAGTGTCCCTGGGTTGGATGGGGCTTGGAGCAGCCCGGTCTAGTGGAAGATGTCCCTGCCCATGGCAGGGATGGAATGAGAACTTTTAGGTCCCTTCTAATCCAGACCACTCTCTGATTCTCAGTTTTTCAGCAAGAAGTGATTTTCTCTTATCAGGGACAAGTTGGGGAAATTTCTGCCCTTCCCAACCTCATACAGCTTCACCACAGGCAGAATCAAGGGGGTTGTGTTGCACTTGAGGGGGTTCATCTCCTTTCATCCTTCATCAGCAGGGGGGAACTTCCTAAAAACACCCCAAACCCCAAACCTGGATCGTTTTGCCTTTAGTGTGCCCCACCTGAAATGGGATTACTGATGTTGTACCAGCCCTAAACCAACTTCCCAAGACCTGTGTGGACTCCCACGGGATTCCTTTATCATCATCTTATCCAGCTTTTGCAGTGAGTGATTGATTTAACATGGCTTTTCTCCACAGGCTCTGATTATCCAGAGTCATCAAGGAACTTGCTCCAAACTCTGGAGTACATTAAGACAAGGTAATTCAGGGAAGTCTTTGCATCTGGAAATCTCTGTAAGCACTTTCCTATCTGCTGGCCTATAGAAAAGCCATTATTCTCGACAGGGGAAAAAAATATTGCTAATATCACAAGAGGCTTTGGAAGAGAACATAAAGCTGGTTTCATTTTCCAGTCAACTGAGATCTAATATTTCCTGTACAAGATGTTGAGATGTTTTAGAAAAAGGAGCAATGTTTATTTGTCTAAAGCACCACACACACACTCACACAAGTTCTATATTGTGCTTGTGGCTTTTTTCCATTGTAAATGGTTTTGCAGGGAGAAATCTCTTTCCCATCCATCACAGCCAGTAGATTAGAAAAATATAAATATCATCTAAAGAGAATGGAGCTGAGGCTCCTACAGAATGCACAGCAGAGAAATGACAAATGCAGCATCCCTGGTGGTGGGGAAGGCTGGGGTCTGGGTCAGAGATAGCCTTGTTTTCTCCCTGGCTCCTGGGGATTTATTTCCTTACACTCTCCTGGGACAAGGCTCCCAGAGTGATATTTCTTATCAGACAAGTCTTTTGGGCTGGTCTAAACCCATTTCATTGAGCAATCTGCCATCAGCAAAGGAGGGTTGGTCAAAACATTATTTTTTTTCCCCCTTAGAAGCACATCCATTTGGGGTTTTTTCTCATCATTTTTCAAGCCCTGCAAGGATTTGTTCCAGAGTAGCCCCAAAGCACTCTGGGGAGTGCTGGATTTCAATGCCCCCATGGTGCTGTTCTCAGCCAGGAGCCTGACAGCCAGGCTGATGCTCCAAGCCTTTGTCTTTTGAGCCGTGACTGTTCCCTAACCAGTTTTAGGCATCATGGGAGGCAAGTCTGTGCCCTGGAGAGCTCATGGATGGCTGGATGTGTGTGGTGAGGATAAAGCTGCAGTTACAGGGCCAGGGCTTGGAGTGAGAGAGGACCCACCCTTATCCCTTTGGCCTGCTCATCCCCATGGCTGGGAGCACTGGAACGCCTGACTGCACTTGGAAGGTTTCAAGTGTTGGGATTTTCATCACTTTTCCTTCTTCAACTCCTCCTCCTTCTCCTCTCCTTCTCCTCCTCCTCCTCCTATTATTATTACTATTACTATTATTATTACTATTACTATTACTATCACTATTATTAGACAATGTTTTCCTCCTTGGTGCTTCCCTGACAGCCAGGAATTCTTACCTTGAAGCTTCCAGTGCTTTGCTTTGATGGTTTGCTGCCAGTGGCTTTGGCTAAAGCTGAAGTGGCTCTTTGGACATAATCAGTGTAATTAGGGAAACCCCTTCCTCCAGCTGAATTAGCCCTAGGTTTAACTGGGTATGGAGCACCCCCCAGCAGTGGATGTCCCATTGTGTCTCGGTGCTGCTTCTCCTCAGGCAGAAACCAAATCCAGCCCAGCACAGATTTTGCTCTTTTCATCTTGATGAGTCAATTTTCCCTTCCCCAAACCCTCTCCATCCCCCAAAACCCACCTGATAGAGGAGAGCACATTCTCTCCTGAGCATGAGCAGAGAGAGAAATGGGCAGCATGGAACATCCAGGCCGTGGCTGCTTCTTTTGGCTTGGCTTTCCCTCCTTGAGAGCCTTTTCTTTGGAGTGGTGCTGATGCCTTTTGGGCTGCCTAAAAACAGAGGCCAGACAAAATTAAGAGAATAAAAAGCAGTTCTATTTATTGAAGGGCCTTCAGGTACATTGAGGGCAGACAAAGCCCCCCAGGGGCTGCACCCAAAATGGACAATGGGCACCAGTTTGCACACTTGGATCAGTTTGGGCCATTTGCACATTGGGGTTCATCTTCCAATTACAGCTTCAGGGAATGAAGTCATTGAGCCCAAGTTTGCTGCCCCCAGCTCACTTTTGTTTCCATCTCTCAGGCCTGAGGCAGTGAGGTGTCCTTGATCCCCAGGCCTGGGGAGGAATTGTTGTGTCTGCCCAAACTGGGGAAGCAGCAGCTCCCACTGTGTGTGGAGTTTAGACTTCTACACTAAAGAATTGCAGGATTACAAATAGATGAAAAATAGAAAAGCTAAAATCCTAAGGCCTCAGTGCTGCCAGGGCCTGTGGTCCCACAGGCCGTGTTTGCAGGGTCAGGCCCTGGGAGGGGATTTCTGTGACAGGTCCGTGTTGCAGGGCTCAGGCTGGGAACAGCTGTGCCCAGCGCCTGCTCAGCCACTGCAAACAGGTGCTGGACATGACAAAGTGCAAACAACTGCAGGCAGATGCTCCCTGCAGCCAAGCCTCATCCTGTAATCCACTCAGGTGCCTCTCTTCAGAAAGTTTCTCAGGGCACCGTGTGCTCTGTGACACCCCTGCTTTTATGGTTTCATTCTTCTCTGCTGCAGCCTTTGTCCCTCAGCACAGCCACCATGTCAGGAAGAGAGATTGCCCAAGCCTGGCTCTGCTCTGGGCATCTTTGCTTTCCCCGTGTGCCTGAGTGGCATCCACAGGCAGCCCCCAGCAAGCAGCTGGAGCCCTCCAGGCCACCAGGGACAGAGCAGGGATTTCGGGAGAGGTGATCATGGAAACATGGAATGGGTTGGGTGGGAAGTGACATTAAAGCTCATCCTGTTCCACCCCTGCCATGGGCAGGGACACCTTCCACTGTCCCAGGGGGCTCCAAGCTCCATCCAACCTGGCCTTGGACACTGCCAGGGACCCAGGGGCAGCCATATCTGAGCTGGGCACCCCGTGCCAGGGTCTGCCCACCCTCACAGGCAAGAATTCCTTCCCAGTATCCCATCCATCCCTGCATCCTCCCCTGCAGTGGGAAGCCATTCCCTGTGTCCTGTCCCTCCATCCCTTGTCCCCAGTCCCTCTCCAGCTCTCCTGGGGTCCGTTTAGGCCCTGTAAGGATCTCTAAGGTCTCCCTGGAGCCTTCTCTTCTCCAGGCAAACACCCCCAGCTCTCCCAGCCTGGCTCCATGGGAGTGTTCTCTTCAGGGGGTTCTGTTTGGGGGGTGTATAAATGAGAAATTTGGTCACAAGGTGCAGGATGGGTTTCTGGAGGCCATACAGATGTGTTGGCTGCACTCACAGCAAGGGGAGGTTGCTGTTAGCTGTAAATCCCTACAGAACCCCTCTGTTAGGGGCTGACTTTCCCAGGAAGTGCCTCTCTGCTCCTGGAGGTGCCTGGTGTCCCTGGGGGATGGCAGTTCAGGTGAGGATATTGCTGCCAGATCCCCTGGCCTGAGCAGCCCACGGTGCCTTTCTTCTCATCCCAGATGTGACAGACTGTCCCTGCGGGCCTTGGGGTGAATCTGGGGTGTCACTGGAGTGTCTGCTTTGCTCCAGAGTGAGCTGTGTGCCATGGAGGTTAATGGCTTCTGAGGGAAAAGCCTTCAGGAATGCAGAGTGCTTGTCCCAAGCATCTCTGGGTGACACAAAGCCAAGGAGAGGCTCCTGTGGACACCCCAGCCCTCAGAGGTGGCTGAGCTGGTTGTGGGTGGCTGTGGGGGCCAGTGTCTCACACACAGCTCTGCCTGGACTGTGACACCCCTCCCTGAGCTCAGGAGCATCATCTCCTTGCGTTAGATACATCAGTGCAGCTAAAACCTGTGATCTAGGAGGCTCTGGCTTCAAAACCTGTTGGGGGTGAGCCTGCTGCCCTTAAGGTGGTTGAGGAGTTATTGATGGAACAACCTTTGGGGGGCCGAGTCTCAGCTCTGACAGAGGCGAAGGAGAAATCATTGTTTAAATAACCCCTGGGGACTGGAACTGGTGGTGACCCAGAAACAGTTTATTTTTTTTATTGCTTTCCATAGCTTCCCCAGGCTAAAGCTGTCTCCAGTAAGGAAAACCAGGTTGTTACTGGGGGAGTAAGCAAATTTGCAGACGAGGGCAAAAGCTGAGCAGAGTCGAGGACCCGGGAGCTGTGACAGCTGAACAGCACTTGTGCCTTTCTCTCTTCTCTTGCTTTTCATGTCCCACTGATCTCTAGCCCCTTTACCAAGTAATCCATTTTTTGTTTCATTTTTATACCACTGTTTCAGTGTTTCTTGGTGAAACCAGCTGCTGTCTCTACATTGAATGGCAATTCCACTTTCAGCCTATGGGATGCTTGGTCAAAACCAAACTGATTTCTTAATCACTGAAGGATGTTTTCAGGAGCTTTATTATTCTTTATCCTTTCAGCCACTGCATGGGTGCTCACTGGCCCGGCAGACCTCCCAGCCTGCTCCCTTTGTTTCAGGGAATGTTGGGGGTAGGAGCAGGAGGGGATAAATATATTCTCATTCACTCATCACCTGACCTGAATAGAGACCACAGCCATCTCTATTATTGCCAGGTTGAATTTGGGGTTGTATTGGATCAGTCTGGCCCTTAGCCTCCATGCCAGCCTTTCTTGCCTGTTCTGTTCATGCTCATTCCCTGTGGGATGTTCCAGCTCCCAGCCCCACCCCGCCGGTGGCTTGGCCAGCACGAAGGGATTTGTTCACTTGTTTGCTAATTGGATTTTGCACTGAAGTGAGCTCCAGAGAGTTGCACCTCTGGCCAAAATCAGCATGGTGTTGACCCCAGGCCATCAGTACTAAAAGCACAAACCGTGGCTTGGAGGGCTGCAGGAGATCTCTTGTCATCTTGGATCAGTGTGAGCCCTCACACGCTCCTGAGCACCCACCACAAGCAGGGAGCAGGACAAATGCAGTGGTGGCACAGATGGAGAGAATAAACAAGTCCTTGCCCACGTTACTGGGTTGCTAATGAGGAGAGACCTCATCAACCTCCCAGCCATCTAATTTCTCTTGGCTACCATTTCAGCCAGTCAGGAACCACCCCAGCAACAGCATTTCCTGGCATGAACCAGCTCTGTGAGGGAAATATTCCCAGTGGGAAAATGAGCAATTCTCCCTTTGTCCTGTGTCTCTGATATCAGAAATCTCCTTCAGACCACGTGTTCTCTGGAGAAAGGCTGAAGTCCAATCCCAACTGCCCGTCACAGTCAAGCTCCCGCATTTCCCCCGTGTGCCTCCAGCAGCATCCCAAGCCTCTGTAGGATGGAAGTGGGTGGCTTTCCATCCTCACCCTGCAGTTCTCATTTCAGGTGCTGCTCAAGCCCAGAGCATTTGGGGGTTATTTTTTCAACCATGACCTCACCTCTAAGCAGACATGTCTTGGAATTCAGCCACAGAGCTGAATTCACCAGTGCCCTTTTCGAAACTCAGACAGCTGCACCCCTCTGCCAGGAGTTTTCCTCCTGCCTGTGCTACCTGGAAGCTTTGGAGTTGTCCCTCTCCCCAAACTGGACACAGCCCCCAGACCTCCACACGAGCTTCTGGCACTGGTCACAGTGCACCGATATCTCTCGCTCGCCCAGCAGCGTCTCGACTCACGAACTAATTAAAGTTCATGTCACACTGGGAAGATGCAAAATGCTCTCTGAGCACTAGATGTTATTATTTTAAGCTTCTCTTCTTTTTCCTGAGGCGCAGCAACTCCCTGAATCCCAGCTGGCACACCACATCCAGCCACAAAACACCGCTAATTGGGTGTTTCTCCTGTTGACCTCATTTCTCCAGCATACTTTGGCTGGGTTTATTTCATGGGTTTTTGGGGAATTTTTTTCCAAGAGGGCCTGGAAACCAGATAAACAGAAACACTTTGCTGAGTGTCTTGGACAGTCCTTGGTCGTTCCTTTCCTCCATGCCTTGCCCTGTTTCAAGGTGTGATAATGCTGCTCTTCCCCCATCATCATCTGTTTTACACATCCAAGGAAATAAGAGGCAGAGGGAGATGGGAAGGAAGGGATCAAGGGCAGAGTGATGACTTTGGAAGAGGTTCCATTTGGAAGAGGTCACAGACCTCTAGTCTAGGCAGGACCTACACTGTTGCTTCTTCCCGTCACAAGACGTTGGCAGATCCATCATCATTAAGAAGTACTCCTGGGACAGGATTTGGATACTGAAGGGCACCTTTTGGACTGATTCCTCCTCCAAAGGAGAAGGTGACTTGTGCTATAAACGCTGTAAAGCTCAGCCAGGCTCTGGGACAGCTCCTGCCTGATGAGCGCACCAAGTTCATTAACGACGACTTTGCTCAAGTGTCCCCAACCCGGCTCACCTCCCAAAGAATTGAGGAGTCTCCCATTAATTCCTTAATTGTGTTATTGGGAAGGTGCCTCCTCAGTGTCACCTTGCAGAGGTGGCAGGTGGAAACCTCTCCCTGATGTTCTCCAGGCAGCTTCTTTCCTTCTTTTTGTATTTGTGAAAACAGATTTGGTTTCGTGGGTGGGATTCTGCCCCATCCACCTTCCCTGGCATGAATTCATCATGCTGTTTCCCCCATACCATTCATTACCTCCTTAAAAATGAATGCAGAGAGAAAACACAATTAGATGCTGCTTTGGTTAAATAATACCTTGGAAAAAACCAGAACAATAGCTTGAAAAATAAGGAGAGAGTGAAGATCGCACAGTTTGAACTAATGATGGAAATTACCTCGAGTTAAGTTGGATTTGAAATCAGAGGTTTGGGGGATTGTATTTTTTACTTTTCTTTCCAGTGAATTATGACAAATATAGAGGCCTGCTGGATGGATGATTAGATTTTTTTTTTTCTCTCTCCCATCCGCATTGAAAAATGAAATATTTCTGTAATATTAAATCCATCCAATTGATCAAAGTGTGGTGTCAAAAAATGTTGTAACTGCTTCTTCTCATCCAACCCTTTCAGCAACTGCAAACCAGAGACCTTTTCAATCCCTTTCTGGAGGTGGCTGGAGGTTACCTCTGCTGAAAGAGGCTGTGCAAGGAATGAGTCTGCATTTCTCCAGCACATTCCCACAGTAGGGGCTTACAAAAGGCTGTGGATTTGGCACATGGAACAACAGCACGTCCTCAGCTTTGGGGGTTTGTCTCCTCATAGGGCCATCACCTGTTCTAACACAGCCCTGCCAGTGGTGGGGCAGGAATCAGGAATGGGGTGGCCAGAAGAGGAGTGAGAAAGGGAATTTTTTCTTCTCTAGCTCAGCCTGATGAGTAACCCCTGGGAGATTTATGGGTGTTTCCCCTCCCCTTATGTTTTTCTTTCCCTGCTTACTTTCACTGGAGAACAAGAAAACCAAACAAACCAGAAACCTCAAATATTTGGTCACTGTTTGAGGAAGCAAACACAGAGTGTATCCAAACATTTGGAGAGGTGGGAAGCTGGGGTATTGCACAGCGGGATAAATGCAAAGTGTGTCCAGAAAAGGAAGATTTTTTTGGAAAGCTGTCAGTGAGGAAGAGCTGAGAGGGTTGGGGGTTGCCTTGTGTACAAAATAAGGGATGGTTTTCTTTAAGTGGATATTGTGGGTACGACTGAGCAGTCTTCCAGTGAAGAGAGAAGAAACCAGCTTGGTTTCAGCAAGAAAGCTGGAAGAGGAATAAAACCCCCACTTCTGCTGGGATGGTGGGGTATGAAACAGGGAACGTGGAGTGTTATGGACTCACCTTCATCAGCAGCATCATTAGGAATAGGAAATCCAAATTCCCGTGGTTGTTCCCATGCTGTCATCCAGCCCCTGGAGCTGCATGGAGAGTGACCCAATACTCCCTTTAATTCTCAGAATACAATTCTCCAGCGCCTTGTATTGCCTTTGGTGCTGCTGTTTTGACATGAAACTCTGGTTGTCTTCAAAAGAAAACCACGGGGGAGGAAAAGAACCCGTCTGTTGCCTCTGTTTGCATATCAGGGAAGGTGTTTGCTTGCTCTAGGAGGACTCATTTATTCCTGTGGCTGCACGGGGACGTGCTCAGAACTTCCATAGAATGTGTGAGGAGCAGTAAGTGCTGCTTCATCTCTTGGTGAATGAGCAGCAATTTCAAAGAGCAAAGCAAGGAGTGCAAGGCTCCTGTTCTCTCACTTCATGCCTCAGTGTCCCCCAGCTCCCGGACGCGCATGGGAGATCAAAAGGTGGAAATCTCCACTCTCCCACACATCGATCCCTTTGCTTTAGGAGCTCTTTGTGCTATCGACTCACCCTCCTGAGGGAAAATACGCATTTTCCTTGGTTACATAAATGGACACACAGGTGTAAAGGAGATGAAGTCATTTTTCAGAAAGTCACCGACAGAAATGAGGGAAAGTCAGGGAGCCCTCCTTCCCTGGCACAGCCCCTGGTGAACCTCTGGATAACCCAGGGGAGGGTCTCAAATAGCTCCACAGAAATGCAGCAAAGAGATGGATGGCTGCAACTCTGCTGCTTACCAAATTAGAAACAATTTAAGGATTTAAGGATTAAGTACCATTAATTACTGCCCAACAAATGCTGATCTACAATGGAGCACTTGTGGAAATGGAGAGAGAAGTTTCTGCGTGAATACTAAATGGCTTCATTAATGCTCAGTGCAATTTCATTGAGTGATAAATTAATTAGCTTGATGCTCCAAGAATTACTGAGCAGGACCATGGGCACGTGTGATGAAGGGACAGCAGGAGCCCAGTGTCCCCTTGCCTGGGCAGAGCAGGTCACACAGGTGTGGGACACACCAGGGCAAGGTAAAGGGAGTAAAGAAAGAGAAAATGGGGTTTCTGAGAGAGGAAAAACCCAAAATGCTGATCTGGATTTCGTCTGGATTCTCCAATCTGGAAAACACTGGAGGTTCCAGAGGTCAGGGTGAGAGCAGTGAGATCTCGGTCATTATTTTCCTGTTGCATCTGGAGATGACACTTTACCCTCCTGCTGTCATGCTGCTGATGTTGGGTGGGTCAGACATCATCCCTGCTCCTGGTATTTCTGTTCCCTCCATCCTCTCTGCTCAGCCATAGCCATGGGGCTGAACAGACCTTCCCTGCCACTGATTCCCTTCGGCTCCATGGCTCGTGCTGGGTGCTCTTCCCATCACATACCAGGATCAGGGAGGTTGGAGTTTGCATCCTTGTTATCCAACACTTGTGGCAAACACTTGGAGCATCCCAGCTTCCTTGGCATTGCTCCAAGGGCGTGTTTACCTGGGCCTGGAGAAAGACTTGGTGCTTCCAAAACCTGGAGAGCCCCGTCTGGCGTGGCAGCCCAGCGAAGCGGTGACAGCTTGAACTGGAGTCTGCTCCCCAGCAGAATTTCCTTCCCGAAGCAGTGGAGGAGGAGGAGGGAGCAGCATCCAGCCAGGATGTCTGGCAGTGAGTAATTTCAGTTTCTCCTCAGGCTGTCATGCCATGACAGCTGCCTGGGCAGAGCCTCGCCGCCCCCCTTCAGCACGTTACCTGGAGTTCAGCATCGGATTTCTGTCCCTCAAGACTTTTTAGCCGCCCGTGCCATCGCAGAGTTATTGATTGCTCACCCAGCCGTGGCTGGAGCTGGATTAGGTGTGAACACAGCCCTGCCCCAGCAGGCCCAGAACAGGATGCTCAGAGCCTCCTTTCACCATCCGTCTTTTTTTAGCTCTTTCCTGCGTTGCTTTTTGGCTGCCTCCTGTGCCTCACTCTGTGCCTCGCTCTTCCCCTGTAAGAGTTGTGTGATTTTTTAGCTCTGAGCAGATCCTTCCTTGCCCCAAGGTTTGGGTTCCCTCAGCTCATTTGGTTCCCATTCCTGAAGGCAGAGGGTGGGGAATGGCAGAGAGAGACTTTGTTCCTCCCTGCCAAGGGGGGATTGAACAGTGAGAGGTGTTTGTGCCCCTCCATGGCTCTCCACATCCCTCTCCATCACTGCTCCCCTCAGCCCTGCAAGAAAACCCATATTAGGGTCACCAGCTCTTGATATCATGAGACATTAGAACTCTTCTCTTGGTGCAGCCTTCAAGACTCAGCCCAAATACTCTAGCTCTACTTTGGCCAAGAGGGGAGGCTGTTCAGGATGCCCAAGTGGAGGAATGCAGCTGAATGTGCAGACTCCCCTCTGCTCTGAATGGCCCTCCCTGGCTCCTGCTCCCAGCCTGGCTCACATTTGGGAGCTCACAAATGAGATGAGCCGAGTTTCTTACATCCCCCATCCCCCGCCCTGGCCATGGAGACGTGTCCTGGATTGGCCCTTGTGGAACAGAGAAGGAATAGCAAATTAACAGCCCTCATGCTCACAACATGCAGAACTCACACCAAAGTTTTCCTAACATAATGAGCTGGTATAAAAGCAGCCACAGGGAGACATCCTTGGCTTTATTGGGCTGGCAAAGCCAGGCACAGAGCTGTGCATTCTGGAGTGCCATCTTCTGGCACCTGCAATATGAACTCCTTACATTCCTGCGTGGCTGAAGCAATCTGGTAACACAGAGCTGTGCCAGGCACGAGGAAAGAAGCGGATTTCCAGGATTTTCTGATGTATCCTTGAAAGATGCATGGAGTGCAGATGCTTTTTTTTATCATCCTCCCATCCCTTTGGCTGCCGGGTACCTGCCTGTGCCAGGGCGAGGAGCCGCGCATCTGCACAGAGCTGGTATCGGCTCCCCATGCCAGCTTGGGAAGCATCTGTTTCCTGGTTTATTTATCCCCTCTGCAGCCACCACGGGAGGATAATCTCAGTGACATGCCACATCTTGTTTACAGCCGGCCCCTGAAAAGTTAGAAGTGCAAGTTGTGGGGTGGGGAGGAGGCGGGGGAGGACGCGGAGCTGCGCACGCTGGGGACTGAAAGGGGACTTCGGGAAATGTATAAAATATTAAATGACATCGTGGCAAGACACAGACAGGGGGAGAACAATAATTAAAGTAAACAGCACATCAAAAGCCTGGCTAAAACTCACATTTAAATTTCAAGACAACGCAGAAACAGCTCATGTAGCCGTGTGTAAATGTGTTTCCAGGAACCTTTTAAGAATATTAACAATGATGGAAGCAGAACAGCAATGATTCAGACTTTATGTTATGTGACAATACAGGAGGCCACCAGACTCCTGCCTGGCTGTTGGCATAAGAAAGCTGATGAGAGCCTGGATCTTGCCAGAAGAGCAGGTTTCTTTCCAGGGAGTGAGAGATCCCAAAGTGAGCAAGAATGGAGCCTCTTCTCTTGCCAGGGATGTGCAGGGTTTCCTTCAGCCCCACGGGGGAACTGCACCCCTGATAATTAACGTTACAGGGCTTACGTGGGTTTGTTCCCTATATCCAGTCCCACGTTGTATCCTGCTGTCTGCTTCCCAGGCTTTGTCCTAGTTAGTCTTAAACATTCCTGCTTGGGTTCCTGTGTGTTCTCGGTCGGGATCCTCCAATACATTGGTGCACTCTTTACTTTCAGTTTGCTTGCAGCCACCAGTTGTTCCTGGTGTTGCTTCCTCCTCCATTCCAGCCTGGAGCACGTGGAATCCCCACACCTGAGGCCTGAATATAGCAGAGAACATAATTGGAAAACTCAGGTCAGGCCCGAAGCCGTGCGAGACAAGCTGAGCAGCCCCTTCCCTCCCCGGCACATTTGAATTAAGGGCCAGAAATCAGTGTCAGATTTGTCTGGACTCCAGCACTGAGCACCTTTGGGCTATAGAGCAAATCTCTTAATTATTCCCCGTGCCTTTTGCCCTCTCCTGTACAAGGAGTACAATAGCTCTGTCCTTGGGGAACCCGAATTCTCCTTAGTCCTGATAATACCGTGCTTTACAGTGGATTTCCCAACGAGCCTTCAGGGCACGATGTTACCTAATGGAAGTAATTAAAAAGCATTGGGAAGTGACCCCCTGAAAGTGCAGGCAGCTGCAGATGGAATGAGGGGATTCAGAGGCTGCAGGGAGCTGCAGGAGCACGTGCCTCTATCCTGTGGGCTCGGAGTGGGGCTCAGGAAAGGGATGCCAGGAGCGCCTGAACAGGAACATTTCAGGTGGTTTATTTTCTCACTTGACTCTGTGTTTTCATGAGGCCTTTTGGATGATTCAAGCTTAGGAGATTCTTGGGGGACTGCATGAAGGTTTAACTTCCCACAGGGTTCAATTTTCCATTAGTTGAAGTCTCCAGACTTCCCTGTTTTCTTGGAGTAGTAGAAAATGCTTCACATCCTTCTATGCTGCAGCTCCCAAGCTGCTCTTGAAAGGAGAGCATTCATTCCAACTGACAGCATGGAGCTGTTTCAGGAGAGGTTTAAGTTGGGTATCAGGGAAAGGTTCTTCCCACAGAGGGTGCTGGGCACTGCCCAGGCTCCCCAGGGAATGGGCACAGCCCCAGAGCTCCAGGAGAGCTTGGACAGCGCTGCCAGGGATGCCCAGGGTGGGATTGTTGGGCTGTCTGGGCAGGGCCAGGAGTGGGACTGAATGATCCTGTAGGTCCCTTCTAGCTCAGGATAATCTGTGGTTCTCTGATTCTATGATTTATGTACTTGGGGAGACTGAGGCATGGCATGGGGGGGTCAAGTCTGGAGGGGACAGTGCCCATTCCTGGGGTCTCTACGCTGCAAAAGGAATCCTGCTGCTCTCTAAGCAGGCAGGAAACAGTGCTGGCAGCTGGGATGAGCCTCAGGACAGCTTTACCATGAAATATCTGTGCTGCTGCTCCTTCCCAGGGCACCCGAGTGCAGCCAGCAATGGGAGCCCTCCCTCTCCAGCACCAGATGGACACCACTAACAATTTCCAGGCATGATTGTTTTCAAAATATCCCAGTCGCTCCTGGGCTATTTGCATCCCAAGTTCAGAGGGAGTTGGTCCCACATCCCAAGGACAAGCATTGATGGACCAAACACTTCCTTTGCTGAACTCTTTGGCTCTCAGTACAGGAAAGCATAACTTGCTTCTGGGAAAGGGCAGCTCAAAGCTCATTCAGGGCTTTTTGGTGCCTGGTGAAAATCCAACACCACACGAAGCCCTTTCCCAAAAGGAAACCATCATAGGTTTAACCAGGACAGGATTTCCCTCTTTTCCTCTTGTACGGAGAGTGGCTGAGTCTTCTGTCAGGATTTTCCCAGCATGCAGATGTTGTGACCTAGATGCTTAAGCTTTTATTTACTGCTGAAGTTTTGCATTTAGAAGTCCTAAGAGTTCAGATTGTGGGCTGTCTGGAAAGCTCCAAAAGCGAAAAATACCGAGGGCAGCTCACGAGTTCCAAGAGGAAAGCGATTTGACGTTCTTATGCCTCCGTTTATTGGCAGCCCACAATGAGATGTAAAGAAATGTCAGAAAATCCCATGTGCACATTGGTTTGGATAGGGAAAAAATTGCTGTTCACCTCTGCCTGGAGGCTACGAGTCGCTCTGCTAATGCAGGAGGCACTAAAATGACCCCTTTGTTTTTCCTATGATCACTCCTGATAGCGCGCTCTGCCAGCGATATCATATCTTTGATCTCTCTGTGCTGATGTTAAGTCTCTCTTGAGTTCAGTAGCATCTCCTTGAGATTAATACTTCATGGCATTCTCAGCACCAAGCTGTCCTAACCCATACATCACAGGATGTCACGCTTCGCACTCGCCTCTGCCTCAATGACTTCACGCTGGCACCATAAATAACCCTTGGCCGGCTCCGCTCTCGCCGTCCGCGCGCGCAGAGTTCCACGAGGAACGTGGGAACTCTCCGGAGCTGAGCAGGGAAGGGATGCTCCTGTGGCCACAGCAGGCATGAGGATGGCCCTGCCTCCCTCCCCGCAGGGAGGAGGGTGCTGGGATCTTGCCAGGGCTATTCCTGCTCCGTCTCCGGGCGGAGGGAGGGATCGTGTGTGGCGGTTGCTCTGCGACGCCTTATAGGGAGTGACAAACCGATGTACCCCAAGGGGACCCATCTGCCAGCCAGCTCCTTCCACATCTCCTCCATTAGGCGAGTCAGGAGAATCACTGTCTGCTTCGGATTTTACTTTGGCTCTGGCTTTTCTGCTTCCTGATTTGTTTTCCGAGGGCTGGGCAAGCAGACCGGGCTCCTTTAGCAGGACAGGCTGGGTGTAAAAACACTTGCCCCCTGCTTTGGGAGATGTGTGAAATGCTGCCAAACCCTGGTGCTGCAACCCTGCAAAAGTCACCAAAATTCTGCTGCAGCTGACTCAGAGCCCTCTGAAACCCTCTGATCATCATGGGAGGCTGTGGGTGCAAACCTCCTGCCTTGTTCAGAGTAAAAAAGGAGTTTTAAGGGAATTTAGCACATCACATCCAGGAGATGTTGGGGTTCTTGAAATTCCCAATGTTGAGCAGGATCTGGCAATGTGGAGCAGGCTCCAGGCTGCTGAAGCCTTGATGCTCTTGGGATTGAAACAAGGTCATGGCTGTGATCCAGACTGAGAGCAGTGCAAGTCCTGGTCTGGGGCATGTTTGAGTATGAGGTTGGGAAATGTCCCCAGGGCATGAAATCTGCTGTGGTCTGAGTGTTTGGAGCGGAGAGGGCTTTGCAAGGTCTTTTTTCTTAATCCAGGGTCCATCACTTCCCTCTTGAGCAGTGTTCTCAGGCACAGGGCGGGATTCTTGGGGTGTCCTGTGCAGGGTCAGGAGCTGGTCTTGATAACCCTTGTTGGTCCCTTCCAACCCAGAATGTCCTGTGATTCTGTGGTTTCCATGGTTTTGTGGTGCTGCTGGTGTTCAAGGTGCTGTTCAGTGACCCTGTTCCGAGGACATGAGTCTTGTCCAGTGCTGAAAACACCTCAGGCTTCACCTCTTCAACCTCAAAGACTCTGTGAACTCACAGGTCCGTGATATCCCCGTGACCTCACACCCCACAGGCTCCCTCCTGCTCTGTGGTGCACAAGGTAAGGGAGGAGTGAGCTGCTGCCCTTCTGTCCCCAGCCCAGAACAGTCTGTGTCATTTCTGCACAGCGTGGGGTCAGTGAGGAAAAATCCTTCCACTCCTTCGGACTGGATTTAGAGAGATAATTGAAAGGAAGAAGGGAGGTCTCAGGGGAAGGAGTGAAAACGCCGGCACTCAGCAGGGCTGAGATGAGCTGTCCTGCAGTCCGTGACCCTCCTGTTTGTGCCAGACAGGCTCTGTGTCCCCTCAGGTCCCTCCAGAGTGCCAGTTGCTGCTCCCTATGGACAAAGGGGCTGTTCCCTCTCATTTCTGTTATAATCTCCCCTTTTAATGCATTTTTAATCCACCCTGGGAAATGTCCAAGGCCAGTTTGGATAGGGAAACAACTTCATCTAGTGGGTGACATCCCTGCCCATGGCAGGGGCTTGGGAAGAGATGATCTTCAAGGTCCTTCCAATCCAAACCATTCTGGCATTCTCTGATTTAAGGTTGGAAGCACCACTTGCCCAGAGCCAAAGTATGCCTGGCTCAAAGAGCACCCACCAAACAGGCAAAAGAAGGGATGCTCACCCAAAAGAGGCACTGAGGCACACCACGAGGCTTTTTCTCCCTACAGAAAAAGGGATACATAGGGTGGGCTCAGTTTAATCCTGGCTGGGTTGGCCATTTCTGCACTGAAGTTGAGATGTGAAGCAGACTGTGCTGCACCTTTGCTGCTCCCTCTAATAGCAACCCAAATAATTAGCACTGATAAGCCTGGTCCTAATGAGGACCTGTTGCTAATGGGGTGCAGCAGGCTGGCAGTGCAGGTACCGCGTGTGCCTCGTGGCCTGGGTGGCTGCTAACAAGGAGGGACGATGCAATTAGGAAAAAACCCCTTTTTTCCAATTTTCCACCAGTCTCTGGGGAAAAGGGTTTCATTTTTTAAAGTTCTGTCACACCAGGTTAGAGTATTAACAATCACGGTTCGCTGCTATCTGTATTTGTTCCATTTGTGGCATTTATGATGGTTATCCACATTAATTATTTCGCTGCTTAAGTCCCTTCTAATTTCAGAGCACTGTTATTTCCAAGAAAGATGGATATTAAATATGCCACACATCAGCGCGGGGTGGCATTACACCGTGCTATTAAGTTCTGATGCGAGGACTTGGCAAAAAATAACTTTGCTATTTGTAATCACCGTGAAGTGTTTTAGTGTTGCAGTTTGGAATAAGAAATAAAGATGATGACAGGAACTGATTTCTTATTAGGACGCGGTGCAGGAGTTTACATAAATCAGGAAGGAAATAACAAGGTAACCCTTGGCTGGCCAAATCCCTGTGAGAGCCTGCTGGATGGGGTCTGATGGGGAATAGGGGGGTCCAAAGTCTTTGAGGGGATGTCACTGAGGGCTGGAGCCCCTCTGCTCTGGAGCCAGGCTGGGAGAGCTGGGGGTGCTCACCTGGAGAGGAGAAGCTTCAGGGAGACCTTAGAGACCCTTACAGGGCCTAAAGGGCCTCAAGGAGGGCTGGAGAGAGACTGGGGACAAGGGATGGAGGGACAGGACACAGGGAATGGCTTCCCACTGCCAGACAGGTGGGATATGGGGAAGGAATTGTTCCCTGTGAGGGTGGGCAGGCCCTGGCCCAGGGTGTCCAGAGCAGCTGTGGCTGCCCCTGGATTCCTGGAATGTCCAAGGCCAGGCTGGATGGAGCTTGGAGCACCCTGGGACAGTGGAAGGTGTCCCTGCCCATGGCAGGCGTGGAACAAGACGAGTTTAAGGTCCCTTCTCACCCAAACCACTTGAGGATCCTTCAATCTCCACCCAGTACCAAGGTTTATAATCCTCCGCAGGGAGGAGGTGAGACCCTGGTTGGGTGGAATAAACCTTCACCCCAGGAAGGACGGAGAGACCCATCAGTCCCAGGGAAAGAGCTGATATCCCCAGGGCTTTTGGGGCTAGTGTGTGATGATGCAAAGGTTTGGCTGTGTTTTTCCTTGGAAAGAAGGGGCCTTCCACTTGCTCACAGGGCTGCATTTTGCACACACAACCCTCTTGCCCTCCCTGGTGTTGCTAATAAAAACATTAAGCTCTTTGCAAGCTGCTGCATTCCAATGGCTTGGAGGTGCTGCTCCCTTTCTGACAACAGGGTGAAGCCCCAGGATTTGCTGTGAACCATTCTGCAAGGGTCATGCACCCCTGGGAGAGCAAAGCAGAGGGAGTTTTACCCATGAGGAGGGAATGGATTCCCACATCACCCCTGTGTCTCTTCAGGATGTGATTGCTGTGCCCAACCAGCACAGGGGGACTGCTGGGGAGCTGGTGCGGATGTGACTTTTGGTTGGCATTGGACATCCGAGTGCTGCAGCAGCTCCTGCCAGATCATCCCTGGAAATATTCCTCGAACCACAAAGACACCTCCTTACACCCTGCCAGCGAGGCAGGACAGGGGTGATGCTCCCACATTTGGGGCAGTGGTGATGAACTCTGGGCTCCAGAGACGAAGAGCTGAGGCTGATCATCAAAGGGAAGAGGAATTTTGAGGAAATGCTTTTCAGCTTGCCAGAGGCTGGAGCAACAGCTTCGAGTGGGGCTGGGGTTTGCCTTGGGTT
Organism: Hippolais icterina; assembly: GCA_013400075.1. Lineage (NCBI taxonomy): Eukaryota > Metazoa > Chordata > Aves > Passeriformes > Sylviidae > Hippolais > Hippolais icterina. Next base: position 251,243 of record VWYN01000297.1, on the reverse strand, counting down.
GAGCCTAAGGAAGATTCTTTGTGATTTTCAGCAAACCAGTGACAGGAAAAACAAAGAAAGGTTGAGATCAAATGCAGAGCTTTGCTCAACTCCCAGGTGTAATGTTCCCCCTTAGCAACGAGTGCTTGTGTACAGGTTTTGCTAAGAGAGAGGAATAATTTGAAATTAAAAGTAAACTAAAGGGGGAAAATGTGTCCCTCCTCTTTTTTCTGCCAGTGTCAAAACAAATCCCTCTAATTCCTTGGGGGAATTGTTTGTTTATTTTTTGACTGCTGTGGTTTTAGCTTTTCAAGCCCCAGAAACTTTGCCAAAGCTTTGGTGAGGCATTCCAGCATCTCCAGAGTTGTCTGAGTGTGAGCTTCATCCACTTGGCAGTCTCAGGTCCAGGGCGTGATCCCAAGGGATCAAACCATATTTCTGGACTGAGGTGGGTGCTCAGCAAAGTGCAGACCAGGAGCGTTGGCTGGAGGTCCAACATCATCCAAGTCTGGATGCAGACAAATCATTGTGTCCCTCTCTGCTTCCTGTCTCAGCTCCTGCTCAATACAGAAGGATACACCAACCTTTCTCAACTGTTATTGTCTATTAATTAAATGCTAATTAATTATTAAAAGAGTATTTATTGAGATTTAACAAGTCTGCAGACAGAAAACAAGGAAAAAACCCATTGGTGGCAGGTGTTCCATTGCAGTAATGAGGTTCTTAATAACCAATTGGCATTTGTTTGACTTAGAATAACATTCTTATTAAATCTAAATCAACTCTTTACTTGAGACACCTAATTACATGGGGGTTATTTTTTTTCCCTGCCACCTTTCCTTGGTGCGGTGGGAGTTCCCCACCCGCATCTCCCGGCGCTGACGGAGCAGTCTGTGCCTGAATAAATGTGAAAGGTGATGGTTCTTCGTGGAGAGTGACACTTACAGAATGATGTCCCTGAGCTCCTATCCCTGCTCGTGTTCCCAGGAGCTTCCAGGGCTCCTTCTCCTTTCCTGAGGAAAGCTGGCACATGGAGAGCTCTTTGGCTGTGCCATCTCGGGGCAGCTCAGCTCCCGAGCATTCTCCTGCCCTGATTTAGGAAGGGAATTACTAGCCTCGCCTTTCACTTGGATATTTCTTAGAAATCCCATTTAGCACGGGGAGAAGTTGCTGGTGCAGTGCTGAATACCCGCGGGGGGGGAAATAAAACTCTTTCCAAGTATCTGGGTGACCGTGGTGCCCTGAGGGGGAAGAATGAGCTGCACAAAAAGCCACCGGAATCGGAGCTTTGTGTTGCTGATGTGAAGGGGAAAGGCTCCCCAGTCCATTATTCAGACACTTTGGTTCCTTCAGGGTCAGCAGTGACTTTTAAAACGATGTTGTTGGGAACATTTTCGCTTTGGAAGGAGATGGGAAGGCGGGCAGGGGAGCGACTGCTGCCTTTAATCGGGATTTAATTACTTCCCTTTTTAATGTGGCTTTTAAAAAGGAAACAAGGATCCCAACCGGGTGCTCTTGTAGCACAAATAACAACAGAGGGGGGGAAAGGAAAAGTACCCGACAACAACAAACAATCTGTGCTATTACAGGATCATTATTCTGATATTATTTATTTCAGACTTTTTGATACTCTCCAATGCTTGACTTCACAGGCTCATTTTGTTCCTTTCAAAAGCAAAGCAGTGCTGCAATTTGCCAGGAGAAAATGCGATAAACACTGAGAAGGGGGGAAGGAAATAACCCAGCGACCATAGGGATAAATATATTTCTTTTTACAGGCTGGGGAGATGTGTGGATGTGAGGGGAGCTTCATTCATGGCTTTGTAGCCACAGAACAGGGAGCACCTGAGGGTCTGAAGTTCAAGTGGTGGTCATCCGGTCACCTCCCAAATTTTTAAGTGCCTGGGGAGATGGTGGCAGGCAGGAATACTTTCTTCCATTCCCAGATAGATTTGGAATTGTGATATTCCAGCATTGTCAGGACAGCTCTGAGGCACCCTTTGAGAAGTGGCCAAGCCCTGGAACAGGCTGCCCAGGGCACTGCTGGAATCACTGTCCCTGGAAGGGTTCAGAAAACACGTGGATGTGCTGCTTAGGGACATGGTTTGGTGGTGGCCTTGGCTGTGCTGGGTTGAGGGTTGGACTTGATGATCTTGGAGGTCTTTTCCAATGTTAATGACTTTGGGATTGTTATAAATAAAGAGCTTGACTCGGCCAATATATCAAGCAGCAATCAATTTATTAATTAATACAGAATGGTAAAATGTGAGCAAAGCAGCGCTGGGTACAGTGGGGGTTTCCCCTCCAACTGCACTCTGACCTTTGATTTTCTGCTGGTATTTATTGAGATTTTTCATAAACACTTCTCAGCAATTTTTTCTCTAGTTTCCTCCTAATTTCTATTTTTGAAATCCAATTTCTATACCCTATTGTGATCAATTCCTTCTGGTGACGTTGAATTTTCTATACTTCAAAGGTGTGAAATCGGTGAAGTCAGAAATAATATCTTGTGATGATGAGGTTCTCAGGACATAAATTAATGGTGGTGATGTCCAGATTTCCTTCTTCAGAAGAAAACACCAGAGATGAGAGATTCAGCCTTCCTTCTC
>VWYN01000297.1:187185-248621 GCA_013400075.1 Hippolais icterina | reverse complement strand
TGATTACAATCCTTTCTATATATATATATATGCTAAAGCTATAATTCAAGCCCTCTCACTACAAAGCAGCTTAAAGCTTATAATAATTTTATTTCTAAAGCAAATAACAATAATATTTCTGCATTCCTCTATCCTACATGTTAAAAAGCTATAAAACTCATATTAATTGAAAAAGCCTAGAACTTTTATTGCAAAAACCTTATAGGCTCAAACGGTTCACTTATAAGCAAACAAAATATTAGTTCAAAAGCCTCTTTCTGTGCTTTTTCTGGTCTTGTTCATTAAACTCATGTTTTTATGATTGTTCTATGACCTTTTCCACACATTTCACCACCATAACTACAAAAGCCATCTTTTTCTACCTGACGCGAAACACAACCCTACATTTCACGGGGCTGCACTAATGACTTTGGGATTGCCAGAAGTGCTGGGCACAGAACGAGTGGGGCAGGATTGCTCTTGAGGCAGGGAATGCTGCAATCCAAATACCTCCAGCCTGAGAGGAAATATCCCCTGCTTCCCTGGTGCAAAACACACTTCACTTCCCCATGCTCTGTGTGCCAAGGCAATGTGTTTGGCTCTTTCCACAAGGGCCTCTACAGGAGGCTGGAAACACTCAGGTCATTTAATATCCAAGGCTCTTTTGCCTTTCTTGAGCAAAAAGCCACACACAGGGATCTGTGAGCTTATCCAAAAAATTAGGGAGATGGGCCTAACCCACCTTCAAACCAAGGAGAGCAATAAGCTCTTTGTTCTCCTTGGATAGTCTTGAGCGTTCCTGAAATCTGGGGAGTTCCTGGGTGTTTGTGTCAGCAAGAATTAGATCACAATATCATTAGATCACAAGGCTGTGCCTGGATTATCATCAATAAGCAGAGAGAGTTGCTGCATCGAAATAATTGTATGGATTAAGGGAATCCCTTCTGAAGTTTACTGTCCCAAGAAGGGGAAAAAAAAAAAAAAGGCAGAAAAAAGCGTGGTTTGGATTAAAAAACCCAACTGGAATGTGATGATCCTTAAGGTCCCTTCCAGTCTGAACCATTCTGGGATTCTGGGATTCTGTGATAAAAAGCTCTTTAAGCTTAAAAGCTCTTTCAGAGCTTGGTGAGTAATTGGTTGCCTAGAGCAGCTGTGGCTGCTCCATCCCTGGAACTGTCCAAGGCCAGGTTGGACAGGGCTTGGAGCAACCTGGGACAGTGGGAGGTGTCCCTGCTCACAGCAGGGAGTTGAACAAGATGAGCTTTAAGTTCCCTCCGAACCCAAACCATTCTGGGATTCCATGATCCTAGTGTTTGGGGTAGTGGATGGATAGCTTTGGACATGGAATTTCCAAAATTCCTCTTGGAAAGGAGTCTGAAAAATCACCCCACCACAAATCCTGCAACTCATTTATCATCTAAAAGACCTTGATATTGAAAAACGAGCCTTGATGTTGTGAAATGATGGAAGTGCATGGACATCATTTAGCTGGAGCTGCCTTGTTCAAACAGTGTTGTGAGGGTTTATTTATGTCTCTGGGCTTTATATATTTATTTTTTCTGCAAAGGCACACCCTGCTACACCCTTTCAAAGGCTCTGTTGGGATGAACATGGCCTTTGTTGGTTTCTCTCTAACCATGGTGCACCTCAAGCTTCCCTGCTGGATTCATCTGAAATTTCTGGGTTGCAAAGTTGTGTCAAGCCCCCAGTTTCCCACTTCACCTGGATTTCCCGTGAGAAAGGGGCTGGAGGCAACCCCACAATGCCAAACCTCCCTGGATAGAGCATCCTCACCTACTTGTCATTGGGCAGGGATGGGAGAAGAGGGTAAAATCAGCCAACCCACTGCAAAATCACCCTCCTGGGCTCTGCCTCACCCCTGGAAAGCGCCAGCACTCCCGGCTGGGATTTTATCTTGGCTCACTCAAGAGCCAGCGGCGCCGAGCTGCTGCAGAGCAGCCAGACTTACTGAGAATGAATTTAAAAAGGAGGGTTTCCTAAAGAAAAAAATTAAACCCAGCCCTAAAGCAACAGCAAGCTGCTTCAAACAAACCAGCCCCCTCGGCCCCTCCTGCTCTGGCACTGGAATCCAGCTCGTGGCCATTATCCGAGGTTTTTAACAGCGCCTTCGTCAGCCTCTGAGAGGGATTTGCTGTCCCCAGAGCCTTGTCTTTGGGATGTGTGTCAGAAACATCCTTAAATCTTCAGAAAAACCCCACCCAGGCCTGGTCTGGCTGCGGGGCTGAGCGCCGGGCTGCCGTCAGGAGCTGTAAAAACCTGCTGACAGACAGATGGAGCGGTGTAATTACACACGGGGAGGGGGACGAGCGCGCTGAAATTATTGGTGTGGGCAGACAATTAGAGGCTTTTCCAGAAGATTACCCTCTCCCTCCCATCTGTGCTCCGGGGAGGAGTTTTAGACTGTCGTTCCTGTCCTCCGCCGTTTGCTGCTTTGCCCAAATCACAGTTCTGCGTTCCTTTGGAGCATCCCCTGGTTTTCAGGAGCAGGGAAAGGCACTGATGGGGCTGTGGCAGAGCCTTTGCTGGCAGTTCGGAGCCCCCCTCATGGGTGAGGATGCCATGAGATGCATGTCAGGGTTTCCCTGGGGAATCCACCCTCAGGAGGCTGACTGGGGGTAGGTTTGGTGATTTCTGGGTTTCTCAGCTCACCAGGGATATTTTCAAGCATGTTTAGACTACGTGACCTTTAAAAGGTCCCTTCCCACTCCAGCTATTCCATAGTTCCATGTGTACAAGCAGCAGGGAGGGCAGGCAGCTCTCGAGGCCAGCAGCAAAGGGAACAGCTAATTACATCCCCATTTCAACCCAAATCACTGTTTTTGTGTAAATTGTGTATTTATTTTCAGTATTTGATGTGCTGAGGAGTTAAACAGGAATTATTTTGGATGGCTCACCACTCTTTTTTTGCTATATTTTTTTTCTAAACCCAAGTCAGGACATTCGATTTCAGCACTGAAAGGTTATTTCTCAACAATTTATTTTTCACATTGTGGTCACTTCAGTTTGAAAACATTGCCACTGGCCATTTGTTGAGTTCTCTGAATCAGGAAAATAATAATAATAAAAGAGAATACTTGGATGATTCACGATGTCCTTTGTCAGCTTTTCTTTCTCTTGGAAAGAAGATGATAAATGGCGTGCAAACTTTCTCCCAGCTCCCATGATAACACTGGGGATGGTGTTTGTGCTGAATCTGTGACTGTTTCCTGATGTCCCACATTGTCCCTGGCTCTTACCAAACCCACATCAAGGGGTGACAGCAGCTCCTTTGGAATGGAAACCACTCTGACACACAAACCTGGGGTTTTATTTGTATGTAATACATTTGTTTTCCCTCTTGCCATGTCTTAAAAGCCCTGTCAGAATTCTTTGCTTCAAAGTCCTCCAGCCAGGCCTTGAGGCTACCTGAAGACTGAGGACTCCTTTGTGTCCTGTAAATCAATATAACATGGGGAAGTACAGAAAGAAAATAAGGATTCAGTAAAATGAATAAGTTGGCATCAAAACAAACAGGCTGCAAGCAAAATATGGGAAGGGAATTGATTATTTATGATGAAATCGGTGTTTGCAGTGTAGGGGCAGCATTTTGCCCTTCACCCTTAGCAGCTGCTGCTGAAAGGGACTCTCAAGTCTCCTTTGCTCTTTCTTTATGGAGTTGTGAGATAAAAAATGTTCCTTTTGGGTGGTTTTACTGTTTGGAGGTGCTGGAGCTCCTGGAGGTCTGAGTGTCTCTGCCTGTTTGTGCATAGATACTAAAAACTGATGTCTCTCCATTGCATTCTTGCTTTTGTTCTCCAGCTTCCCACAACCTCTCCCACAGTCTCTCTCCTTCTTCAATGGGACTCAGCTCCCCAAAATCTCTTCTATGGTCTCTGCCCTGCTTCCACTGAGCTGAGCCCTTCAAAACTTTTCCTGTCCTCCCTGCCCTGCTTCAAAAGGGCTCAGCCTCCCAAAACCTCTCCCGTGGTCCCTGCCCTGCTTTGTTGGGACACATTTTGGAGCCGCGCTGAGCTCACACCCAACTGTCTGACATCCTGGGAAAGCAGCCTGGACACAGACAGCTCTCACACCTGAAAAGCCACTCACATCTCTCCTGAGAGATGCCTTGCAGACACACAGCCCCGGGCTCTGGTTTCAGCTGGGGCTGATTTTGGCATGGTGTGCCCTGGCTTTAGCCCGGCCATGCAGAGGGACCGTGGGAGGCTGCGAGTGTTCCTGGGCTGTCAGGCTGCTGTGCTGGGAAGGAGCACCTCAGGTACCAACCCTGCTGCTCCTTCAGTGCTCCTTGATGGAAACAAGGGGCTCCAGGGGCTGTGAGAGGGGTTTTGGGGCTCTTTGTGGCTCTCCCTCTGCTCCTCTGCCCTGGCAACAATGCCCCCTCACCTCCCAGCTCACCTTCCCGGGGCCAGCAGTGCTGGCGGCTCAGGGAGCATCGAGTTTTCCCTCTTTCTTTCCAGGCTGGATTACAAGCTCTCCCTGCAATTTAATTGTGATTAGATGCATGAGTGGTGCTGCTCGATAAGGCTGGAGAAGCAGCCAGGGATGTGTTCACACCTCGGATCATTTCCACCATGGCTTATTTCCCTATTTTTGTTTCTTTCCTCTTCCCGTCTATTTTTTTCACAATCTTACTGGTTTGCCAACTGTCCTTTCCCCCAGCTTCCCCAAGCAGGAAAGAGAACCCTGCAACATTGCTACTTCTACTCAGATAAATCCATGAGATTCTTTGTTTTCCTTTTTCTGAGTGTTTTTTCCCTTCCCTTGCCCCTGGTTCTGCTCCATCCTCTTTTTCCCCTACTTTTTTCATTCTACCTGATTGGTACCAATCTTTAGCAGTCATGATATTTTAGGTAGGAAAAAGAGAATTTAGAGAATTTTGAAATGGGAGGAAGGATTTTCTCTGAGAAAGAGAAAGTGCAGCTCACAGCTCAAATTTGAAAGAAGTTTGCCAAGCACCTCCCAAGGCAGAGAGATGGATAGGGAACGATCTCTCCCTGCTCCCTAATTTACAGCCCTGACAATACGATGCCGTTAGTGAGCATCCATCTTCATGCACAAAGGGGGGGAGTAAAAATGAAAATAATAAAAAAAAAATCATTAGATGCCTTTCAGCATTGACCAGCCCGAGGAGACACGAGTTATTCTTAAGAAAGTCATGTATCTTCTTTACTTTGGCATCAACATAAATAAAATTACTTATCGCTCGGATTTAAATGCTCCGCACCTTTAGCAGGCAATAAATTCTTCTCTCCTGCCCCTTCATGTATTTATTTCTCGCTCCATCCTTCACCTCTGAATATGAAACTGCAGCTTCCCTCCCTGCTCCGAGCAGGGGGAGGACCCCAAAATTTCCGCCGTCCTTCCATTCCCGTTTTCTCGGGAAGGACGCGCAGTGCTGGAGCGATGTGTGGTCCTTCCCAAATCCAGCCTCACCTTTCCCACTGGGGCTGGCAGGGCTGTTCACTTCCCCAGATGATGGCTCAGCCCCAACTTTCCATCATTTGGGGGTTAATTCCTGACTGGGATGGTAGCTGATGATGAGGGATGGGGCGGGGGGGACCCTGATGATGCTGTGGGTGCTCCTGGGCTGCCATCACCACTTAAATCCCAAGGTTTGTGCCCTGCCAGGGGTGGCAGTGGTGAGGCACGGGGAGCTGGGAACACACACAAAAGGACAGAGCTCATAAACATTTCATCTTTTCTTCCCTCTCTCCTTGGTGCTGGATCTGACATGACCAACTCTGCTTTGCTGTGCTTTCCCTCCTGGATTTAAAATGGCGATAGGACAGTAAAAATAATCATTGTCTTGGAAACTCACATGGATCCTTGTCGTGGTGAAACCATAAATTCCAAACGGCTGCTTTCAGTGGGGCAAGGTGAAATCAGTTCATTAAATCATAGAATAGCTTGGCTTGGAAGGGACCTGAAAGATCATTTCATTCCAATTCCTCTTGTTCCCACAATGGCTCAGCCCTGAACCAAGAGTGGACAGGTCCCATTGACATCTTCCCACTTAGCAGGCGAAGAAAATCCTGCTGGAAAAATCCATGTTTTCCTCAGAATGAAATTCAAACAGAAAATCCTGAATCCCAGGATATCTTTTGTTAGAAAGATTTTGCTCTTTGGAAGTCCAAAGGGGTTTGGGATGAGCAGTTTGTCTCACAGGTAGAACTGCAACAGGAAACAGGACCCTTACCTGCACTGGTTTTGGTTTTTTTAATTTAGAGTCCATGTTTTCCAAAGCCTTCTCTTTCTTTCCCAACCCAAAAAAAACAAAAAACTGGCAGCAATGACATTTTAACGGGAAATTAAATGAAAACATTTATTTTGAATTGACATTTTGACTTGAAATGCTGATTTGTTCCGGATTTTTAAGCCAGAGACCAACAACGCACGGTTGTTGTAAATGAGAAAAAAAGGAAGAATATATGAAAAATAGCCATGAACACTCAGGGCACACCAGGGACAAAGGGGGGACACTTGACTCCTGGGGAGTTCTGTAGGGAAGGACACAGGAGCCAGACTCAGCTTCTGCTCCAACCCACCTTTACATCTAATTTGAAACAAGCAAAAAAAGGGCAGTTTTCTGTTTTCATGAGGAAACCAGAAATTTCCGCAAGGCACAGAGAGTGAGAATCGATTTTTCCCATCTGCTGTTCTCCACCACCATTGGAGGGTGATATTGTTGATGTGCTGAGGTTTTGCCTTCTTTAAATATCACTAGTATTTATTTTCATTACTTGCTCTTAATTCTAACGAAGCTGAAGTCTCCTCTGTGCCCTGGTGGGGAATTTATCCCAAAAAAGCATCTAGAAACGTTCTGTTTCTTGGTCTGCAAACATCCTTTCATCTCTCCAGCATCCCATCTGTCTGTCTAGCTGCTCCTCCACCACTTCCTTCCTCTTCCCTGTGATCGCAGCCACCACGACCTGTGAAATGAACATTTTCATAAAATCTTCGTTTGCATTTCAAACGAGGCAGAGGCACCGAAACCCACAGGAAAGGAGAAAAAAAAGCACAAAAACCAACTTTGCTTTCTCGGTTCCTCCTCATTTCTCACATCTGAAGAGATTATTAAACATGTCTAAAGGTAAAATCTCAACTCTTCCCTACGTGCCTCCAATGGAAATGGTTTTCCTTGGATGGTCTCCTCCCCTCAGCCTCTTCTGGTACACTTTGGATGGGCTTTTGTGCTGTTATGATGAATTTGTGTGATGTTGCCCTCTAATGGCTAATCCACAGGAATTTTAGGAACCCTGCCCAAGAAATCTTCCTTTATTTTCTTGTGAGAAATGGTGGGAGTTTGGAGATAAAGGGTCGGGGGGTTTCTCTGTACCCAACAGAGGAATGGGAAACGCACATGAAACTCTAGTTGTGTTGCCTCTCCAACCCCCTTGTCGCTCATCTCTCTACCCCAAAATAGAAAGAACCAAAATTAGATGTTTAGGACTGAATTTTTCCCCCCACAAGCCATTTCTTGGTTGCCTCCATGCTGCAGAAGATCCTTGAGGACCTCAGCAGATGGCTCCCGGCACCGCAGCCTTCCGACGGGAGCTCCTCCGCTCCGTTCCTCTTTGAACAAGGGAAAACATTTTGACTTGAACTTCCATACATAATGATGAGGGTTGGTTACCCAAATCCACACATTTTCTTTAGTCGTTTACATTTACTACTGTTTTGAATTATTTCACAGCCTTGCAAATCTGCTTCTGACAGCCAGGGACCGGGCATGGAAAGGGAGAGAGGAAAAAAACCCCACTAAGCGTTCATTTCCCACATAATATATTCCAATCCTGTTAGGTCGTGCTGGTGAAGGTAATATTTCTGGCATTCATTTAATGAAATTGACAGTGATGAATGGTTAATTATACAAATTACATTCTTATTAAATCCCCTGGAATCACTGCCTTAGAAAGTCTTAGCTATGGACTTCTCATGCTAGATACATTTTTTTTTTAGGAGCATCTTTACTGCTGGCTGCTGCAAAACCGTCTTCCAAAAAACCTTGAAAAGCATTAAAAATCCCCTAGTTAAGTCAATTACTGCAGATAACTTAATCTTAATGGGATGCTTAAACCCCTGTCCTTGCTTGAGTTTACTTTTCATCCCTTGCTCTCGGCTCTGGAGGGGCTGGAGAGAAAAGTTTTCCGACGATTGTTGTGACAAATGGATTAAGCGTGGATAAACAGGGCTGGATGCAAAATTTGCATTCAAACTGGGTTTGGGCAGAATTTTCTCCCCAAGCTGGCAGTGAAATTTCCCATTTTGGGGTGGAGAGCCACAGGATGCCTGCGTGTGCCACTGGATCTGTCACTGATGGAGATGCGATGCCCTGGGAACTGTGGGCTGGCAATAAAGAATCATAGAATCATGGGATCATTTAGGCTGGAAAAGCCCTCTGAGACCATTGAGTCCAGTCATTAACCCAGCACTGCCATGTCCACCACTAAACCTTGTCCCCAAGTGCCACATCCGCATGGCTTTTGAACACTTCCAGGGAAGCAGCACCAAACTCCCCTCAGCACCTTGACCCCTCTGTAAGGTGGACAAAACCAGCCATGGACAAACCTGATTTCCTAAGAAGAATTTTTAGGAAGGGAAGGTACCAACCTTTAATGTTTGCTTATTCCCAGGGTGCTAAACCCCATTCCCAAACCCTCCAACTACATGGAGTGGTTCTAATTGCAGGACATGGGATGAGCTGGCATTATTAAGCAGGGATGCTCGGGAGTAAATGCAATAAATAGACTGTTAAGTTAAGCAAGTTTTCAGCTTCAGCAGTGAGAGTGGCCATCTATCTTATGTGGCTTTCTGCATGCTTCATTACCACATGTAACCACACTGGAAAAATCAGCTTTATCCCTTCTAATTAGATGATAAGTTCCCTAAGATGTGTGTTAGCGCTGCCAGGCACCTGACGCTCCGCCACGGCGCCCACTTCCCGCAGCTCCTGGGGAAATTTATTACCCAGCCTCATATTAGACTTAAGTTAACATCACTTAATCTTCTTACTCGACAGAGTTATGTATGAGGCACTCAGGATATATTGGCCAGGATTTAGGGGCTCTGAAGAGGGGGAGCCGTGCCAGGGGGGTAGAGGTGCGTGCAAGGGGAGTGGAGTGCTCTGAAGGTGATCAGGACACACTTTTTTCCCCATCCCCTTATTTCTGCTGATATCCCAAAGGGACAGAGCATCTCCTGCAGCCCCTCCTAATTCTTTTACTAAACTTCAGGCTGGTTTTGCCTGGCTCTATCCAGAGAACAGCAGCAGTCAGTAATTAAGAAAGAAGCCATGACCTCTGAGGAGGGAGGAGAGTGTGCAGTGTTGCTGGCCACAAGCAGAGTGTCAACAAAAATCAAAAATCCTCTAATGATGTAGGCTGCAGAATAGTGTCCATCAGCTCTAAAACTACCACTGGGAGCATCACCACCCACTCCCAGCAGCTCTCTGGTCCTGGGTTGTCCCTGGGTTCTTGCAGCCCAGAGAAAAATGGGCGTTGTTTTCCTCCTTATTTTCCAGGGAGCCTGGAGACACACAGAGGGTGCAAGGAATTGTCACAATTGAACAACTTGTTTTGATTTGGATTTAGGGTATCATCCATCACCCTCCTCCCTTCTCCCCGGGATCTGTGTCTCCATAGCAAAGTGCTGAACCCCTGGTGCCTTCTGGAGCCTGGAATGAGCCAAAGGCAGGAGAAATGATGGAGCTGCCATCACATCTCCCTCCTTCAACTCAATAAGCTTCATAATCTCTGTATAACCACCTATATCACACCAAGACAGGAGGAGCAGGGGGAACTTTATGAGCTGGTTAGAGCAGGCAACTCCATCACCAGCCATGACTATTATTATAAAATATTCTGGAAGTTAACTCAATAAAAAAACTAATAATGAGAGGAACCATCTCTGCCTTTGTTTATGGCTTCTTTAAGTGTATAAATGAGCACGAAGTGATTAATGAGGGTGATCTGAGAGAGAAAGATTTGCATGCACAGTGCTTGAATTATTTCCTTATTGCATGTGCTTCCCAGTCCCTCTGTTTATTGTGCTGCTCAATGCTATTTAATACAGAATGACTAAAGTTATGAGATCCTATTTATTCCACCTGACACTGTCCCCTCTGCCAGCTCAGCCCCTGAGACAGATAGCGCATGCACAATGAATTCAGAAAATATATTAAAAAGCAATTATAAACTCCCTGCCTTCGGTGTCCTGGCCTTATTCTTCACAGCGCTCCCTGAGCATTTGCATAATGTCTACAGGCTCTTGTGGAGTTATCAAAACATGAGCAGTCTCTCTCTTATTTTCAAGAACTGATGGATTTAGGAGCTAAAGGTTGCCAGAGGTGCCTTGGTACTTTCCTTCTCCAAACCCTGGTAAATGTTACTGGTGCCGGTAGCTCATTCCCTGCCCCAGCAGCCACCCCAGGAGATGATGGCAGCCGGAATTTTGCCAGCTCAATTTATGTTTCTTGCATTAAACAGCGTCCTTTGCTCTTCCCACCACGATGGCTCTGATATTAGAATTTCATTATCTTCCTGGGCTGCTTTCCTCACTGATTTCTGCTTTATGGACTTCTCAAAACCTCTCTGAGGGACAGGAAGAACATCAGACCGAGCTGTTCCTATATGATAGGTAATTTTTCAGACATTGCAGGGTAAGAGCCTGTTGACTGTGAGCTGGATTTCACCTCTCGCCCTTTCTCCAGAGCTCTTCAGCCAGACAATTCCTATTGCACACTGGATGTGCTCTTGTGCTGGTGTGGCACTGGGAGCATCCTGCACACCCATGGCCCATGGGCTGCCATGCTGAGGCACAAACCCACCAGTCAAAAACCGCTTACCCCAGTCAGCCCTGCAAGGGTGGCAGGCACCAAGGAGCCAAAACCACAATTAAAAGGCTTTTTGAATTGTAACAGCACATTGTGTCGTTTCAATGGGATTTTGAGGTTAAAATGATGGTGAAACTGGGGTGTTTCACCATTCACAACTGGGGAAAACTGCAACAATATCAATGCAACTTTGCCAGCTTGCGCTGGAAAAACTTCTCACCTGGATATCCCACCGGTTTATTATTGATGTCTTCTCTTACGCATAATAAAACATGGATATGTTGCAAATCCGAGGTGGTGTTGAACCAGCTGGCACTGTGTGTCTCCATCTAATTATACACAGTCCTTTGGGTTTCATTCCAGCTCCGCCATAATTCTCTTCCGCAGGATTTTAACTCACTCCCGGCACAAAACGCTTCATCTCCGTTAAGAGTGAGGGTGCGAGCAAATAAATTAGCATTTCAGGAAGTACTTGAAGGCTTTCACAGCCTGTCTTTCCCCAGAAACTGTTTATCAAGCATCTTAATACCGACCAATTTGTACACCTCAAAAATACATTTATTCTGTAAATTGTTTATAGAAAACCAACAGAAGGAAATGGGCTTTGCTGCTATTGAATTCATTAGTAGCAGACTGGCTGATTGCTTTTATTCCTCCTAACCTATTGTATATTTGATTTGCTTGGAATATTTTATATACTTCTGCACTGAATGCATTCCATACCGGGAGTTTCAGGGAGTTAAATCAGCTCCAAATTGAGGAATCAGACGGCGCCGCTGCATTTTGCCCCACATGTTGATTTTGTTGGAATAGCTGAGAGAAGATGCAGGATTCCCAGAGGACCTGTGGCTGCCTCACCCTGCAAGTGTCCAAGACCAGGCTGGGGAGAGGTTGGAGCACCCTGGGAGAGGTGGGAAGTGTCCCTGAACAGGGCAGGAGCTGGGGTAAGAGGAGCTTTGAGGTTCCTTCCAAACCATTCTGTTATTCTGGGATTCTGTGGCAAGTTAGATTATCTTGTTTTTCACCACTGTTCTCTTGCAGTTTTCTCCCTCTGCTGATCTCCTCTGCATCCCTGTCCCAGAGCTGTGGGTTCACTGTACAAACACTCATGCTTGGTGCTGCCATGGGGAAAATTTAGGGTGAGGTGACAGGACCCATATTTGGTGATGGAGTTTGTGCCATTGTGGATTTGCTTCAGGGAACACTCCTCAAATCCCTTAATCCCTCCTGGCTGCTCAGGTTTTTATTGCTCCTTCAGAAGAGGGGAAAAGGCCCTGAGAAAACATTTCCAAGCTGGTGTGTCCTCATCAGGCACACAGGGCTGCTTGGGGAGCAGGCACACTGGGAAGTTCCAGGTGCTTGGGAAGAGCAGCTCTGTGAGGAGCAGCTTTGCCAGGGCTGCATGAGCTGGTCAGGGTTCCCCCAGACAACCGAGTCAGGCACAGAAAACTCACTGAGGAAACGAGGCCACCCTTGGATTCTGCTGGGGACACTGCTGAGTGTCCCCAGCCCTGGCCATCCCCACCCCCTGCCCTAGCTCACACACCTGCACCCAAAGCTGCACTTGCAGAATATCTTGGAGCACAGATCCTGCAGGTTTACCCACTTGGTTGGATGCGGTGAGCACTGCCACGGGATGCTTTGCCCCTCCCTGCCCAAAGCTGCCCCATCATCACCTGAAATTGCATGGCCCTCTTCTCTCCAGAGCTCTGTCCTTGCAAACTGTTCAGGAGAGCAGGTCAGGGTCTGAATGCTGCTCTTGCTGCCAGTGCCTGATGTTTATAGGACCCAGGCTGTGGATCTGTGCTTATATTTGCATGTGTTTCACTGTGTTTAACCCCATTTGTAACAGGGATCATCTGCTGGTTTGGGTGCCATGACCTCCAGGGTATGAGAAGTCAGGGCTCCCCAAAACGTTCTTGCTGTCTCTGGAGTCTTGTTCTGCTGTCTTGTATTGGGGGATCTAAGGAAGAGGCGAGAGTAACAGAGTTCCTGGGTTGGAAATAGGCCCTAAACCCCCTTTTTTGTGTTTTGATAGTAATTCTAGTACCACAAAAGAGTAAGTACAAGTTCCACTTTGACCCAGGACCTGCTACATCCCTCCCGTGTGTGGAGCATATCTGTCCTCACTGCCTGCTCTGTGCCACACAGGACAGGTCCCATGGGAAACTTTCATCCCTGATCCCACAGCGCCAGGCATTTGTTTGGGACGTGGTGGACAGGAGAGCTCTTTGGCACAGCACTGGGCATCTGCAATCAATCCCTACCTGTGCTGTGCGTGCAGAGCACGAGGGTTAAGAGGAGATCGATGGTGTTGAATCTGAGAGGCAAAGGGAGACTTTCACCTCCAGGGCTCCAGAACAAACCCCTGGAAAGTCAATCCATCAATTATTTGCATTTCGCCCCCTCCCCAGTACCCTTCTCTCCAATTTTCTTCTCCTCCAAGGCACTGGGCTTGAATTTGAGTGTATGAGTGAATAAAATATATAAATTGGTCTGCAAAATATGTAATACTGAAGGGAATAATGTTGAAGGGCAGCAGTGCAGGGGCCACATGTTCCTTGGCTGGTACCTCACAATTTCCCAAAGCAAAGGGGCAAGATGAACTCCAAAGGTCGGAGATACCACAAAAATAATTCTTCTCCCCAAAACACCAGGTGGGCCCTCAGCAGAGGCTCATCTTTTGCTGCTGCAGCTTTGGGTTTGGTGGAAGAAAGATGGCACAGGAAGAGGATGTGCTTTCACTGGGGGGAAAGGTGTTGGCCACTGGTGGATGTCAGTGATGGAATTTTAATGTAATGTCATCCCAGTCACACAAAATTCCCTGTGGGCATTTACATAGACTCCCAAACATCACATGCACCTGCATGGACAAAGCTGTGTGCATCCCTGCCAGCATCCTTCCTGAGGGTGATCCAGAGAGCTGAGCTTGGATGTGATCCTTTGCAACACCTTTTGGATCCTTTGCATCCAACTGCACTAATGGTTGCACTCGATCTCAGAGACTTTTTCCAACCTAAAAAATTCCATGATCTTCAGCTCCTTGCTAAAAGCCAAGAGCAGAAAGCAGCAGGGAGAGGAGGAAGGAAGGGGCCAGGACTGTCTGGCTTCAGAAAGAAGAGGAGGGAATGCAGGGGAGCAGGGTGGTGTTGAGGGGGGTGGAAGGGTGGCATTTCTCAGCCAGTCGAAGTTTGCAGGAAAACAAACAAAGCCTTTTCCAGACACTGAGCCTCCAGTGAAGGGAGGCATTTAGCTCCTTGGCAGGTCTCCTTTGGATCCTTGGCATGACCCACTTGAGAGCAGGAGCCAGCAGGAGACTTTCCCCCTCTTTGAAAAGAAGTAAATGGGAAAAGGAAAATAAAAACAGAAGAGGCAATGGTGGTTGGGAGACAATTTTGACACTGGGAAAGAATATTTGCTCTAAAGGGATAAATCCTGTCTTTTTTCTCCCTCTTCTATTTAAAAAAACCTCATCAGCCCTGCACTGTTCCAAAGGGGGATGTTTGCACCTGCCTGTGGCATTGTTGATCTGTCTCCATTCCTCCTGCACCTAGGCTTGCAAAAATCCTGCAAATCCTCCCTCTTCACTCAAATCCTGGAGAGCTCTGGGGGTCTGGGACATTTGCTGGGGGGAGCAGGGAAATCTGGGTGCAAGCAAACCCCTGATCTCCTGCATTGCTGTGAGGTGGGCAGGGCATTCCTGCAATGCCATAATCCTGCCCCAGCAGTGGAACAGCTGAATGGTGTGGGCACAGGGGGGTTTAATTCCACATCCCTTTCTCCTCCCTCTTTGCATGCTGGGGAAGGAAGGGAGAAAGGAAAGGAAAAGGGTGGATCCACCCCAAAGCTGTGGTCTTGTTTTCTGTCGGAGAGAGACAAAACTTTCTGCTGAGCTCGACTTCAAAGGCAAGTGCCGAGCCTGGAGATATTCATTTTAGAAATTCATGTACAGCTGCATTAGTTCGGGGCTTCACATGTTTTATCCACTTGTCACGATTAGACATTATTATTATTGCTGCAAACAGAGATGGCTGAGAGATAATAATTCTTTATGAACCTCCCGTCACAATTAATGTGAGCTCCATACTTGTCCATTTACTGAGTTTTAAGCTAATCATTCCTTATATGTTTCAAGCCTTTAGTGAAGTACAAATAATTTGAACTAATTAGCTTATTAAAAGAAGGGAATGAAAACAAATGGCACATGAATGAATTGTGGGATTTCGTATGGAATTAATATCTCACTAATACATGTGGATTTGGTAAATTCATTATGCATTCATAATCAGACCTGATGAATCACCTAGCTAATTCAGGAGTAATTAGGCATGAACCACTGACACTTATTTTAAAGTGCGACCAAACTGCTTGGCTCCATCCTAAGGACTCAATTACAGTCTCCAAGGCACAGGGAAGCGCCACTGTATTCCCTGTGAAACCTGCCAGGGTCACACACTGAGACCCTCTGGGAATTGTGGCTGTACTCTGGAGATCAGGTGTGAGGGTGTCCACACTTCCAGCCCGGCAGCTCACTCTGGGAGGTATCCATGTCCCTGTGCTGGAATTAACAGTGCCATTGCTACCCTTGGAACCAGCTCATTTTTCACTCCTTGGCAGCTGATGCATTAGCAAGCCTTGTAATTATTTACTTTTTGTATTATCACTATAGCTCATGCAGTGCACCACATTCCTTTTCCAGCATTCCATGGAATGTGAGGCTGATCCACAGGCCCTGGCCCAACCAGCCTCAGAGAGGGGATCAGGCACTCGAGGAAACAGGGATCCACAGAGGTGACATGGGGACACAGTCCCAGCCAGCCAGAGGGTTTGGAGGTGTTGAGGCAAAAGGAAGAGCTGGAGAAGCCCCTGCTGAGAGTCACAGGGGGTGGAAGGGGTAGAAGAAAGCGCCAAGGGTGTGACAGGAGTGTGGTGGGAAGCATGGAATCTTCCATGGCATAGCTGGCATAAAGGATGGGAGGAGTGGCCGTGTGACAAGGAGGGCAGAGCACAGTGATGGTGATCTCTGAGCTGGGAGTCTGGGAGGATGCGAGCAGGGCGAGTTTTCATTGCAGAGGTCGGAGGAAAGGACTGTGGTAGCCAGGGAGGAAGGCTCGGGGCCTTGACAGGCCTGTGACAGGGGGAGGAGGGCGGTGGAGGGGCAGGATGGTGCAGGAAGGCTTAGTGGGGAGAGGAGCAGGATCCCCAGGCTGAGGTGACGTTGTGCATGGGGATTAGGAAACTGAAGAGCTTTGTAGCAGCTGGGATGGGTTTGTCCTGATGGTGAGGCATCCCCGAGGAGAGGCAGGGAGGCAGCTGGGGCCAGGTGGGAAGCACCCACAGCTCCCTCTGTGCCTGAGAACTTCCACTGAACGGAACCTCCACTGCCGATCTGTGACTCATCTGCCTCCAGGTACCAAATTTGTGTTTGCAGATAAGATTATCCAGGGATTAATTGTAGAGGGAGAAGAGAAATGTAGATTAGTCATCCCTTGAGAACAGACATAGATCAACAGCATTTAGAATTACCTTTGGGTGTTTAACAGCCACGGATCACCAGAGTACCTGAACACCTACCATGTAAAATCAACAGTCTCGTTAATTATGAAAAATAATTCATGTCACACCAATCTAAACCCACTAAAATCTCTTCTGCATTCATCCCAGAGGCGGCTGTATCATTCCTGCACTCGCCCCAGGGCCAGCAGAATGTCTTGAATACCATTTCTTCTTACACCTTCTCCAGAAAACCGGGGTGGGAAGGCCTGGCAGCAGCAGATTTCCATGGCTTAATCCTCCCTTTTGCAGGAACTGCTGCTGCTGGTGGCTTTCAGAGCCAGGAATGCACCTAGGGAATCATCTTTGATGTCTCCACCCGTGTGTCTCCCTGCCGTCACCTTCCCTCTGTGCACCCAAGCTGCCCCTGTCCTGCAGCAGAGGGAGAGGATGGATTTGCCTGCGCTGGGTGTGTGTCTATAGGTGTTCCACAATTCCCAGCCCCTAGAGATGGACAGAGCTCTGTACCCCCAACATTCCATCCCTAACAACATCCAGGGTGCAGGCTGCATAAAATTGGGAGCTTTGGTTCCGCTTCTCAGAGCACATGCGTGACAACAGGATCTTTCCTTACCTAAGAGAGGGAAGACAAAGTGGGAAATCACATTCCCTGCACGCCAAGGGCCGGAGCTGCCTGGATCCACCAGGGGGGCTGGGCCCCACTCGGCTCCCCCCGGGCACTCGCGATGCCGTGCGCGGCTGAGAGCGTGGTGCAATCACCAAGAATAAACAGTAGCAATTACTTAATACTTGTGGTGATGGGGTATTGAAAATTAGCACCAGAGTTAAACGCTAATAAGACACGTAACACACCGTAAGCCTGTGAATTTTATAGAGTAGAATCAAGAGTAAATAAAATTACAATTTAAACAAAGGCAGATAATTTAATTATCTTGTAGGCACAGTGCTAAAATTTGGAGTGATTGGCTAATCAATACGTTATTACACAATGCAACAATGCAAGCTGCTGGGGAGCTGGTAGGAAATGCATCCTCAGGAATCAGAGTGAGTCGCTGGTCGGGGTGGTGGGAACCAGCAGTGCCAGGCCCTGGCAGATCCCTGGGGCCGGGGTGTCTGGGAAGCATCATTAGCACTCCAGGGAGCAGAGGTAGAAACACAGAATCACTGAGGTTGGAAAACCTTCCTGAAATCATCGAGTCCAACTGTTCCCCGAGCACTGCCAAGGCCACAACTGTCCCCCAGTGCCACATCTACAGCTTTTGAACACCTCAAGGGGTGGAGATTCCACCGTTGCCGTGGGCAGCCAGTGCCAGTGCTTACCAAATTCCAGAGGATTGCAGTTGCAGAAGGAAGCAGTGTTAGGTGCTTTCTCTGATCCCTTCATGTGTTTTTTTGATTCACAAGTTTTCAGCACTTTGACATTTAAATGTGACATTTAAATTGAACTTTCTGGAAATGAGCAAAATGAGGGAGGTAGGCACAGCTCTGAGAGCAGTGAGGAACTGCCACCTGCAAGTACGCATGTAAAACCCTTCCCCAGAGCAGCAGCTCAGCCATGGTGTATCCATGCAAAACTGCCCTGGACGGTGTAATGCCAGCCTTCACCATCAGAATGCTCACAGGGTCATTGGAGCTCTCCAGCCTGTACCCTGCCTCAGGTGGCCTTTTCAAGGGGAAAAGTCTTGTTTACTCTTGTGTGCTGGTTTGAAAGCAAAACAACTGAGAGACTCCAAGTCAGAAACACAATTTAATAAGAGGACAAGAAAAACAATAAAATAAATGCAATAGTNTCATTCTCTGAGCCCTGCAGTGGCTCCTTGCTGGCCCATGAACCAGAGATGGCTCCCGCAGGGAGTTCCCCATGAGCCATGGGCACGGCATTGCTGGGCATGGACAGGAGAGAAGGGAAACACTGCCCCAGCTGGTTCCAGCAGCTCCTGGGGATGGGGATGGAATACAGACTGTGGGCACAGCTGACAGTGTAACCTAGGACATCTTGGTATTTCTTTGTATTAAGCCTTGAGGTCTGCTCTCCATCCCTGATGTCCTTCAGGCATGACAAGGAAGTGCCATTTCTCAGTGCCATCTGAGTTCACAACCCTTTTGCACCCAGAGATTCCAACCCCTGAAGTTCCTAAATATCCCTCTCCACGTGAGACACGCAGACAAGCAGGACAGCACTGTCCCCTCACACGTATCCCGTCAGGAATGTGCACGATGGGTGTTCCTCCAGCAGGATCCTCACCGGCAGGATCTGGCATCGCCATGCTGGTCTTGGGGGGCTTGTGCCAAATTCCATCATCACCTGAGGATTTGGCCACTGCACACGGCCGGCTGAGATTTGTGAGGAGCAGGAGCTGCAAGCCAGCGTGAAATGCCGGGCTTTGGTTCCACACTGATGCCAATCTTCTAAGGGAAAGCGGCTCTTCTTTCCAGCCCATTGTATTTCGCTAATTTAATTCCATTCTGGATGTCAAATCACATTATGTATTCACACCGGCGGAGGATCTATTTTTTTCTTTATTAATATTAAGACATTTATTTGTCATTTTTTAACAAAATTGAAAAGGAATCAAAACCTCATTTTCTGGAAAAGCAGCATTGTTGGCGTGCGTGCGCCACTGCAGCTGTCTCGCTGTGTGTGGCTCGCCTCTCCCCGCAATTTTTTTTTTTCCCTTTTCCAAAATCCAACTCTGGCACACAACTGCTCCAACAGGCCCCCGTGGGATTTCATGCAGCCAAACTGCCTCCTCCAGGGAGCACATCCCAGTTTGGAAGGACCAGCAGGGAGGGCACCGGGCAGCTGGGGTGCAAATGTTGCTCTCTGATACAGGTGGAACGAGATCTCTCATCCTGTGCTCAAAGGACTCTCACAATGAGGAATCATAGAGTCATGGAAGTGTGGAACTGTTTAGGCTGAAAGGGATCTTAAACTTCATTTTGTTCCAATCCTCCTGCCATGGGCAGGGACACCTTCCACTATCCCAGGGTGCTCCAAGCCCCATCCAACCTGGCCTTGGACCCTGCGAGGGATCCAGGGGCATCCACAGCTTCTCTGAGCTCCCTGTGCCAGGGCCTCCCTGAGATGTTCACCCCGCCCACCTCTGGGCTCCTGGGCTAGCTCAGTACCTTAGGGGCTTTAGAGGAAATATCTCAGGGGACAGAGTAAAAGATTCAGTCCAAGGCTTTATTCTCAAAGGGTTCCTGGGAGAGAGAGCGAACAAGGAAGAAACAGGGATTTATCTAGTCTCCAGCCAGGAAAGATAATTGGCCCCGGGCCAATAAGTTCAAGCTATGAAGGGAGGGTCACACTACATGGTCACAGGCTTTAGGGGGACTCTGGGGGAAAAAACATTCCCCAGAGGAATACAACCCCTCCCCACCCTCACAACTAAGCCTTTCTTCCAAATATCCAGTTCAAACCTATTCCCTTGTGTCCTGTCCCTCCACCCCTTGTCCCCAGTCCCTCCCCAGCTCTCCTGGAGCCCCTTCAGGCCCTGGCAGGGGCTCTGAGCTCTCCCTGGAGCCTTCTCCTCTCCAGGTGAGCACCCCCAGCTCTCCCAGCCTGGCTCAGAGCAGAGGGGCTCCAGCTCTGGAGCATCCTCTGAAGGCAAGGATAGGGAGCAGAGTGATTAGGAGAGGGGATTTGGCTTGTCCCATGAAAATCCACCTGCAGCTCTGCCACAGGTGATTCCAGTACCTTGTGCTGGTGCAATGACAAGATGAACATTCCATTTCTCATGAGGACATGAGATTATCCATTTATTTTGTAATTTGGCCTCCTAGACTTTGCACTTCGAATGTTCGAAGAATGTCGAGAATGTTCAAAGCAAGCAATGTGAGCCTGGGAGCCCTTCCAGCCTCTGCATTGTTGAACTCTTCCATCCCATGGCTGGGAATTGTCCAGGGATTCAGTGGACGGGGCAGGAGATGGGTTGGGTGTGCATGGAGGTGCTGGGGGCTCTGAGTTTGGAAATCTCCTGACTGAAAGGTTCTGGGGTTCAGTCAGACTCCAGTTCCAGGGACTGGACCACACTCCGCACACTCATTAACCACAGGAGCCTGGGACACTGTGGAAAATCTCCCTCTGTGACCTTGATGGGGAGCAGATAACCTCTCCAGCTGCTCTAAAATAATTTTAGTGATGTTTCAGGGAGATTTGACTGAGAAACTCTGGTATTTTGTGGAAAACTCTATTTTGCTGTAAAAGCTGAAGATTGACATCTGGGGGAATGGAGTGAGAAGTGGCAGTGGCCATCTGAAATGCACAGGAGTGTTTTCCCTCTGTCTGCCTGCCCGGTGCTTTGTCCCTTTTTGCAAGCAAAACAGTCCCTGACAGCTCTGATTTCTCCCTCTTCTTAAAAACATCATCAGTTTGGTGGTTTTTTGAAGGATGTTAATTCCATGCCCTGGCCAGGGGGAGCCCATCATGTTTTACAGGGTGCTGAGCTCGTCTCTCCACTTGCAGCTGTGAGCTGGGTGGTTTGGGTTGTTTCTTCCCTGCTTAGAAGACCTTTTGAGGTGCATATCCTTGGGAGAATCAAATAGCTTGGAAAAACTTTGTTCAGCTCCAACTGCCGTGGATCTGAGCTCTGTCACGTCTCCTCAGCAGAAGCGTTGCTGGAATTAAGGACACAAAAGGGAGCTAAGGCAGGAGTGAAGGGACATGACTGCCCTGTCTGTGCACATTCCCACAGCACGGTGGCTGGGAAGGGTTGGGTGAGTTTATGGAATTTTTGGCTAATGAAGCAGAGATCTGCATTGCAGTAATTGCAGGGAGGGGTGGAGATCCCAGCAGGGGCTTTGCAGGGAGTGCTGAAGCAGGGGAAGGAGCAGCTCAGGGACATTTGCTGAGCTGCACAGGTCACTGTGTGGCACCTGGGCTGGTCCAGTGCCAGCACTGGCAGTTCTGCAGTGGTTGGTGTCACACAGGGCGGGTTTGGGCAGGGCTGGCACTCACAGGTCCCCGTGTGGCCTCCTGCCAGTTGTGAGCTCCTCCATCCCACCCTGACTCAAAGATGCTCAACCTGGCATGACCCCACAGGGCTGGCACTTGGCTCCCCAAGTCTCTCAGCTGACAAATCTTGGTGGCCCCCTAAGGTTTCTTTCCCCCTTGTAGGATGGTTGGTGCCAGCAGGGTGCAACCATTCCCTGGCATTGCTCAGAGCAGCTGTGGCTGCCCTTGGATCCCTGGAAGTGTCCAAGGCCAGGTTGGATGGGGCTTGGAGCACCCTGGGATAGTGAGAGTTGTCCCTGTCCATAGTGAGGGTGGGACTGGGTGGGCTTTAGGATCCCTTTCAACCCAAACCATTCTGAATTCACCAGCTTTTTCTCCAGCCTCACTGGTTGGTTGGGGACCAGTGCATTGGCTGTCCCTGCTGGTGAGATGCCAAAACCTCTTCCAAGATGCCACAACTTCTTCCAATAAACCACTCATCCTGTTCCCAGAGCTAAGGACTGGCAGCTGGCACCCCAAGAGAATGGCAAGAAGCTGTGTCAGGTCTGGGTTGGATATTATGGAAAGGTTCTTCCCCCAGAGGGTGGTGGGGCACTGGAACAGCCCCCCAGGGGATGGGCACAGCCCCAGGGCTGCCAGAGCTCCAGGAATGTTTAAACAACGTTCTCAGGGGCAGGGTGTGATTGTTGGGGTGTCTGTGCAGGGCCAGGATTTGAACTGGATGATCCTTGTGGATCCCTTCCAACTCAGAAGTTTCCACGATTCTGTGATTCTACAATTTCTCCTTCTATAGGAGACTCCAACACAGCATGGTTCACCTGAAGCACAATAAAAGATGGAATTTCTTGTAAAACCAAATGTTTTCTAGAAAAATATATTTTAAAAACCCAAAAAACAGCCTTCCCATTTTTTTCCTGCTATATCAACATAACCTGATAGTAACCCATTGCTTTGATGAGGTCTGCGTGTTTCCTTTCTGGTTTATGGTATTGTATGATTATAAAGTTGAAACAGTAAAAGCAAATCAAAGCCCTTTGATAGCATGAAAACAAAACATTTGGGGTTTGGCTAAAATGAATTATATTGCTGGAGCTGCACTGAAGTGCTTGGATTTTTAGGACTGGATCCTGGTGCTTCTAAAAAAAAAGCTTTACATTAAATTTAGGTGAATTTTAAAACAAACCATCATTTCAAAGCAGAAAAAAATTGTAATGCTGTGCTTTGAGAAGGCAGAGATAAAAACTTCCCAATTTTCCCATAGAAGAAAGAGTATTTCCAATTAGAAGTGTTTCAAGCTGGTTGTCAACGATTTTGGGACATTATCTGACTCTTCAGTTTTCAGAAAATGAGGTTTCTGATTGGAAGGAGCTCACCCATCTGTAGGAGAGTGTCCTATATAGAGGACTAATAATGTTGGCATGAATAATTCATTGATCTTTATTACATCGAAAGGTATGTGCGGAGTGTGATGCACACACAGTTTCATCAAAGAAAGGCATATTCAGTTAAAAATAATCAGTTTGACTCTAGATTTTTAGAGTGTTTGATGGATTAACTCCAGCAAATCAACCTCCAAACTCGACTTTTGTTTGTCTCTCCCCGATCTGTAGGGAGATTATTAATATCATGTAACATTCAGTTAATAGGTCAGATGTGAGACCTTATTACAGATCGGGGATAAATTGCCTCTCCGGTAGCACATCCCTGACCTTCACAGACTTCAGAGTTCAATATTCAGCCTTCATCCATCCAGCCTTAATTACTGTGTGCACGAGCATTAGCACCAGCACGAAAGGGCCGAGTTCACGCAGCCAGGACCCTGCTTTGCATCGTCTCCCTGCCTGGGAAGGACACAAAAAAGTCTTTGACAGGGTTAGACCTGGGATCTTCTTCATGTCTAGATTGTCTTATAGTTGTTTTTCACCCAAATGTTTGCTCTGGGTTCTGGTTAATTGAAGGACTATGGTACTTTCTGCCTCATTAATAAACCTGAGAGATGTACAAATATTCATTAATTGATCTCGTTGCACCCGGATTTTGGGGGTGCCTTTGCAGCGTGTTTTCACCCGGGACAGGTTCTCAGTGATTGCACAAAACAACTGCAGGGGCAGAGCTGGTTCTCCCCAAATCCTACAGATCAGTGAGGATTTGGTTTGTTCAGGGGAGGCATCACCATCTGCAGCTTTCTGCAAAGGGGCAGGGGCCAATCTCTTCTCTGTGGGACAGGGACAGTGCCCAGGGCACGGCTGGAGTTGGGCCAGGGCAGGATGAGGTTGGATCTCAGGGAAAGGTTCTTCCCCCAGAGGGTGCTGGGCCCAGGCTCCCCAGGGAATGGGCACGGCCCCAGAGCTCCAGGAGCCTTGTCACTACTTGTGACACCCAGGGATGCCCAGGGTGGGATTGTTGGGGTGTCTGTGCAGGGCCAGGAGCTCCTGAGCCAGGAGAGAGCCACCAGGAATCATGGTGGGTGTCTCCCAGCTCAGGAGATTCTCTGATTCTGTGATTTGCACAGGAAGGCTGTTGGGCTTTTTCTTCGCTTAGGAGCAGCCAGAATGATTTGTGGTGTTGTCTCTAACTGAGGATGGATGAGACCAGGGGTGGTTGTAAGGCAAGAAATGTGGGTTTGGAGATGGATTTGAGGATCCAACCTGCCCCATCCCTGGTCGGGCTGTGTGAACAAAGGGTGGCTGGCAGGTGGCCCCCAAGGAAAAGCTCAGGAGGGTTCTCAAAGAGAACTTCCCTGGAAATGTATCTTTTCAGTTTTACTCAATTCTACTCATTTTGCTGGGGGAAATTCGATGGCCTTCATTACGAGTCAGAGCAGGTGACATAATTCTCCTTCTGTGCTTTCAGATCTATGAACACACGAACTTAATATTAGCAACACAGATACAAATAGCATTTTAACGCAGTATTTATCACTGCGCCTTCTCAGGAGAAAATCTATCAAAGCTTTAAATCTAAAACTCTCCCATTCTTCTCGAGCAACAAGATCAATTCATTAATATTTGGAAAGCTCTCAGGGTTATTAATCATCTGTTATTATTTTATTTATGTACCTCTTAGTAAGAAAAAGTGGACGAACCAAGGCTAGTCTCACTGATTGCAGCTTTTAACTTGGGGGAATGCGATGGGAGAAGGATGGGAGCAATTTTATTGGGAGAAAAAAACAACTTTTGTGCTTGCAATTTGCATGGCAGAGGTAATAAAAGATGCGGCAAGTCATCTAAAGGCTGAGAAAGGTAGCAGGTTAATTGTCTTATCATTATGAATTCGCTTTGTATCCGTGGCCTTAGCAGAGATCATAATGAATTTATTTAGTATTCACGGGGCCATCGTGGCACCTTCCTTCCATCAGTGTGGGCTACACCTGTGTTGCCCCAGGGTGGCTGTTTGGGAGCTGGTCTGAGCCCAGGCTGGAGTGGATGGAGCTGAGGAGTTATTAAACTGTGCCACAGATCAGCCAGGCAGAGAGGTCAACCCCCTAAACGAGTTTAGCTCCTTCCCTAGGTCTATCTCAGATGAGTACCCACAGCTTGAAAATAAGTTTGTAATTGACTGATCCAGACAGATGAGTTCGGGAAGAGGTGATTGATGTCAGCAATATATCTGAACGCAATCAGCCTGGCCCAGAATACTAATCTGACAGCCTTTAGCAGCTCAGAGCAGCTGCTCAAACACACTTTGGGGAAGTAAATTGTGCCACTGGTGTCCAGCCCCAACCATCGCCTTGGGCTTCTGCTTTTTCTGCCTCAGAGGCAGTGAGGGATCAGGAGTTGCCAAGTCTGTGGTGTTTTATTTGTGTTGAGCCATGGGTTTGCTCTTCAGGTCTTGATGCCTCCAAGTATTTCAGCATGCACTTACATTTAAACCCACAAGTAGTCGGGCTGATCTGGGCGTAATCTGCCTCAAAATGTCAGGAACAGGTGAGGACTGTGCTAAACCAGGCCAGAGGCAGGACTGGGAGGTTAAGCTCATGCTGGAAGGCTGGAAGCAGTGGGGCCTGCACGCCCAAGAGATTTACACAGACTTGTTCAGAAGAGCAGCTTTCCACGCCCTTTGTTCTGGGTGGCTTTTTGCTGAGCCATGTGCTTAAAGAGCAGAGAGACAAATTCCAGAGTTACCACTGAGATCCTTTTCAGGACATGGAACTGTGTCTTGGTACCTGGAGCTGCATCCATCCTGTGGTGGCCGAACCTCTGGTGCCCAGGTCCTCAGGGGCTGCAACCCTCGCCAGGTCACCAGGCTTGGGAAAAGAAAGTTCTGGTAAATCAAGGCAGGGCAACAAAAGCAAAGCTTTGTGCTCCCTGGTGGCTGAAAAGGAGCAAATGGCAATGGTGGTTAAACAGGAAAATCCACATTTCACCACTTTTGGTGCAGAGACATCTCAGATAAAATCATGGTTTAGTGGCTTTGTTACAAGACCAAAATTAAGTGCTGGTGATTCTTCACCCTGAGGAGCAGCGTAAGGAGCCTTTTCCCTGGATATTTTCTGGCTCCTTAGATTAATGGTGCATGCTGGGTGAGTGTCAGAGTTTGAAGCTCTCTGAGACCCCTGCCATTCCTTGCTTTACCAGCTCAGAGCCTGGGATGCGTGTGGGGAATGTCAGGGCTCCAGCCTGGCTCCCTTGGATAAAGCAGCAAAGGGAACCACCCAGCCACCATGAGGAGGTGTGGAGATGCCACAGACCATGTGACATTTCCCTGGACTTTATGTTGTTTGGAAACCCCTCGTTCCCCTGTGCTGTCCTGCCAAAGACACGCTGGAGCAGCAGAAAGCAGGAAGGGCCAGGCAGGGATCACTGTTGAGGATCCAGGAACGGGGGGATGGAGCTTCCTCTCTTCCCCAGCCTGTTGCATCTCTCCTCTCCCATGCCAAGGCTGGCGTTCCAATGCTCCCTGGCTGGCATTCCCAAGCCATGAGCAGTGTCCCTTGGAGCTGTGTCTGTCTGTCCCCACCCTCAATCACTGCCACTGTGCCCCCAAAGGCCACGCTGAGCAGCAGCATGGCCGTGGCGGCTGCCATAGGGAGGAGCTGCTTTATTCCTTCACCAGCCCCTTCATCGCCAGCCTTCAGCTGACAAGGGCCTTTGATCTGTGTGTGGGGTGATGTCTGCGTCACTGTTGTCCCATTTCTCCTCCCTCTGGGTGTCCTGCCTGCGGGCCGGGGTTGGGATGACCGTGGGACAACAGGCACGAGGTGTCAGACATTGTTAGAGCTGTCCCAGACCTGATCTTTTCCAACGGTGATGGGACACATCACCCAGCTGCCTCTCCAGGGAGTAATTACCCATCCAGCTGCCAGCAGTATTTTCCTTCCCCTACCCTCTTGCTCCTCCCCAGGACGGGTCCCTCCTGCCTGTCCTGCTCCCTCCCAGCTCTCTCATGCTCTGCAGTGTTTGCCATCACTGCCAGCCTGTCCCCACCTAAAGGGGCTGGTGCTCCTTTCATCTCTGCATCTCTTTACCTCTTCATTCTTTTGCCTTGTCTTCCTCGCTGGCAGGATATGAAAAAGCCACAGAAATCGAATTCCATTTAAAAGCATCCACCAAGAGAGGATTTTTTTTAATCCTCCTTCCCCTTCTCTCCTCCTTAAAATGAAGTTTCTTGCACTGCTCATTAGATGATAAGTGAATACAGAAAAACCTTTGAGCGAAGGTAATTCCTGGCGTGTGGAAGAGGGCTCTGGTGCTGGCTCCACATTTATGAATGCAAACGAGTCCAGGCGTCCTGTGGGGATGCTTTGTCAGTCCTTTTATCTCTAAAACCAAAGTTCAAACTGACTTCCTGAGTCAAGAACCATAAAATTATTCCGTTGAAAGAATTCTCAAATGCCATCGGTGGAGGGGGGAGACCTTCATTTCCCAGCCTCTGAACTGGTCTGTGCCTGTGCGGGGGAAATGAAAGAGCCCTTCATTATCGGGGTGCTATTCAGCCCTGTGCTGCTCTCCTATAATTGATGGAATATATTATGCTCCAACAGGGAAGGTCCAAATGGAAATCCCTAATAATAATAATAATAATAACTCCTCGATGGGCTTCAGTCGCCCATTTAATCCCCAGATCTCAGAGTGCTTTTGAGACAATTAACCAAGACCCACAGAAATCCTCATCAAGCCAGGATGTCGTTATCACAACATCTGCCTTTATCACAAATCAAAGGAGCTGTAATTTGAGGGGTGCCCCTCAAGTTGGTGCTTCATCTGAGCACCATCAGCACCCCAAATCCATGGAGTGTGGGAACATGGATAACTCCTAATAAATCATTCTGTTGGTGCAAACAGGTTGGAATTGAAGTGAAGGGCTGCTTTAGGTGCCAACACACCATGGATATGGGCTAAAGCTGCTCAGGTGCCTGGCCATGCTGGTCTGGGGCATTTTGAGGGGGATTTCCAGGATGTGCCATTAAAGAGCTGCAGATCTGTAGGACTGGGGCACTTGCATGTGAGTTTGGAGCAATTAGTCCCTGGATCACCATTCCTGTGTACAGAGATGAGTTTCTCTGGGGTGCAAGCACCCCAAAATCAGTCAGACCGGCTGTGTCAGAGGTAAACCCTTTCTACAGGCTGCACATTTCATCTAGGATGGTGTAAAAACAGGTGTGCAAACATGACAGAAGGTGGATAGATAAAACAGTGGAGCACAGGGCAGGGAAATGACAGCCGAGAAGGAGAAATACAACTGGTGTGACTGCCAGCACATCTGTCCCAGTTACCTCCCACCAAGGAGACACAACAAGGCCCCAGTGCCAGTGCCATCCCTGTCACAAGCCACTCAGCCAAACACTGTCAGCATTCCGGAGGTCTGGATTTCGCTGTGGCACCAATTAACAGTACAGTTTACAGGCAGTTTGCTGGAAATTTTTTTGGTGGATTTTAAATTGCATGTCTTTTTTAGTAGCTTTTCCTGTAGAGATAAACTGCTGCAGTGGGTTGGGGACACATCAGAACAGTTTCTGATGCCTCTTTAGCTGAGCATCAGAGTGGCAAAGACATCTTTTCCCACCCAGTTGTGATCTAAATCCCACTGGTGCCAGTACAATTCTCAAGCAGCTCCTGAACACAGATCACCTGGAGCAGATGGAAACTCTCCAGGCATGGAAAGGAGAGCTCAGGCTCTGTTCCCTTTTAGTCTATGGATATTTTGCTACCAAGCAAGATGCAGCCAGGGAAGGAGCTTGGGCTACCCAAGGCAATGCTGAGGTCCGTGTTGCTTTCACAGCCAGCGTGGAGCAATACTGAAGGACGCTCCTGTTCCTGTCCAACCCTCCCTCCAGCTGGTTCCTTCCACTACCTCCCAGCACTGCCTAAAGGTGCAGGACCCTATTTAATTAAGTAATGAGAATTGAATGTGATAGCTACAAGCATCAGCTAATTAAAAGGAGGGGAATTGCAAATGAGAAGTGCCATGAATTCACTGAAAATCAATCAAATTAGAGCGTCTCATCATCCCCTCAAATGGGCCTGATCTTCTCCCTCTTTCTTGCTGCTTAACCCTTTGCACCAGCATTTTTTGGTCGGTGTTAGGGGAAGGTGCTGCAGAGACACATCATGGGAAGAGGCAGAATTTGGGGCTCCACAGGCACGTGGCACCCCAGTGCTTTGATCCTCTCTGGAGCACGGCTGGATCCGTGTCCCCTTCCCTCTCTGCAGGTACTGCCTGACTCCTGGCAGGGCCTTTCTTCCTTTAAATCCTCACCAAGGAGCACAACGGCAGCAGCACCAGAAGAGGAGGAAGAAGAAAAAAAAAAATCTCATTTAATCAAAGAGAATATTAAAGCTGAGCTTTTTGTACAGCAATGGGCCTCAGATGGAGAAATCCCCTCCATCGGCAGGGGGAAGAGCGAGGGAGGGGGAAAGAGATAAAAAAGCATCAGAGTTTTAATTAAAAAGCTGCATCCTGCCTTCGTTTGCAGCTTGTTTCTGGATCCCTTCATTAGGCTTTACCCTTTAAAGGCTTGTTATCAAAGTTGTATGAATTCTACTGACTAGGGATGTGGGTTTGCTTGGAAAAGCCCTTTTTGTCTGTGGGTTGGATTGCTGATGGGGTGTGGAGGGGCCAGCAGCAGAGGGAAGGAGCAGGAATTGTTGTCTCGGGGGAACCATCTAGGCTCCAGGGGTTTTCTTCCCTTGGTCTCACTGCCAGGCTGGCTAATGGCAGCTCCAGCCAGGCCATCTCCCTGTGGGGTTGTTCGTGACCTTGCACAAGGCAGAAAGGTGAAACCAGGTGGATGATCCTTAGATCCACACGTGTTGGGAAGAGCTAGTTGGCTGCTGGAGGCTCCGGAGGGCCTGTTAGGGCCTGCAGCTCCCACCACACCTTGTCTGACCCAGCAGTATCTCCAGAGGAACTTTAGGTCTGCAGAGTGTTTGCTGAGCATTTTGCCATGAATATCCCTATCTGTGCTCCTGGAATTGAAGGGAGTTCCATGCCTGATCCCTGCAAGCTGCATCAGGGTGGGGTTTGGCCAGTGCCATGGTCCTCAAACCCTCTTCTTGTCCAAAGTGCCTCAGGACCTTTCACAGCCACTGGTCTTCGCCTTATTTTCAATTAAACCACTAATGATCCCTTCCAAACTGGGCTGCTGTCCTCACCTCGAGGAGACCAGATGCACTTTGGGATCCAGAATTAAAGAGAGCCTATAATGTGGGTAAAGAATCCCTTACAAAACCCCTCATTTCCTGTATATCCCCCTTGTAGGTGCTTTTTCAGACCTCTGGCTGTGGCACTGGGCTGGAAGGGGGACGTGGTAGCTCGAGCCGGGGTCACAGCCAGGCTGTGTCCGAGCCTGGTATGCAGCAGCGTTAAATGTTTAATCCTGGGAAGAGCCGAGAGGCTGGGACACCTGGGCCTGGCACTCACCCGTGCCAAGCTGTCTTGCCTAATCATTAGCAGAGCAGCAGCAGCCAGAGTGCACAGGTTCAGTCCCTGGATGTGTCAAGTCCGTTTTCCTTTCATGCATGATGCTGGGGACTGAAAACCCCTAGCATCCAACGTGGCAAGTGACCTTGAGCAAGATTGCCCATCCCGAAGACACTTTCTCCATCCCTTGTGCAGGGTCACTGGGGAACCTGAACTCATTTCTGTTTCTCAAGGCATGAATGAATGCTGGATGCTGCTTTTGTCCTCTTACAAGATGAGGATGAGATGGCAAAACTTGCTTCCCTCTTTCCACCCAGCCCTCAGATGAAAAGCCCAGCTTGCCACCAGGGTCAAAGCCACCATCGCCTTACAATCCTGAATTTAGGACCTTTTCTCCTTAAACAAAACCTTCACTACAATGAATTGCCACCTAGCCAGGTGGCCCCGGTCCCTCGGCTGGGTCCCAGTGACAGCTGCTGGGAGCGTGCTCCGCAGCCAACTGCCGGACCTGCCAGGATGGGTTAATTAGGATGTGATGTTCCTCGATGTGACACTGCTAAAGCACAGCACAACGGGCAGCGTCACTCACCACGGGGAGCGGGGGACCCAACGCCACCTTTAATTAAAGAGAGCAGCACTGACATGGCGGGGGCTGTGCCAGCACAGGGACCCCTCACTCCAGAGAGGGCCTGGTGTGGTCAGCGTCTGTGGCTGTTATCCTGTTGTCCTCGAGCTGGTCCAGAGGGACTGTCACTGCCTGGGAGCAAACTCAGCCAGCAGTTTCTGCTTTCTGTCATTCCTGAAGGAGGGGCAAAGCCAGGGCACCAGCAGGGACTGTGCCATCACCCAGATGTGGGTACCTCATTTAGGTCCAGGGTCTGTTCAGTTGGGAGGGTTTGACTTAAACCCACTCTCATCCTCTGCCTTCACACAGGCAGTGATTATGGCTGTCCTTGCATCCTCTCCCTTGTGCTGAGGTGGAGCCTGACTGACCTGGAAGTGCCCAGGGAAAAAACCTGGGTTGTAGCTCCAGCAATGCATTTACTCACAGCTCCTGCCCTCTGCCCTGTTCCTCTCTGGCTGTGCAGGATGACCCCAATGCCCTGTTTGGATGTTGGGGTCATGTCCCCCCTGGCAGGGAGGATGCCTGGAACCCAGGCCATGGGTGTCCTACAGGGCTGGGGCGGTACACCTGCAAGGGCCATTGTGCTATTTGTGTTTGGGGTTTGCTCCTCACAACCTCATCAAGATTAATGGGACCAGCAAAGCTCCCAGAGTGACTGAAGTAATATCTGCAGCAGCTGATCTTTGGGGAAAGCCATTGTATTAGCCATGGACTTGGGCTGCCTTTTCCACATTTCAAGCCAGGTTGTTTCTGACTTTACACCAGAAGTGTCTCCCTTTTTTTGCTTAACCACACCCACACAAGCCAGGGAAGGATCTGGCTCTCCCTTGGTGCAGCCTGGGTCTGGTCCTGATGCAATCTCTGTCTCCATGGCTCCTGGTAGTGCTGTGCTGGTGGATCAATGGAAGTTATTTCCCAGTACACTCTGGACTATGCACACGGGCCCTGTTAGGCAGGTGAATGGTGCAGCTCGCACGTCGTTGTTGCTCTGTAATTGTCATTGCTCTACAAGGAGCTCTGGATGTATCTCAAGTGGAAATAATAACCCCAGTTTTATGGGAATGTGGAAATATATACCCAGCCTAACTCCATACAAGGGCAGAGCTACCTCCCCCACGTACCAGTTGTGATTGCTCTTCCCAGCTCCAAGGGAGCTTTTCTTGAGCAAATGGCACGTATTCCCATTTCCGTACTACAGGCCTCAGGGAAAAGGCAAAAGCTTTTCAGAGTCATCAGTGAAGCCTCTGCAGGAGGACTCTCTCCAAGGTGCAGCCTTGCCTTGTCTTCCTGTGTCTGGTGTTGGCTCTCCAGAGCCATGAGGCCCCTGGAAGGCGTACTCAGTTCTCAGATGATAATCCATGTTTATAAGGAGGTAAAGAACCCAGAAGAGACCAGTGCCATGACTGGGTCAGGATCCATGCATATCCACAGGGAAACACAGGCTCTGTCTGATGGAGTTAATGAGCCTAGTGGAAAACACAGCCTCAGGCAGTTTGGAGATGCTTTCCCAGTGTGATCAGTGGTTAATCCGTGTGTTGGAGCCACATTTGGAAGCTTCAAGGGGAGGTTTCTCCTTGAGAGCCTGTCCCATCCTTCGCACTGAACCCTTGGCTCAGTGGCTCGCCCTGGGGCCACAGGCATCTCTGGGCTCCACTTTCCCATTGTTGGCCTTGGATTGCCCTGCTTACTTGGATTCCTTCCAAAAATACAAGGGGGTGTTTGGTGCTTTGGACCTGATGTGTCCTTTCTGTGTTTTCCTCCTGAGCTGATTCCACCTCCTGGTGTTCCCATCAGCTACTGGAGTATTTTGGCTCCGTGTTCTGTTTTAGAGTGCACCTGGCTCCGTGTCACCTCTCTCCTCCATCCTCCTTCTCACCTTGTCCTGTGGCCCACCACGGTGTCATTCACATCCCACAAACATCACCATTCCTCTCCTCTCTACTCCAGGATTCAGGGACGAATTTCCATCAGCCAAAAACAGAGGATGGTGGTTGCTTGAATTTCCTTCTTCCATTGCCAATGGACTGAAAATTAAAAAATAAAGGACCCTTGTGTTTTGGGATGGAAAATAAAATGTTGGGGGAAGAGAGAAAAAGTATTTCTCAACATAATGAAAACGCAAATGGACAAGATAATTATCTTCATAAGGGCTTGGATCCATGACAATACATCTCATTTTATAAAGCCCATTAGAGCTGGAATTTTATGCAAAACGCTAAAAGAAATCTAAAAATATAAGGCAATAGAGGCAAAGCAATGGGGATTATTAAAGGGGGAGGAGTGTTATATTGGAAGCAATAAACCCTGGAAGAACCAGGAAAACAATGTTCTAGTAAAACTGTAATAAATGGCTGGGGTTTAATCACTTGGTAAATAACTAAGATATTTTTGTAAGCTTTACACTGTCACTAAAAAAAAAAATAATCCCAACCCCTTGTACATTAAGGATTCAGCCAAGATGTTTTTTCTGGAGACAGAATCAGGGAAGAGTGTCATTTCAGCAATTCACTTTTTTAAATAATAGTGTATTATTTTCTGCATGGATCCACTTTTCCAACCTCTCCTTTGCTTTTAAGAGATCATTTACCATTAGCTGGGTTTTTCTCCTGTTCCCCACTCAGCATACTCTTGAGTCTTTGAACACACAAAATTATATTATTCCAAGCAATCTTCCCCACCACAGCAAAAAGCAAACACTTTAGGAAACTCCTGGAGGGTCTCATTTTTAATAATGATCTTTCCTGTGCTTGGACCCTAATTGAAGATATTATATGGGTGTTTTAGGAAATAGAAGCACATTTTGTATGGCTTTTTCTTTACCTATTAAATAGCTGGAATCTAAAGAGTCCCTGTTCTTCCACCCCCCAAGTTATGGTACATTATATTAAAATGAAAATACTTTAATTTAATATCCTCTCCTTTTTTTTTTTTTTTTTTTTGCAACCACCCCCATGCAGCTGAATGAAACCCAGCTCTCAGTTTAATTTTTAAGGACATGGGGGAGGAGGTGCCCAAATCCTGACCCTGCCCCATCATCGGTGCCAGCCCAGCTGGTGCCAATCCTGAGCAAAACCTGCCTGTCCATGGCAGCACTGGCAGGGGCTGCACGGGGAGCTGGGGGAGCCCCCAACCAAAACAGAATGGTGGCACCACGTGTGGCCATGTGGGTCAGTGGCCATGGGGATGTTTGGTCAAAGGTTAGGCTTGATCTTGGAGGTCTTTTCCAGCTTTGTTAATTCTTTGACTCTAAACTCTTCACTCGTGGTCTCAGGAGATCATGGGGCCCTGAGGTGACCTCAGGCAGAGGGGACATCCCCCCTGAGGCACCAGGGATACAACGGCTGGGGCTTTTGAAAATCTCACATCCCTTCCAGCAGGACCAATGCCTTTAGGGGCTGAACCTTCATGCTGGAGTCTTTAAACCCCCTCAGCACTCAAGGCTTTGCCAGGAGAGCTGGGACCAAAGCCCCACCAGCACATTTCCTGAGCAATCTATTAATGAAAAAAAACTGTGATGGAGCTTCATGGTGAGAAACTCAGAGTGCTGTTCATCAGGAAAGCAGCCACAGGTTCCCCAAAAATAAGGGGGAAATAAGGGACAAGGGAGAGGGGGAAAAAACCCTCTTAAAGTTTCCTGGGCAGCTTTAGGCCTATCCTCTCACTTAATTATGGGAATATCAACCTAATAATGCTAATTAATGTTTGTCCTTTCTTAATCAATATCTGAACCAAACCCAATGATGAAGGTGAAAGTATTTTTTGAGGGATTTTATGATCATTGGTCATTAAAATCAGGGATGGATTGGGGCAAAAATAAGGGATGAGAGAAAGGGAAAAACTCCTCCAGTGTCACTCAGAGAGCT
This sequence comes from Hippolais icterina, assembly GCA_013400075.1. Lineage (NCBI taxonomy): Eukaryota > Metazoa > Chordata > Aves > Passeriformes > Sylviidae > Hippolais > Hippolais icterina. The sequence continues at coordinate 213,969 of VWYN01000297.1, read as the reverse complement.
GATCCCTGTGCTGAGCATGGATTTAATCCTCCTGAATCCTTCAGTGCACCCAGGACATGCCCACCAGCAGGAATGGGAGCTGCAGTGGGGGAACACATGCAGGGGAGGCTGGTAAATCAGCCAGGACATCACCCCAAGTCCCACCATAAAGCAAACAGGGGGGTTCCTCCATGGAATCATGGAATCTCCTGTGCTGGAAGGTACCCACAAGCATCATCAACTTCTGGCCTGGCCCAGGACAACCCCAAAAATGACATTTGGTGTAAAGCAAGCAGCTTTTTGCTACAAACATCCCTTTTGATTTATGATGCAGCATGGAGCTACACGTACCCAACTGTGCCAGGGCTTTGCCGAGGTCACGGCAGGGAGAGGCTGAATTTAAGACCCAACATATGTGTGCAGCAGACCCAGCTCTGATGTGGCCCCAGGGAAATTTGTGTCAGGCTAAAGTGGGATTACAGAATCTTTGAGAGTCTCCTCACCTCAATTCTCCCTCCCGTTCAGCTGAGCTGAGCAGCCCTTGCTGCTTGGCCATTTTGGGGACAGGCACCCCTCTGTCCTGCCCCAGAACTGCTCCAGCAGAGAATGTCCACCCTCCAAAGAGAGCTGGCACACATTTGATGTGGAGATTGTGCTCTTAAGAAGAGTTTGTTTGCTTGGAAGTGACATAATAAAGGCATTATGAATGCCAGGCCTTATGGTTTTAGCATTCTCCTTACATATTAATCCTGCTGCAAGCAACTGTTAATCTGGCTGGGTGCTGGGGCCCAGGGTGGCCATGGGAGCAGGGACTCTCTGGGCTTCTCCATGTGACCCCACTTGTGCCACATGTGTAAAATGAGGCCTTTGCACTGCTGTGCCCATCTGTCCCAAGGGTCACACCTGCAGGAGATGGACTGGGTCAAGCTGCACCTTCCCATCCTCTTTTCCCCATCAGGAAAAGCCCCATCACCCTGTTTGTGCCGATGTCTGAAAATCCCTGGGGCTGTGTAAATAAGAGGGATAAGCAGCATCTTAAAAAGTTCTGGTCTCATGCAGTTGCAGAGAGAAGGCTTTAAAATACAACCCCTTAAAAGCTCGAGGCTCAGAAGGGAAATAGAAAGAAACCACTAAAATTTACTTTTTTTATAAATGCCTGTGATTTCCTTTTTTTTTTTAAGCTGGTCCCATGAGGTGGGGCCATAAATCATGGCTTTATTTGAATGTTTGGAGTGGGAAATGCAGCTCTTTCTCCTCAGAGCCAGAGAGCAATGGATGATCTGAGCTCGTAAAGCCCCTTCAAATGGACTTCTCATCTCACACAGAGCTGCTCCCAGAGCCCAGCTCCCAGCAGGACTCTGCCCATTGCCTGAATTCCCAGTTTCCTCATTTCTCCAAGCATCTCAACCTTCTCAGTGCCAGCCCCTCCATTTCCAGCAGCAGGACATTCTGTTTCCTGCATGGATCTTAGTCTGAAAAAAAAAGAGAGTCTCTGCCCTAAGTCAAAAATTACTCTTAAAAATAAAATTTGAAGTCCTGAACATAGTTCTATAAAAAAAAAATTGAACATCAAATCTTCTAGGTTTACTCTCCAGCTGGCTGGCAAGGGAAATAAATATATAAAAGCCTAAATTAAAATTCCAGGAAAGCCATCCAAAATAAATATGCAATATTTTCCTGCAAAGGACCATAATATTATTTTTATTTTTTGCTCCCAATATGATCAGACTACTTTACATTTTAATAAATGCATAGTCTTGAAGAGAAAATAGTTTTGCTTTGATATGGCAATGATTATTTGATCAAATAAACTATTAGAAGTTTTTGCGACTGCATTATGGGGGGAAAATTCTGGCTTCTTTACAGGATCTGTCTATCTAATAGGCCATGATTGCAAACAAATAGTTATATGCTGGAACAAATGGGGAAAAATTAAGGTTATCTGGCATGGAACAGCAGAAAAAATCGAGGAAGATAACAATAAGGGAGTAATGTATAGCTGAGTGTTTGGGAGATAATTGCATTTCAATTGGCTGATGGCGGAGCAGGCTGAAATATTAAGACAATGTGGCAGAGGAGGCCTCTGTCCTCTCACTCCCACCTCAAAAACATCCCTCACCTCCTGCTGGGCGCTCCTCCTCCTCCAAAACCGCTGGAATTCTTGGTGAGTTCTCCTGATGGCAGTGGTCTCATCTTCATCCCAAACTGTCCCGTGGAGTCCCACTCTCTGCTGAGGAGTCGGGGTGCTTTGAGGGGTTTGTGTCATCCTTGAGCCATGGCGTTCCCAGGGATGCTGAGCCAGGGAGTGCCTCGATGCCTCTCATCAGGCAGATGTGAGACAGGAGCCAAACCCCTGGAGAACACCCTTGGAGAGGCCTCGGCTGAGCTGTGGCCACGCTGAGGGGCCTGGGCAGGTGCAGGCTGCAGGTTCTGGAGGAATATTGTGTGTGATGGATCTCTGCTGCTTTGGTGAGGAGAGAAAGAATGAGAACAATTGTGCTCATCGCTCCTGGTGTGCTTTGCTGAAGTGTCCCCAGCTGGGCTCAGTGTAACCCCAGCTCTTATTAGCAGCTGAGGAAACTGCTGGGCTTGCAGCTCCTCGAGGACAGCCAGGGAGGGGGAAATGCCTGGGATGGAGCCCCAAAATCATTAATATCACATGCACAGACATGTAGAGAAGCAATCACTGATCATGGAATATCCTGAGCTGGAAAGGTCCCACCAGGATCACCCAGTGCAGCTCCTGGCCCTGCACAGACACCCCAACAATCCCACCCTGGGCATCCCTGGGTGTCCAAAGGCTCCTGGAGCTCTGGGGCCGTTACATTCCCTGGGGAGCCTGGGACAGTGTCCAGGTCTGGGAAGATCCAACTTGCATCTGACAGCCCAGCAGGTGAAGGGGTCACCCCAGGGCTGTCCCCCCCTCACCCCAGGGAAAAAACTGGGGATCTCTGAGTTTATTTTCGTTGCTTGATCTCCCCGATCACATTCCAAAAGCCCGAGGGGGGATGAGCCGTGTCCCTTTGCTGCCACTCCTGTGTGTGCAGCGGGCTCGGGGGAGCAGCACAAGCACCAGGGACAACCCAGTGCTGCTGATTTTCTGCTGCTGCTGCTGTGTGTGTGTGTGTCTGTGTGTGTAAATCAGAGTCCTTCTAGCCAGGAACAGGAGGAAAAGACACCTAGCAGCTGCCTGGGCTCCTTCTCCTCAGCAGGCAAAGAGCTGGATGAAGACAAAAGTTGGGACATTGTTGGGTTTAACGAACCCACCTAAGGCCTGATAGCCACAAGGCAGTGGGAAGACATGCCAAAACTTTAGGGGGAAGGAGAGATAAACCCTGTGTGTTTTTTAAAGTTCTGATTTCCTGCTTTTTGCTGGTCCTGGATGAAAATACCTCACAGAGCACTGTGGGTTTGACGCCACAGATTTTAGACTCTCCCCAGCAAGCCTGGCTCATCCTCATGCACTTTGCTACCAGGCTGAGATTTATCCCACCTAAATTTCGCTGCCCATCTGTCACAGGCAGGATGTGTCACCTGGCAGAGGTCTGTGCTGAGGAGAAACAGCCTGGTCGAACCCGTCAGACAAAGACCTATTCAGCACCTGGAATTATCGGGAGCAAAGCCCATCCCCGGAATACTTATTCTGCCGCCGGTGCTCACCTTCCCCCCATCCATCCCCCTCTCACACGCCGTGTGTGAACAGCCTTTTCCGGCACGGCGCGGAGCAATTCTCGCTTTCCCTTTGCAGTCTGCCTGCCATAATCCACTTAGAATTTGCAGCTTTTTTTCCCCTTTGTAAGCCTGCCTTTAAACTCTTGATGTAGCGCTTTTCCCATCTGTTTCTGCCTGTGCATCTTTCCTGTGCGCTGCCTAATGACTTGCTCTCGCTAGGAAGAGGCTGTATATTAATATTATCATTATAATTCTCCTCTCCACCACTTCAGATCTTGTGAGGAATGTAATTGCTAAAGCAGATTTTAAGTTACATCATGATAACCGAGCGAGTTACGGGGGAGGTTAGACTATCACTTTGCTCAGTAGTTTCAATTTCCCTTCGGTGCTGCTTTCTGAAGGACCCCGATGGCACAGCGCAGGCAAATCCCGCATGAGCGGATTCATTATTAATATTGTTGTTAACTGGCATTATTAAGTTGGAGCCTGGCAGCCCCAATTATGGGCTGAGAGCCTTTTGTGCTGGGGGGCCTATTTCCCATAGAACTCCTCTTCCATCAGCTGCAGGTCCCTTATCATGGGCTAATTCTGCATCCCAGAATTTCTCTCCTGCTTCAGCCCACATGTTCCCAGGGGAGTATTTTCCTCTGCTGCTTGCCCTGTCCCCAGAGGACCAGAGGATGACATTCCCGTGCCGATAATGTGCCTTGAGATGTTTATTCCACTCCACTGAATGGAGTTAACAGTCTCTGTGGGTTTTACACCTGCCTAAAATTAATCTTCATTTTGTGTAGGGTGAGGTAACTGAGAGAAGTGGCTTTGCTCTCACCCTCAGAGCAGGCTGGAAGTTAATGGGACATGAACGAGGCAGCACACCCAGTGCAGGGCTTTCCACCATGCCAGCCTTTGGTGCCTCTCTGGTGCCAGCTGTGTCCTGCTGCCTCAGCAGGGCTCCCATCCTCCCAGTGGGAAAACACATCCGTAACACAGGCAGCCACGCTGGTGGTGGGCTCGGCGATGACTCTGTAGAGGCTGGGATTAATGTGGAAATGGATGAGGGAAAGGATGCTCTCCTCTGCCCATCTCCTGGTTTAGCTCCAGACTGCAGTGGCACTAACGAACTTCCCATGCTGGAAAACCCTGGGTTCAGTGGATTAATGGCTCGAGCCTGCACTGTACTTACTAAGTGGAACAGACTATTTTCATTAAGAGACACTGACATTATTAAGGCCAGTTAAACGTCTCCTGGAGATGGTTTGCCCAGCATGAGCTCGGTACAGCGTGTCCTCTAGTTTGGCTGGGACATCCAAAATCCATCCATCAGCCCTTGACTCATTTCTGTCCCTGATCCCTCAGCTGCTGAGTTTCATTTGGCCAGTCCTCCTCTCTCCCTCCTCTAATCCAGTTCCAGGGACTCAGGTGGATTGAGAACTGGGGACTCAGAGACTTTCATTATTCACATTGTGTGCACCTGAAAATTGCGCTGCCTGCTGGCTTCCAAATTGAGTACATTAAATACAATGCATTAAACTGCCGAAATATGGAAATATCCAGGGAGAGCCTCAGATTTAAGGCACTCCCAGCCGAGTCCTGGTTTCTGAGAGTCACGAGTTCCGTTAACAGCGGTTGGTGCAGAGCCAGGGAGGAGCAGGGGGATGTGGCTGCAGTGGGGCGGAAGGACAGGAGCCAGATGGGGTCCTGGACAAAGAGGAGATGCTGTTGGGATCCTGGCAAAGAGGAAGAGTCGGGCTGGATTAAAATGCAGCAAAACCCAGACTTCACCCCCTGCCTGGCCATGTGTTCTGTCAGCTTCTGTGTAGGGCCTCACCTGTGATGCTGGAGGTGGTGAGGGGGTCTGAAGGGTGCAAAGTCCGTGTGCAGAGCTGGTGGTGAGGCTGGGCTGGACATGCAAAAGAACCATTTTCCCCCCCTGCTCTGCATGAGTGCCGCATTCATTTCATCTGTGAGGGGTGGAGCTCATTGCTCTGCACTCAACAAGGATTGCCCAGCTGGGGAGAGCTCAGGGGGAGCCAAACTGCCCTCTCAGCTCCTCTCAGTGATGGAAGAGCTTCATCATCACTGAGCAACTGAATGTCAACAGTGTGAGGTTGTTCCTAGTTTTAGCTGGGGAAAGTGAGGCAGAGCAAGGAAAACAGCTCTTTGTCAAGGGTCAAGAGCCTCTGTAGCCGAGCACACAGCCAAACCCAGGTGCCTTGTGTTCCTCGTATGGAAATAAGATTGGGCTTCATACCCACCACTTGCCTGCCCCAGTTATGTCAGCACTGGTCCCTCTGTTACATTTACTATAAGCTCCTGTCTCCCTGGAACATATATTTCCCCCTTAAAGATGGCAAAACCAAAGCAGGAGTGCTGCCATTCAGGTAGGGTGCTCAAACTGCCTTTGGATATGTCTCCCATTCCCTACTCATTTGTGATGGATCTCTGAGTGCTTCGGGAGCTTCACAGCTGGATTTCACAGCTACCACGTGCACAGACCCATACCTTTGGAAAGGTTTCCCATATGTTTCCCACGTGGTACAGCAGTGCAGCCAAACAGGGCAGGAAATGAGTACGGTGAAAATACTGAGTTTGAGCTGGGAATCTAATTAACCAGGATTTGATTGAGGTAGTGGATTTCCTCTTCTGTGATTAGAAAAGTGGTGTGGGGTCTTTGATGACCAGTAGTGATCAAGATTTTGATTAAGATTTCATCTTGAGCAGGGAATCCTTGATAATTCATCTGCCCTGGGCAAGTGGCACCTGTAACTCAGAAGAGGACAGAGGTTTCCAACGGCACTGACAGATGCTCCTGCTTAAAAAATCATGGCAAACCTCTGTTTGTTGGCCAAACCTCCTTGCTCCTTGTTAGCCTGCACCACAGAGCCCCTAAACAAAGCCAAAAGACTCCTCTGCTTCTAAACCGACCCTTTTCACAAGGAAAATAAAACCTTCCCATTCCCAACACTTCTAGTTTAGAAAGAGACCAAATCCAAATCCAGATCTTCTCCTCATCTCAACATTGTTCCAGTCTTGGGGTTTGTTTTTGAGCCATCTCTGGCTGAGCTGCCAAGTTCCACCTAGGTTAAAGCCAGTCCTGGTCAGCTGTTTCCCATTTCCTGGCTGGAAGTGCATCCCACAGCTCTGCTCCCACTGCCCCCGCTGCCCTGGGCCCCCACAGTAACTGAACAGGATATTTTAATGCCAGGCCTGGCAGCTTGGCCTAAGTGATTGTAAACAGGGAGTCAGACATAAAAGGAGAGACGGCAAACATAAAATTTCATGGCTTAATACCAGCAATTAGAGGGGAGCAGGAGTGTGCTTTGGAGCAAAGGTTCCTGCTCCCTCCCCGCAGAGAGGCTTCTCCGTTTGCAGGCATCCCTGGATGCTCCCAGAGCTGCCGCCGCCTCGGGCACGCCTGGGGGCTCGGGAGCAGCGCAGGTGGGCACACCTGGCTGCGTGGGAGGCCGAGCCCGGCTGCCAGGAGCTCGGCAGGAGGAGGGAGCGGCGGCAGATGCCGTCTGTCAGCCCGAGCAGATGCCTCATTAGCCACGGCGTGCGCCGCAGCCCAGCTGTGCCGAGGGGCCCGGCGGCCTCCGGCTCCAGATGAAGTTGTTGAGCTCGCCTTGCTCACCTCCCTTCTCCTCACATCCTTCTCCTTTCCCCGCTCCGCTGCTCGCGGCTTGTGCACCTTCTCTCATCCTCCCTCCTCGGTGCCATCGCACTCCTGAGGCAGCCATCCCGACTCCCAAAGCATCATCCTTTGATGCTCCAGGCGGAAAGGGCTCAGAGCCGGATCAGTTCCTGCCGGTCCCCAGGGACGGGGAGCAGCTTTTGGGCGCGGTGTTGGTGTCCAGGGGGGTTGGCACCATGGACGTGTCTCTGTCCTTATTTCACCGGGAGCTGAATGCTCGAGTGAGAGCCATCACTCATCGGCTTAAACAAAGTGTAGTACAAGACAATTCAATTAACTGCAGCGGGAGTCAATAGCGCGGGGCCGGGAGCGCGGCTATTCCCGAGCCAGGGGAAATCATCCCGCTGCCTGGCGCCGGGCGGCCACGGGCGGCCGTCCTGGGGGCACAGAGCCACGCCGCAGAGAAACGCGTCCCCGGCAGCATCCCCCATGGGGGAGAGGGAGGTTTGTCTGTGAGAACAGTCTGGCTCCTCCACAGCCATCTGTACTGCAGGGATAAAGCCCAGGAATGCCAAGTGTGGCCAGTAGCTTGGGGGTGCGGATTCTGCCCCTCTAGTCCGCTCTCATGAGACCTCACCAGGAATGCTGTACCCAGCTCGGGGTCCCAGTGCAGGAAGGACACAGATCTGTTCGAGTGAGTCCAGAGAGCCACGGAAATGCTCCAGGAGCCTTTCTGCTCTGGAGCCAGGCTGGGAGAGCTGGGGATGTTCACCTGGAGAAAAGGCTCTGGGGAGAGCTCAGAGCCTCTGCCAGGGCCTAAAGGGGCTCCAGGAGAGCTGGAGAGGGATTGAGCAACAGGACACAGGGAATGACTTCCCACTGCCAGAGGGCAGGGATGGATGTTTTTGTTCCCCTTGCTTTGAGCACTCTCTGCTTCTCTTTGCAGATCCCCTCTCTTATGAGACCCCCAGAAACAGATCCTCCCATTCACATCCCATCTTCTGCCCATCCTTGTATTCTCCTGCATTCCCCCGAGCTTCCCTAACAATCCCCCCTCCAATGCACTTGTAATGCTATTCCCGTGTTTCCTGGGGTTTGCTTGTGTTTGACGAAAAGACCTCATCATTCCAGATTTGTCTTGCGTGAACTATCACAGGACTAGCGAACTGGAAATCTTTCCGAGTTTTCTTTCAGAAGCTCGTCCCTCGGGAGCATCGCTTTAGTAAGTGATTTTTCTGTTCTAGCCCAAGGATTGGATCCGCATCCAGTAGCCAAATTGAATTCATTCGGGCAAGGTTAAGAGCCATTTGATACAGTTTTAGATTAGGTGAAGGCAGCCATATATATTTCATATTCTGCACTAACTGCTGCACAGTTTCCAGGGATGGACCGGTGTAGCACTTATTGACTGCTCCCCAGCGATCCCGCTGTTACAAATGGATGTTGCTAAACAGGGAGATGGATCCTAAATCTTTCCCTGCTGAAAGGTAATGGAAATAAAACAGAGCGACAGGCAAAGGGAATGGCTGGAGACTTAATAAAAGGTTGGGGTGGCTGTCGGGATGGCTGTGAGCAGTGGGGAGAGCTTTCCCCTTGGCTGAGGGGGGGCTGTTTGCATTCCTCCCCTTGGCTTGAGCTCCTTCCCAGTCAGGATTGAGTGGGACCGTTAGAGAAAAGTATTGCTGCAGTCACCAGTGTGCACCGAGCAGGGCTGCTGTGTTTCCGTAGTAACAGGGAGGTGCTCAGGAGCCTTCCTGCTCCCCTTCCCCAGCTCGCAGGGAGCTGAATTCAGCAATCTGGCCACATGCACCGATGAGGCTGAGCTGTGTCAGCCAAGGATAGAGACATGGTTTGAATAGTAGGACAAATGGGTTTCTCTGTTTCCTTAAGGTGAGCCCATCCACAGTGGTAGTGATGCCTGAAATGCTCATGTGCCATCGCCATCTGCTCCCGCTGGAACGCTCTCAAAATCAGGATCCCCTGGGGCCGGAGCCCTTCTTCCCTGTGCTTGGCCTGTGGCAGGAAAAAAGGGAAAAGAAATTGCCCTGACATCTCAGAGAGCTGCTCGGGCTGTGAGATACACACAGAGGCACAATGAGCTGAGGCAGCATCCCATGGGCCCAGGTACAGCCGTGGAAAGCAGAAAGGGAAAAAATCTCTGTTGTCAGTGTGGCAGAGCTCACAACCCTGTGTACAGCTTTCAGCACAAGCCAGGTGAGAAAGGACTTTGGAAAAGGAGCAACTTATATTTAGGATAACTGAAAGTCCCTCCTGAAGGATCCTAAGGACAGTCAAGGCCCATAAAATTCTGTTCTTACTCACAAATCTCACCAATACTCTAGAGCATCAGGCCCAGGATGTTTATTGCTTTTCCAAAGGGCCCAGATCCTGAAGTCATGACATAAAATGAGGGGCTCAGCCTTCCTTGCCTTTTGACTGTTTGATCTTTACAGCAGCAGGGAAAATTTGGAAAACATAACCTTTACATTCTGCAGAGCCAGGGAGCAAATAAAAAGGACATAGAAGTCATTTGCTATTTATTTCTATTTCTGAACAATTTCATTGTTTCTCTTTTTTTTTTCATTTTGAAAGCACCTTGGTCTCACACACATTTTTTGAGTGCTTGGAATGGTTTTGGGGAGTGGAGATGTGTAAATAATGACAGGGTTTGGGCTTTTTGTGCATCTTCTGAGTTGTTCCTTAACCTGCTAGAAATGAGACAAACAAGAACTAGGGAATGAAAAGCTGCCTAAAGATGTGAGAGGGAAGAGCACAGATCCTCTCCTCCTGGAAATGTGTTTCCCAGGAGTGGATGGAACCGGTGGAAGTGAGAATGCTTGACCTGAACCCCTGTGTGACACCAAGAGCTCTTCAAAGCAGGAGATAGCACAGAAGAGCTCTTCAGCTTCATGGCACAAGTGGCTCTAGAAATGGTGTTCAGTGTCAATTCCCACTCCGTGTTGTCCAGAGGACGTTTGCTGGGGCTGTTGTGGGTGGTTTTGTTAGACAGAGTCCCAGGAGTCACAGGCTGTGGCTGTGTGACATCAGCATTGAGATGACTCCACTTCCCCTCCAGACAAAGCCAGGGATCAGAGGGGCAGGAGGTCACAGCGGGAGGACACAGGGCACTGCCATGAGAGGATGTGACATTTAAGCTCCATTTTATCTGTCTTTTGTCAATAGAAGCCTTCCTCCTCCTTTTCCTCCTCCTTGTCCTTCTCCTTTTCCTTCTCCCCCTCCCCCTCGTTCATCACTCAAACTGCTGCTGTGAAATTCAGGGTCTCTTTGATGAGTGTCTGGAACAGGCATCTCCTTCCTTGTGCTAATCCATGATGTCTCCTCCCACAGGGCTTTCCTGTCTCATTTTCCCAGCTATAAACTTGTTTCTCCCCATTCTCCCCATTTATTGATGCTCCTGTTTAAAATGGCCAGAGGACTGGTGGGGGAAATGAACATTTTCATTCTGGTTTGAACCAGAAAAAAGCAAGCCCTCCTCAAAAAATTGTTCTGCATCGTTGCTTGGTTTGTTTTCCAATAAACCAATTCAAAACTACCAAGTTGGGTTTTTGTTTGGGTTTTTATTATTATTATTATTATTATTTGTTGGGGTTTGTGTTTGGGTTTTTTAGTTGATTTTTGTTTGGTTGCTTGGTTTGTTTTTTTGGGTTAGAAATGAGTGCAAGCCAGGTAAAAATGTTTTAGCTTGAAGGGATTTTCCATTCTGAAATGGAAAAAAAGCAGAGAAGGAAGTGTGGAAGAAACAAAGCTCAAATAACACAGTGCTGCGAATCCCACCGACCTGGGAATTAAACATTGCTCCTTTTCCATCATTTCCTCTGAGAAGCCCAGCCACTGTGAACAGTCTTGACAAATGTGTTTATATTGTTTGATAGGAATCTTCTAGTCAGGACTAAAATACAACATTGTGGGGCAGGAGGGGGAGGAGGGAAGATGCACACTCATCTGTCCAGAGAGCAAATGTTGGGATTTACACGGACACAGGCGGATCCAGGGCGTACTGGGCAGCAGCCAGAGGTCTTTGATTGAGGGCATTTGATGGCTGTGTATCCAGCAGTGTAAATGCAAGGGAGAGTGTTTCCCTGTTGGCATCTGCACAGAGGGCAGCAATAAATTCGGGATGAAAGATCACGCTCATCACCGCGAGACCCTGAAGGGACAGCTGGGCCTGGAGATGGAGAGTGATGGCTCACCAGGCACAGGAGCTGAGCTGGCAGGAGCCTGCCTTCCTCCCAGAGCTGGCCTTGACACGGGAAAAAAAAACCCGCAACATTTTTGCTGCTCTTCAGAATTCATCCTTTTTTCCGGGGTCCCAATTTCACATCATTTGGAGGAGGAGGCAGGCTTTGGTGCTGACTCTGGATGTCTCCCTAGGCCAGCTTCAGAGGAGGCTGTGTCATCTCCAACCTTTCAAGGAAGCCACAGGGGCTTAATTAAAACCTAAACCTGTGCACCGCTATTCAGATGAGACCATCGGCTCCTCTGCTGACGGCAGCTCCAACTTGTCACTTTGCTCGTGCTGCACACCCGTGCTGGAAGGGAGGAAATTTCAGCTGAGAGACAAGCCCGGGGCTGGCGTGGGCTGAGCCTCTCTGCCGGAATGTTCCGGCTGGCAGGAGCGGGTCGGGAGGCCGGCAGCATCCCTGTAAGGCCAGGGAGCAATCAATCACTGGGACTTCGTTAAAAGATGCATCCAAGGCAGCTGCTTGACAGAGCCGGTGTGCAGAGGTGACACAGACCCGACTCAGTCACCAGGACTGGAGGGAGAGGGAAAATCTGCATTTCCTAATCACATCGCTCTGGTCAGAAGTCACTTGTTTTCAGCTCCACTCTGGGCATTTGCATGCTTGGAAGGAAAAAATGTAATATTAACCATTGCCTCCCTGCCCTGAGGAGTCAGCCAGGACATGGAAAGGAGCAGCTACAGAGAGAGATGGTTTGGGTGGGAGAGTGTAGATTCAGGGAGCAGCTGAAAAGCAGGGTGGAAAATCCAGCCCAGGCACAAAATATCAGTTTGTGGTTCCCAGTAAAAGAAACCAGGCACTGAAAAGGGACATATCTGTGAGACGTTCTCATTCCTGTATGTGGCTGTAGCATTCACACCTCTGTGTGTGCTGAGAGGGGTGTGCATGGAGGGGCTGCACCTGTAGGACACACCTGTGTGACACAGGGCAGGTGTGCACCCCAGACACATGTACAGGGTGTGCATCTACACGTGTCTGAATCCAGACAGGCCAGAAGAGACCTCAGTGAGACTGAAGAGACCATGAAGAGATTGTGGAAACCATGGAGACATTCTAGAAACTGTGGTGAGGCTGAAGACACCATGGTTGTAGAGACCATGGAGAGGTTGTAGAGACCATGGAAAGGTTGTAGAGACCATGGTGACACTAAAGACATAATGATGAGGTTAAATACATCATGGTGAGGTTGTAGAGACCANAGGTACAGGGTGTGCATCTGCACGTGTCTGCATCCAGACAGGCCAGAAGAGACCTCAGTGAGACTGAAGAGACCATGAAGAGATTGTGGAAACCATGGAGACATTCTAGAAACTGTGGTGAGGCTGAAGACACCATGGTTGTAGAGACCATGGAGAGGTTGTAGAGACCATGGAAAGGTTGTAGAGACCATGGTGACACTAAAGACATAATGATGAGGTTAAATACATCATGGTGAGGTTGTAGAGACCATGGAGAGGTTGTAAAGACCATGGTGAGATTAAAAACGTCATGGTGATGTTGTAGAGACCATGGAGATGTTGTAGAGACCATGGAGAGGTTAAAGCCATCACGGTGAGGTTGCTCCTCTGGTGTAGCTTGAGGCCGTTTCCCCTTGTCCTGTCACTTCTTCCCCAGGAGCAGATCCTGACCCCCACCTGGCTGTCCCCTCCTGTCAAGGAGTTGTGGAAACCCACAAGGTCCCTCCTGAGCCTCCTTTTCTCCAGGCTGAGCCCCCCAGCTCCCTCAGCTGCTCCTTATCAGGCTCGTGCTCCAGCCTTTTCCCCAGCCCCCTTCCCTTCTCTGCTCATAGTGTCTTGCTTCTGCCTGGAGGTCTCAGGAGGTGCTGTAGGAGGTGGTTCCACCGAGGGGCCACCAGCCATTCCCACTCCCCTCTGATTTCCAGCACACAGGGCCCCTGTGCTAAGCGAGTAGCTGTAGCAAAGTGATTTCTACATTATTTGATGCTCAAATGTTGGAAACCAGCTCGGGCCTTGCTCAGGTGCTTCCTGAACAAGCACAGGCAGGGATATCAGATTAGATACTGGGCAGGAATTGTTCCCTGGGAGGGTGGGCAGGCCCTGGCACAGGGTGCCCAGAGCAGCTGTGGCTGCCTCTGGATCCCTGGCAGTGTCCAAGGCTGGGCTGGACATTGGGGCTTGGAGCACCCTGGGACAGTGGAAGGTGTCCCTGCCATGGCAGAGGGGTGGAATGAGACAATCTCTAAGGTCATTTCCAAGCCAAACCATTCTGGGATTCCAGGATATCCAGTACCACACCGAGGTGAATGAGATGCTGTGAGGGCACCACACACATCCCAGCCCATCCTGCTGGCACTGATCTCTCTTCAAGGAGATCCCAGCTGCTCTCCTTGCTCCATCTGCAGCCTCCTAACAGCCACAGCAGGAGAGAAAATAAAATACTGAGTTCAAGGGTGGGGAGGGAAAAACGATTTTTTTAAAAATCAGCTGTTCTGGCATCCCATAAATCTCAATTTATTTGTCCTTTTCTCTTTATACAAGCGTGAAGGGAAGCAAAGCCATGTGTGCAGAGCCTGCCTGGGGTCCCTGTCAGCATGGAGGGGGATGTTCAAGGCAAGAGGCCTTCAGCCCTCAGCCACCTATAGTGAGGGGAAGGGACTTTGTGGAGTTCAATTTAATTTTTCCCCTCAGATGTCTCTGGTGGGATCATTCACAACGATTTTTGCCCCAGAGAAGAGGAAGGTGCTGGAAGGGGAAGGAGGAGGTGAAGAGTAGAACTGTGGGAAGTGACCTGAGTGTTCTGGTTGAGGGCAAGTTAGACACGAGTCAGCAGTGTGTCCTGGCAGCCCAAAGGCCACCGTGTCCTGGGGACATCAGGCCAGGGAGGGACTGTCCTGCTCTGCTCTGTGCTGGGGCAGCCTCACCTCCAGTGCTGGGGGCAGTTTAGGCACCACAAAATAAATTGATCTAACGCTCTTTGAAAAGCATCCAAAGGAGGGACATGGGGATGGGAAAGGGCCTGGAGGAGCCACAGGAGGAGCAGCTGAGGGCACTTGGTTTGTTCAGCTGGAGCAGAGGAGATGAGGGCAGAGCTCTGGGGGCTGCAGCTCCTCCCCAGGGGCAGCTCCCATCTCTGCTCTGGGACAGGGACAGCAGCCAGGGCACGGCTGGGGCTGGGCCAGGGCAGGGTGAGGTTGGATCTCAGGGAAAGGTTCTTCCCCCAGAGGGTGCTGGGCACTGCCCAGGCTCCCCAGGGAATGGGCACAGCCCCGAGGCTGCCAGAGCTCCAGGAGAGCTTGGACTACGCTGCCAGGGATGCCCAGGGTGGGATTTGGAGTGTCCTGTACAGGGCCAGGAATTGGATCCTGGCAGGTCCCTTCCAACTCAGGATATTCTGTGATTTTCTGATTCCATTTCTCAGGTGCCCAGTGCATGGGGGCTCCTCAGCCCCAGGTGCCAGGGTTCAGCTGAGAAGGGCCCTGGGGCAGCTGCTCCCTCCGTTCCCCTCAGCTCTGCTGCTGGAGCAGCTGCTGGGGGTGGCCAGGTCGGGGTGATGTGGTGAGGTGAGAAGATGAGAGAGGTGCCATGGTGAGGTGACACCAGTGACTGCTGTGACAGACAACCCAGGGGTGCGGTGGGTGACAGGAGCTGCTCCCTGGCCCCACTGCAGAGCACCCTGTACACACAGCGAGGGCCCTCCCTCCAAAAGCCCTGCAGGAAGGGTGTGGGTGTGGGTTTGCTCCCAAACCCCGCAGGCTCTGCAGCCCCAGGGTGTGCTGGGCTCTTGTGGCTGCCCTCCCTCAGGGCTGTTGGGCACAGGGGGTGTCTCAGCCCAGGTGAAAACACCTCTTCAACCAAACATTTATTTCCTGGCTTGTTGCTGAAGCAGTAACTGTGGGGTTTTGGATTTTATTTTGCTTCTTGGAGTAGCTGCTGTTTTTCCTGGGCTCCCAGCAGGATTTGCTTAGGAGTTTGCCATCCACAGCACCTGGATTTGATGCGCCCGTAGCTGCAGAGAGGTGGGATTGGGCTGCTCCCAGCCTTGGAGGATCCCAGGGTTTGCTGAGATCATCTCTGTAACCTCTCCAAAGCTCTTGCTGAGTGGTGCTGCAGCTGCTTGGGTCACAGGAAGTTCTAAAAGGTTTTTAGGAGTGCTAAGAGCCTGCTGAGAGCAGGCAATGGATGCTGCTCCCCATCTCCCATGCATGGGGTGATGGGACAGCCTGGTGGCTTTTCCCTCGGCATGGTGGGAGCTGGCACAGACTGTTTAACCCCCCTTTCCTGACAGTTTAACACCCCTTTTCTGACAGTTTAACCTCCTTTTTCTGTTTAACCCCCCTTTCCTGACTGTTTAACCCCTCTTTACTGACTCTTTAACCCCTCCTTGCCTGACTGTTTAACACCCCTTTCCTGACTGTTTAACCCCTCTTTACTGACTCTTTAACCCCTCCTTGCCTGACTGTTTAACACCCCTTTCCTGACTGTTTAACCCCTCTTTTCTTACTGTTTAACTCCCCTTTTCTGACTGTTTAACCCCCCTTTTCTGACTGTTTAACTCCCCCTTCCTGACTGTTTAACATCCCTCTTTCCCCCTCTTGGCACAGAACTTGTATCCAAATCTTCATTTTCCCTGGACTAAGACATCCACACTTTGAGTGCGGTAGTACAGCAGTAATTACACTCTCCATCGCTTTCCCATCAAGAAATAAATGGAAGAAAACCACATCCCAAGGTAGCAGCACTGACCTTCATTTCAGAAGGTTAGTCACAGTCAGCTGGGCTATAATCCAGCCCTAAATTTACCCAAGACCTTGCTGTTCCCTCGGGGTGGTCACGTGCTGGGATGGGGGGCAGCTGCCAGTGTATGGGAGTATTCTCTCCTGATGGGAGAAGCACAGGGGCTCTGGGAGGTGTTTTCCATTGGAAAAGGTGTCTGTGAGGAGTGGCTGGGGTGGATTTTGGGGGTCACTGTCTGCAGCAGGCAGTTCCTGATGTGTGCTTTGCTCTGTTGGTGGCTTTGGGAGCAGGAAGGTGTTGGGGTCCCCCTGAGGTCAGACATTCAAAGTTCATTAATCCCATTCTCTTCCATGGCCTGGCAGGGCTGTGACGCTGCCTGTATTTCCCTGAAATGTCACCTCTGCCTACTGATGATGGATAAACTTCTTTCCACAGACTTCCCCTAAGGTGTGGTGCCTGATGTGACTTTAAAAGAACACAGGCGTCCTTCCCTCTGTCCCACACAGCTCTGAGTGATGAAACTCCCCTGCCAGGGTTGGCAGTACTGGGATAAACCTTGGGAAAGGTCAGCAGGTCTGTCCCATCCCCTCCAGCCTCTTGGTTGCTGCACCACGTTCTCAGCAGTCTCACAATCGTGCTGCTGGCTGCAGAATATTCCACCAGGGAATGTGGTCACCAGTTTATTCCCCACCCTGTCATCCATTTAAAGTTTGCCCAGTCAATATCTGTTTTAAGGCCTTCAGGATGCCACCGTGTTGTGTCCTGTAGTCCAGGGAGAACCTTCCCTGCTCTGCTCTGATGCTGTGACGGAAGGAGGTCCGGCATTTCTTGGTGTTCCTTAGGGAACCCACCAGCCCTACTTTACAAATAAACTCTGTCTCCTCCTTCCAAAGTTATTCCTGTGTTGTTCCACCCAAAAAGGGTTTGGGGGTCTGTGTGGAGTGGACAGCTGTCCTCTGTGCCCATTCCTACTTCCTTTGGCTGTGGAAGGGAGGGAGAGGTTTCTGCCATTCCCTGGGAGGATGATTATGGAATGCTGAGATGAAAAACACTGTCTTGATCTGCTGTAAATCCAGCTGCATTCCTGGACCTCAGCTGCCCTAGCATAATGTGCAGGGCAAGAGCTGGTATCTTTATTATCCCTCTAGACTTGCTCTGTGCCTCTCACTTGCTGTCTTTGAAAGAGGAGGGGGGGAATAGATGGCCACAAGAATTGTGTTCAGCTATTTCATGTAAGTCATAATCATTTCTAATCTCAACTGCATCACATGGCCCAATCAGTCACTGAGATTGTCCTGCAGCTACAGTTTAGCCAGAAGTAAAAAGCCATCCAGAGACAGAAGTACGGGAAAGGAGCATCTCTGGGGCAGTGCAACCTTTTGATGATAGGACAGCCCCGGTGTCTGAGCACTGCTGGGTCATCCCAACCAGTCCTGCAGATCAGAGATGCATCCCTGGGGTGGGAATGGAAGAAGGAACAACTGTTCTGTGGGGTAATGACTTGCTCCAAGTGTAGATGGAGGAGGTGGGCAGTCTTCTGTCCTCGCTGCAGGCAGGGCTGACAGTGCAATTCCCTGTGGGACAGCCTCAGAATCGGAGAATCCCAGGATGGTTTGGGCTGGAAAGGAGCTTAGAGACCACCCCATTCCACCCCTGCCATGGGCAGGGACACCTTCCACCAGACCAGGCTGCTCCAAGCCCTGTTCAGCCTGGCCTTGGACACTGCCAGGGATGAGGAGGAGTTTCCTCAGACAGCACCTGAGCCCCAAACAAGGGTATTTCCTCTGGGCAGATGGCAGGGGGTGACCAGAACTCTGCTCGTCTCCTCCCAAGGGAGCCCTGTGGGTCCATCCCTCAGCATTCAGGGCTGGGGATGTAGGGGCAGTGAGTTTTCCACTTGTGCCATTGAGTGTCTGTGTGTCTGTCAGGCTTTAATGCAGATTTGTTGTCTCTTTTCCCACACCAGGAGGGCTGAGTGCCCTTGGTGATGGGATCTGCCTGCCCAAAGAGCCTTGTGGCGTTGGGGTGAGTGCCCTCATGTGCTGCAGGACTCTCCTCTGGGAAGTCCCTGAGCTGGCAAAAGGGAAGGACACAATCAGGGAAGCTGGAATCCCTCCAGCATCTGTGATCCTCTCATGTTTGCTCCCTGTGTGTTTGCCAAAAGCACCCTTATTTATTTCATCAGCTAAATGCTGCAAACCAGATGCCTGAGTTCCATCAAGGCATTTAATGATGATGATCATTGCTTCCCCTAATGCAGTGTCTTCTAGCGAGGACGATGCCACAGCAGTGCACAGCTGTTGACCAATGGGGGCCTGTCTCTTTTCTCCTGTGTTTTATGGTACTTATCTATTTTTTCTGCTAGGCCTCCCTTTTTCCCCCTCTTTTTCTTTTTTTTGCCTTTTTTTCTGCTGAGTTGCAAGAAGTTCTGAGGTGGAACGTGGCAGCTGTTTAATGGTGCAGGAGCCTGGCGAGGCAGATGAGCTCAGGGAGCGAGGAGAGCCTCCCGCTCCTCTGTAGTGCTGCAGAAATTCTCCTGTGTGACAGAAACACGGTCCCTGCATCCTCCCAGAAGCAGGAAAAGGATGTGGCTGCTCTTTCCCAGCTAAGCTGGGAGTAAATAACACAGATGAGTAAATAATACAGACCAGGCTGCGTGAGGAGGCTTTGGCACAGCCAGAAGGGAAGATTGATCCTAAGGGGTTTGTTTCTGGTGCAGAGCCGTGTTTTTCCTTGGCTGGATGCACCAAGATGAGCTTGAGAGGACACGAGATAGGGCACAGATGTTGGGAAAGGCACAGGTTGGGCGTGCTGGGATAACTTGGCACAGGAAAGCTGCTCAGACCCTGCATTTCCCAGGGGTGTGCTTGACTGTTCTGCTGTGCTGCTCTGGTGATCAGGATTGAGAACCTGCCGGGGACAGGTCAGGTCGCTTCATTTAATCTGGTGGCTTCACTGGGAGCAGGACAGTGTCCTCGCATCCCAAGGTGTTCAGCGTGCTGCAGCTGCTGTCAAGACAGGCAGAGGCACTTCCCAAGAATTGCAAGGAGACCTCCAGGCTGCTGCCATCCTATAGGAACCATACATGGCTGCTCAATCCAGCTGCGGTGTCGCCTTCCTGCCGGGAACCGCCGTGTAACTTCAGGAGGTGTCTTAAGATCTCTTAAGAGACAATTAAGAATTTCAGCGTTGCTTTGATATTTGTTGAACAAAACATTGACACAACACACCAGGCTATTCGAGTTTGTTTTAACTTGCAGTTTAGGTTTCAAAAAAAAAAAAAAAGAGAGAGAGTATGAAATGAATTAGCAAATTATTTTGATTGCTTTGTTCATTTTTCCAGCGAGAAAGTTACCCACCTGGAAAATACTGACTGGCTGCAGGCAGGAGCAGAATTTATTACCTGAGATAAATGGATCTGGGATAAAAGTCCTCTTTATTTTTTCATTTTAGCTGCAAAGGATGATATGCTTCTGTTCTGCTCTTTGTGCTCGAGATCAAATAAGAGGGAACTTTGCATAGGTATGCCAATGCCTTTCAAGGGGAAGTTTCTCCCCCCACCCCAACCTTCCTTTTCCTCCTGGAAGCAGCACCTTGGACTTGAGATGAGAGCAGTGTTTGACGTCCTTTTCACAGCGATGCTGGCGTGACTGAATCCCAGAACTGGCACTCATTTTGCGTTCCATCCCATGCACACAAGCTCTGATCTCTCTACCTTGGCCTTGTTTTATTCCCTTTTTTCTTCCTTTCTTTCCCCATTTCTTTGGCAACGAAGGCTTTGTGGGAGAAGCCTCGTTTCATTTCCCCGCAGGTCCCGAGGGGCGGCTGGCGGATCTCATATGCAGGGTGTCAGCTGCATTAAATGAACACTCTCAGATCACTGTAAATCCCTATTTACACATAATAAACACGAGGATATAAAACATAGAGGAAATAATACATTATTGATTACAGCAGTGGCAATGTAATGTCCTTTGAAAGGCGGGTGGCGCCTGCCCATCCATCAGCACTCTGAGCGCGGATCCTCCTGCTCCAGGGGAATTCAGGGCAGGTCAGCTCCGTGTGCCTGGCTCCCCTGGCTCCCTGTGCAGAGAGGATGGGCAGGAATGGGGAAAGCTGCAGATAGAACAGCAGATAGAATAGTTAAAACAGATAAAACAGCAGTTTGCAGATAGAACAGCAAAAGGCAATAGAAGAAGTTTTGACAGTGAGGGTGCTGAGACCCTGGCACAGGGTGCCCAGAGCAGCTGTAGCTGCCCCTGGATCCCTGGAAGTGTCCAAGGCCAGGCTGGATGGGGATTGGAGCAGCCTGGGATGGTGGGAGGTGTCCCTGCCCATGGCAGGGGGGGGCATTGGATGGGCTCTAAGTTTTCTTCCAACCCAAACTATGCTATGCTCTTTCCCTGAGCTGCAGCCCTGTCTGTTGGGCATGTTGGAATTTTCCTTCAGGCAAGAAGGTGCTTGAAAAAAAAATTCCTACAAGTGCAGCCAGAGCATTCAAATCTCATGGCCTTTCCCCCTTGGAGCAGACAGTATCTCCCATAAGGAGTGGGTTATGTGCATCACATCGATGTGTGAGCAAAATGAAAGCTTGGTACAGCACCTGGAGGGTGCAGAGTCAGTTTTTTGGGATTGGAAAGGATGGCTCACAAGCCCTGACACCACTCTTATGGCTACCACTTTAGATGCACTCCAAAACAAAAAGCGTGGTGGTTTTTTCTCTGCGTGTATGACTTTTTATTAGGTTTTGTGTTTGTATTTTTTAAAAATGGTGATGTGCTCGCCACCTGAGGTGCCCTATCAGCATCACTGCCCTGGCACTCCTGTTACAGTGATGAAGAGCAATGTTTTGATGGTTGCTGAAATTGTTGGTGATGATTCCTTCTTTCTCAACAGCAGGCACCATTCCTCATCTCCCATGCGATTCATGAAACTCATTCCCTTGTTTTATCTCTGGCTGAGGTTGCAGGCGAGTAAGGTCGGTGAGGCTTGACAGGCATTTGGAATAGGTTTTGTTGGGTTTAAATGAGTTGAGAGTTCAAAGCCAGGCAGGTAATGGAGCAGTTCTGCTCCCCTTGTTCACTTTGAGGGGATTGCAGACCCTGCTGCTCCTCACAGCGCTGCTCCAGAGGCCAACTGCTCCAGTCAGGAGAATCCTGAGGTACAGCTGTGTTAGAGGGTAGGACAAGGGAGAATGGCTTCACACTGATGGGGGGCAGGGCTAGGGTGGATATTGGGAAGAAATCCTTCCCTGGGAGGGTGGGGAGGCCCTGGCACAGGGTGCCCAGAGCAGCTGTGGCTGCCCCTGGCTCCCTGGAAGTGTCCAAAGCCAGGTTGGAAGGGACTTGGAACAACCTGGGATAGTGAAAGTTGTCCCTGAGGATGGAATGAGAGGATCTTTGAGATCCCTTCCAGCCCTTCCTTTCCATGGTTCTAACAGAGCACCTTTATGAAATGTGGGTAACTTGACTCTGCACATGGGGAAAGCTCCCAGCGCCACAAGCCGCCCCAAACTTGGATCCAAGCTGTTTGCTCACTTGTGGGAGCTCTGCAGTGAAAACATATTAAAGTTCCCTTTTCCTGCAGCTTTTTTCCTCCAGGTATTTAATCTTAGTTTACAGATGAAATGCGCAGTGGAGAAAAAGATGCTAATCACACAGTTGCTGCACTCTGCTCCAGCCACTGGAAAATTTATTACCATCTGTCCTCATCTGGACAGGGCTGGAGATCACCTCACTAACAGCTTTGGAGTGGCAGCAGAGAGACCCAACATCCCAGCAGGGCACAGCCTCGAGCCCCTGGGGCCACCAGAGACCTCGCAGGGGTTGGTGCAGGAGAGCTGCACTTCCTCATCTGCTCTTGGCTCAGCTCAGAGGCAAGAAAAGTCCAGGCTGGGCTGGAAGCTTCCAGCACTTGGCTGTGAGTGTCACCAGCAGCCTCCTGGTGTTTTATGGTCAGAGGAGATTTTTTCCAACCGTTTGTCAACGCTCTCAGGCACCTGATGGGATCTTGGGGGTGTCCTGTGCAGAGCCAGGAGTTCAACTCAATCCTTGTGGGTCCCTTCCGACTCAGGGTATTCTGTGATTTAACTACTCAGCTCTTCCCACTCCTTTTAGCCAGTTGTTGAGATGTCGTTATTTCAGTCTCCCGGATACATCATTGTGTACATCCCTAATAGGTCCCTTCCCTGGCTGTAGCAGGGCATGTGGCTCTACATGATCAAGTTCTGACAGGCTTTTATAAACCCAGAGCAGAAGGCGAGGTCAGAAATCAGACCAGAAATGGGATTTCTCAGGCTCCCAAAGAAAAGTGTTTGGCTGTGTAGCTTTCTGAGCATCTTGTACTATCAAACTGTCTTGGAAGCAAAGTGGTTTGATTTTTGGCCTGTCTCTGCCCTCAGTGGATTATCAGACTTATAGTTCAGAAGGACTCAAACTGCAGCTCCTCTGATGCATCTTAAACATACAATTTTCACTTGGCTTTCTGCAAGACCAGTGTTTCTTCCTGGCAGATCATCCTGCAACTATATTTCCCCTCCAGCACCAGCAAGCCCAGCAGAATCTTGGAGCACACAACCATTCCATAAAGTCCCTCTCCTGTGGCTGTGTTTGCTTATGTCTCTCCTTTTTTTTTTAACTAACTTGGACAATTTTCATAAAATCTCACACCTTGGAGAACCCAAAATTGCTGAGCAAGGAAATAATCACCAGTGGTGCAAGGAGTGCTCGTGTCTCTCCTGCAGCAATTAGCAAACCTTAACGCAGGCTTGGCTCTCTTTCCAATTAAACCCTGGCAAGCTGGAATACACGATGTGCTAATGAAATGGGGAGCTTTGGAGATCCTCTGCTGGCTGTTTGGAGGATATGGGAGCTTTAGGCTGTCTGGCTGAAACTAAGCCATTGAAAGTAATGGGCTGGACAATCTCACCCCATTACTTTTAATGGGATTGAGAGAGTGCGAGGAGCAGCGCTGGAGGAAGCAGGGGAGCTGTTTCCACAGCTCATCCAAGTTATGGCCAATGCTGGGAAAATGCCCCCCTGGCAGTGGGAGCTGTGTGCAGTGACAGGGTTTGGCAGGGAAGGAGCAGGGAAGGTGCATGAAGGCATCAGGGCCAGTCAGCCCTGAGTGGGGGCTGATTTTGGGCAGGGCATGTCACAAGGAGGGAAACTGCTGGATGGGGAGATTCCTGCTGCTGGATGGGGAAATCCCACTGATGGATGGGGAAATCCCACTGCTGGATGTGGGAATCCCGCTGCTGGATGGGGAAATCCCACTGATGGATGTGGGAATCCCACTGCTGGATGTGGGAATCCCGCTGCTGGATGGGGAAATCCCGCCGCTGGCTGGGGAGATTCCTGCTGCTGGATGTGGGAATCCTGCTGTTGGATGGGGAAATCCCACTGATGGATGGGGAAATCCCATGTTGGATGTGGGAGATCCCTGCTGCTGGATGGGGGAGATCCCTGCCTACTTTGGTTCCTCCCTCATACCCATCTTCCCTGGTTTACCTTCCTATCCCTTACCTGTGCTATTGCACCTGTAGAGGTGGAAGGAGGGTTTAAAGTGGTGTGAACGACAATGATTTCAGCCAAGGCAGCTGAGCACCCAGCTAGTGGGACCAGTTGCAGAAATTGTGAGTTTTCAGACCAATTAAGAAACTGAAAATGCTCAAAAGGGGGAGAGGGATGGTCATGAGACACAAATATCACAAGATTTAGCCTGAATGCTGCAGCCTAAAGTTGCTGTGGATGCTCAGTGCCTTTGGTGCCCTCTCTGGAGCCGGGCAGGGTGAGTGGTGCCAGGGCAGGGTGAGCTGAGCACGCCAGCCTGAGCCCGCTGCTGTGGGTGCCTGCATGGCCTGGGTGATGGATTTGTTCCTTGTGGTGGGACCGAATCTGCTGCCACTGGAACATGGAAGGAGCACGGTCTGGACAGGGCAGCAATCAGCCCCCCACAGCCCGAGATTTGCCCACTCACTTTCCTTTCTCCTCCTGCTGAGCGTGGCCAAAGCCCTCCCTGCCAGCACGCTTAAACCTCAATGCCTCAATCAAAGCAGAAAGGAAATGCGGTGATGAGATAATCCCGTAAATCTTATGGCTTTCTCCCCCACCCTGTAATTGCTGCCTTGTTCCTTGGTGGAGGGTTAGGACGTGTTCTCACGCTTCCCCTTCCAATTGGCACCACAGCTCTTCCAGAAAGTTTGAACAGAAAGGCAGGAGCAGGGATTGCAGCAAATGCACCTCCAATTGGGATTACCCCGGAATTGCATCTTCCTTGGCCAGTTTACTCATCTGTGATGGTTTGGTTATAGCACCATGAGGTTCCCCAAGCTGTTTAGGAACCTCAGCTCCCATTCAAATTCCTGGGAAGCAATTCAGGTTTGGATATCTGAGGAGGAAATTGGGATTAACCTGTGCCGTGGGTCTGCCCTAAGATAACACATTCATGTCACTGATCTCCTTCATCTTGGAGAGGAGACAGCACAGCGTGGACTGGTCACAGCAGGTCTCCTGCCCCTTCCCACCTCACAGGCAGGAAGGCAGCTAAAAGAGACAGCTGAGAGTTGCCAAGGAGAGGAAAAAATGAAATAGAAACTGAAGATCAGAAATATTTTTAAAACGCCTCAGATGCGGAAGAATTGCAGCCGTGCTGTGAGGTAACCAGCAAATAGAATTTAATTATACGATACACAGGAGTAATGGAGCCTGCGAGTCTGGAGTGTGATTTCCCAGTAATAGGAGGACAGCAGGGATCCCTGCTTGGGCTGTTGTGTGTGCTCACGGAGAGCAGGATGGGGCTGCAGTGCTTTCCCTGCCTCAGGAGGGGAGGGGAGGGCCACAGCTCCTCCAGCTTCGAGTATCCGGGCACTTCTTGGGGTGTCCAGCACCTGCAGCCTTTGGAGCAGCTGGGCAGTGGGATTCTCTGCATCAGGGGCAGGAGGATCTGGGGCTCATGGGCTGGAGGCAGTGACTGAGGTCAGGCAGAGGAAAGCTGTGATCCCAGCACGTCTCCGAGGGCAGAAGTGGTTTGTGCTTCCCTGTGCTGCTGTCCATCTTCCAGGCTTGTAAGAAGGATGGCTTAGGCAGAAACACGTCCAAGGTGGGAGGTGTGAGGAGCCATTGTTGATCCAAAGCACGGCTATAGATGTGACCTTTACGGTTCTGTGGGTTTATTTTTATTATTTTTCTCTCCAGCTTATCCACAATCTGTCAGAGCAGCGTGGGGACTTCCACGGTTTATTGCAAAGTGTTTCCATTGCCATGTTCTCCTCCCAGTTGAGCTTGTTTTGTTTTCTTTTGTTGGATTTTCACCTTAAGGGGGTTTGTTGGTTGGTTGGTTGGTTTGTTTGTTTGTTTGTTTGTTTTACAAGGTGCTGCGGGTAGGGTGTGAGGCAGGGACACTCCTGCTGTTGTGTGGAACTCCAGACTTGAATATAAATGTGGCTCTCTGACGCCAGGGGAACACAAGAAATGTTGTTTATTCCACCATGAGAAGTTCCCACCAGGCTCTAGGATAATGTGCTGTGGCTGTGGCTGCTGTTGCTTGGATTGGGGTGGGACATGTGGGGGTCCTTCAGCAGGAGCAAGAAACAGTGCAGGGGCTTTCAGTGAAATGAGAAGCCCCAGGGAAATCAGGCCTTCAGAGGAAACACTGCACTCTTAAGGAATCAAAATACATGGATTTTGTGTCTTTCTCCCTGTCAGTTTTGTTCTGAGCTGATTTTAGACCACCTTAGAGTCTCACAATCCCTGCTGTAAAAATCCCTCCCGGTTTGTAGGAGCACATCCTGATCCAGTCACTGGAGATGGAGCAGGAAGGCTCAACACAGCTTTAGACTATCTTGATCCATCTTCCAAACACCCCTTCCCTTGCAGCCCCCCTGGTTCATACTGACCCCTTGTGCTGTAGACTCTGGGGCTTTTCCAGTCTCTGGGCCATGTCCCCATCCAGACATTTTATTTCCCTGGAGAGCTTTTTTCAGTGGGAGAGGTGCTGCAGGAAGCTGGGATGGGTTTCATACATGGAGGGTGGGGTCACTTTTCTGCTCTCAGGAGCTGAATGTGCAGCCCCTGGGTTTGGTGGGGTGAAAGATGGTGGGTGGAGGAGGCAATGTGGCATCAGTGCCACCACAGCCCCTGCCAGGCTGGTCCCCGAGTCCCTGCAAGCCCAGGGCTGAGCTGCCAAGCAGAGCATGGGGGGAAGTGACAGCCCAGGGCCATCCCAGCCCTTGGCTCCAGCAGAGGAATTCCTGGATGAGGTGGA
This sequence comes from Hippolais icterina, assembly GCA_013400075.1. NCBI lineage: Eukaryota > Metazoa > Chordata > Aves > Passeriformes > Sylviidae > Hippolais > Hippolais icterina. The sequence continues at coordinate 187,468 of VWYN01000297.1, read as the reverse complement.
GCAGTCAGACAGGGTGAGGGACACTGCCTGTTCCCCTCTCCTGCCCTGGCTGTGCCCCGGGTGCTCAAGGAGCTCCATGGAGCACACGGATCTGTGTGGGCTGGTGCAATGCAGCCACTGCAGTGAGGCCAACACAGATGTGCCCAACACCTGGCTGCCCTGCCCTGTCCCTGGTTGTCCTGCCCTGTCCCTTGTCCTGCCCTGTACCTGGCTGCCTTGTCCCTGGCTGCCCTGTCCCTGGCTGCCCTGCCCTGTCCCTGACTGTCCTGCCCTGTCCCTGGTT
>VWYN01000297.1:143240-186638 GCA_013400075.1 Hippolais icterina | reverse complement strand
TTCCTGTCCTGTCCCTGGTTGTCCTACCCTGTCCCTTGTCCTACCCTGTCCCTTGTCCTGTCGTGTCCCTGGATGTCCTGCCACCTCCCCAGAATCCTGCCAACTCCCCTGTCAGTTCAGCTCTTCTCCTGGTAGGACAACATTGATGGTGATGTGTCCTGGTTTCAGGGGCTGACCTGGGGAAACACCAGGAGAGACTGGGGGATTCATGGGCAGGTGTTTGCCTGTTGCTTAAATTTCCCTGGAAGGTTTCTTCCAGCCCTTCCTGCAGCAGCTCGCTGTGCTGGAACAGAACATTTGAAGGCTTGGCTGGAGCAGCAGGTACAATGGGCTGCAGTGAGGCAGGTTGGTTCCCTGGGAAGCCCTTGAAGTGCAGGTCAGAGCCTCCAGCAGGGGAGCTGGTAGAACAACACAGGAATCCCACAAGGAGGATCCGAGCTCCAGGGCTGCAGCAAGGGCAGGAGCGTCGGAGGGGCTGAGCCAGGTGAGGTGCCTGGGAAAGCAGCTCTGGAAAAATACTCTAAAACTGGTGTGAGCTGGGTGAAAATGCTGGAGCTACCCCTGCATCCTGCAAGACTGTGAATGGAAACACTGACCCCACAAGAGTGGAGCCTTTAGAAGTGGGGTGGAGGGAACCCAAAGTCACGTGGGACTGCTAACTGAATTTGGGGTCATGGGCAGCCCCACCAGCCTTTTCCAATGCCTGGGTGTGTTTTTTGCCATGATGTGGAATTCTCTGACTGTGTGGGGTACCTGACCCAGCTCTCAGCAGTGCAAACAGGAGTGGGTTTGATACTCAGCAGTGAAGAAAACAGATTGTTTCTACATAACCTTTTATTTGGTTTTCTTTCACATAAAACCCTGTGTGAAAGTTATGACTTTTATAGTAGAAAATACAGGAAAAATATTTTTTCTTGCACATGAGGTGTAGCTAAGCTGTGGAACTTGCTGCCCCAAGGCCTTAGCAAAGCATTTTGGACAATTTCACCAGTGTAAACACATGCCTGTGCACACAAAGCTGTGAAAGCTGTTTGTGTGGGAAGGTTCAAGTACCAACAGTCACCTTGCTCTGGGGTGAATTGCTTTTCCTTCTGCAGCTCCATCAGATTTCTTCACTTCGGGAAAAGCAAAAAAAAATAATCCAAAAAATGACTGAATTTGAGGTTTGTGAAGATTTTTCTTCACTTGTCAGATGGTCCCCAAATTGGACATGTTTGTGAGAGGTTCAGAAAAAGTGCATCAGCCGTGAAGAGCTGGGGAGGAGAGTGGGGAATACAGACAGATTCAGTTCTGAACTTTAGGGACCAAAGGCTCTCTGTTGCCACTAGAGGAAAAGAAAACCTCTTCAAAACACTCCAGTGCTGAGTTACAACTTGGAGGTGCCTCTTTTCCCTTCATTAGCCAGGGAACACAAGGGATATCATTCTCTTTGCTCAGCAGCACAAATCCCTCTTCTTTCTTTCCCCTTCTGCCAGTTGTGTTCCCTGCTAAGAAGCAACTTTTAATTGTCTGGCACTAGGGCAGAGCTTGTTCCTGGGAAGAGCTGCCTCCCGTGTGTTTCTCTGCTCTTCCTCTTGAAGCTTCCAGTGCTGCTGCGTCTCAAGGCACCTGGAGAGCTGGATTCTGGTGTACTCCAATATTCAAGGCATGTACCTGTCCAAAGTTGTTTGTCCCAAAGAATCTCCCCCTGGGTTATGGAGACTCAGGTTTTCTACTGGGTTGAAAGAGGCAAGCGAAAATCAGCACGTCCAAGCTTTCCTGTCTTTTTTCCATTATGGTTTTTAACCCAAAAGAAATGTTTGAGAGAAGTTTTAAGGATCCTCCAGACCTTCACCCTTCAGCACCAGAAATTCCCAGTGGGGACAACAGCCCTGGCATTGGTTTGTGCTGTTGCTGTTCCCAGATGCTGGTAGGTGCTTCTCCAGTAGTGTTTAAGGCAAATTTAGGTCTTCAGGGCTTCTTTAGGTCTTCAGGGTACACAGAGCTTCAATTTTGGGGAATTTTCTCTGGCTGTGCAAAGTTGAGCTGTCCTCTCCATGGACTTCACCCTGTACAGCAATAGGAGAGGAGACTAGAATGATAAATTCTTCAGCCAGAACTGGCTCCTGAATGGGGACAGTTTTCCACAAGTCCTGCCGGATGTCCTTCTCTCTTTCCAGATCTGTGGGCTGTGGGAGAATAGCCAGTTGTTGTTTTCCATCTCGGAGCAATGAGCTGGCAAACATCTCTGCTCCATCTGTTTTCTTTCATTGATGGATTCTTTAAAGTCAGATTGTGGTCCCACAGGGACACACTCAACTAATCCTCTGCTTTTAAGATTTTATTTGTGCAATAAATGGATGACAAGGTGGTTTGCGAGTACATAATACAATAAATGGGTTTATAAATGCAACTTTTTTGCAGAGCACTGTGGAATAAAATACAATACCACTCCGGCATTTAACACTGATCTCTGCTTCATTCATATTTCAAACAGTAATGTGCCCATTTTCTCATCTGGGAAGCCTCTTAGGTTTTTTAATACATTTTTATAAATTAACCAGGCACAGATTTAATAATAACGTGCATTGGTATGGCTTTTTTTCATCTCCAAAGATCTTGGATTGCTCTGCAGACTTAACAGTGTAATACAGAAATTCCGTGCCAAAGGATCCGTTTGCTCTCTGCCGAACTGCAGCTGGAGTTTGGATGGCTCAGGAATGTTTATGGATGCAAATGACATCGAGAGAGGAAGGTGGAACTCATGGCAGGAGAACTTGAAGGGAAAGGTGCTCCATGGGTGCCCAGGGCAGAGTCCTCTGAGGAAGAGGTCACAGGGATGTTGGGTGGTTCTGAGCCTGGAAATCAAGATTATGAACAACAAAGAAAATGTTCCTTCACAAATTTCTTCAAACTTTTGGGATGTAGCATCCCTAGACACAGTGAAGCCAAGGGCATGGAAAACCTTGGGAGATCCATGTTGCCTCTTTATCAAGGCACCCATACAAGCAGGCAACTGTATCCACCAGGACAGGAAACTTCTAAGCAGGAGGATTAGGTTTCTCCATCAAAGTGTGTAATAACCAAAATCTCTTCAGTTTGGTGATGTAGGATCTTCTCCTGTCACTTTTCTGGCCAACTTAGGAAGGTGTTGAGCTTCTTTCCTTGGAGAATTGCACACTCTTTGAAGAGCTCCCAGCTGAGTTCTTTGCTTTTGTGCTGGTTTGAAAGCAAAACCAGTGAGAGACTCCAAGTCAGAAACACAATTTAATAAAAGGAAAAGAAAAGAAATAAAAGAAAGTAAAATAAAGCAAAATAAAACAAATGCAATAGTACAAAAGAGCACTGACAGAGCCCGAATACAACCTGACCCCTGTTAGTCAGGGTGGTGGCAGCAGTGCAGATGAAATGCTCTTGTCCAAGCAGTGATCCTGTAGAAAGCTCTGGCAGCTCTTGTCCTCTGGGAGTCCAGTGGGTCAGGGCTCCCTGTGCTGTCCCAAATCCCAGATTCTCTCCAGGTGGGAATGCTTGGCTCCTCCCCCTGGGCGGAGCATCTCCCCATGGGCTGATCTCATTCTCTGAGCCCTGCAGTGGCTCCTTGCTGGCCCATGAACCAGAGATGGCTCCCGCAGGGAGTTCCCCATGAGCCATGGGCACGGCATTGCTGGGCATGGACAGGAGAGAAGGGAAACACTGCCCCAGCTGGGTCCAGCAGCTCCTGGGGATGGAATACAGACTGTGGGCACAGCTGACAGTGTAACCTAGGACGGCTTCTGGATCCCCAGGTGAGATCAGGCTTTCCCAGCCCTCTGCCTTTCCCAGTTCCCACATTTCGGTGTCACTGACAGTAGGATATCTGCTGCGGAGGTTGCCCATTCTCCATCCCAGAAAGTAGAGTTAAACTCATGAATATAACACACAACCAGAAAAAATATTTACAGGTAGCAAATTGCCATCACTGTAAAAGGAAAACATGACAAAATGGAAACGTGATATTTATGTTAATACAAAGTTTTAAAAATTTAATTTAAGAGACCAGCTGTTTCTGCTTCTCTTATAAGAGTTTAATTGGTATATAATAGCATAGTTAATTAAATACAAATCAATAGTTTAAACCAGCTAATTGATATTTAATATGTATGGGAAAATATAACTTAGTTGTAATATCATTAGCTCAATATTAAATAAGCAATGGAATTGCAATTATGCCTTTACAACGATTATAAAGTTTATCGTTCTTTAATAAACTTGCAATTAGACAGGGTGAACTGAAAAATTATTAAACAGGTATTATTGGGCTATTAAATGTTTATTATCATTCCTGGTGGGATACAACTACACAATAGTACATATTATGATTGTGTTAATAAACCCTTATTACAGCTTTGCAGCTTTAGCCTTTAGTGCACCGGTGATCGGATATTTCCTTCCCTTCCTGAGGGGTGAGGAAAGAAATTGCCTTGAAATTGAGTAAAGAAATCCCATACAATGAAAGAACTGAGGAAAAAGCAGGAGGAATCCATAGTTTGGGCTAGCACTGAGAGATTTTTCCTCCTAAACATTTTCCCCCTCTATTTCCCGGGCTGGGAATCCCTTTCTTGAAGATTCCAAGGTCTTGTTTCTTTTAATTGGCTTTTGCTTCATTGTCACTGGCTATTTGTGGTTTGAAGTTGCTCCTGCTTTTCCTAGTGAGTGGCTCTTCTGCCAGTTTGGGGGTGAATTAATGCAGGTACCTCTGAGGGAGTTAAAACCATGGTTCTGCTGTATGTTTTCCAACCAGGATACTTGAACTCCCACTTCATCACAGTGCATGGAATGACCAACTCCAGCTGTAACTACTTTTGCCATGCTGAGAAATTCAATTGTCATCACGAGGAAATGGATGGAAATGATTTGGGGAAGATGGGGACACGCAAGGGTTAAAACATTCTGGTTTTGGTGTGTCTCAGCAGCCCTCCTAAAGCCAAGACATTTAAAATGCTGGGTACCTGCTTAACTATTTTAGCCTTAGGTAGCCACTAAAAGCCAAAATGGTGAGACATCCTTAAGCAGCAGAGTCATCTTGAAGTATTTTACCTTTTAAAGGCACTCTCAAGTATTTAAAGGTGCCTTTAGCTATAAAGATTTTTGCATGTTCTCACAAATTTATGGTATGAATTATTATAATGCAGTGCTTTTGTACAGCTCCTTTCATCATGCGATATCAAAGTGGTTTATAAGTGTTAATTATAGCACCCCTTGGGGAGGCAAACGGGAGACAGGCACCCACAGCAGCCTGCTGAGCCAGGTTCCAGAGAGGCAAGAACCCACATTTCCTCTAGATCCAGCTCAGCCTGAGCCCCTCTCCCTCTCTGAGGGCTCAGCTGGGCCTGGGACCTGTTGGGCAGCACAACCAATGCCTGGGGCTGGAGCCCACAGCCCCCTTTGGGGAGCTTTATGCTCACTGCAAGCAGAGGTGAGAGCTGGGCACCTGAGTGGTGGGATTGTCCCAGGACACTGCAGCTCCTGCTGCCCCCAGCAGTGCCCTGGCTCAGGGTGCTCTGGGGCCACCATCATTAGAAGGATGTGGAGCTGCTGGAGTGAGTCCATGGAAATGCTCCAGGGCTGGAGCCCCTCTGCTCTGGAGCCAGGCTGGGAGAGCTGGGGGTGCTCACCTGGAGAAGAAAAGGCTCTGGGGAGACTTTAAAGCCTCTGCCAGGGCCTAAATAGGCACCAGGAGAGCTGAGAAGGACCTTGGACAAGGGATGGAGGGACAGGACACAGGGAATGGCTTCCCACTGCCAGAGGGCAGGGATGGATGGGATATTGGGAAGGAATTGTTCCCTGGGAGGGTGGGTAGGCCCTGGCACAGGGTGCTCAGAGCAGCTGTGGCTGCCCCTTGATCCCTGGCAGTGTCCAAGGCTGGGCTGGATGGGGCTTGGAGCAGCCTGGGACAGTGGAAGGTGTCCCTGCCCATGGCAGAGGTGGGATGGGATGAGCATTAAGGTCCCTTACAGGATAAACCATTCCATGTGTCTATTGATTCTGTGACTGAGCTGGGCACAGATCTGCCCACAGCCCTACAAGCTGCAATGCATCCCTGCTCTGTGCCCACCACATTATCCAGGATTTCAATATTTGTGACACGCTTTAAAACTTTAACCCAGTTTGGTGTTTAAATCCATCTCCTTTCCTTTTTGTCCTCTTTGGTGTTGTATTTCCCCACCTCAGCACTGCTGCCCAGCTCCCCAGGGACCCTGGGACAGTGGAAGGTGTCCCTGCCCATGGCAGGATCCTTAAGGTCCATTCCCACCCAAACCATTCCATGATCTTGGTGATGTTTATGCTCATGGTGTGTGCAGGGTGTGGCAGGCCCCCTCACCCCCTCCAGGTCTGTGTGAAAACCCTGCCAGCATCCACACACAGCCCCCGTGGGCATGTCTGAGTCAGAGCAGTGCTGGCTCCTCAGCTGCACTGTGGGCTCTGCTGCCTTGTCTGCCGCTAATCTAATTGTGTTGTTTTAATTACTTTGATACCTTGGTGCTCGTTGGAGGCTCAATAGCAATCGATGGGGTTTTGTTTTCCTATCAATAAAGACATAAAGGCTCTCACCTGCTTTGCTGGCTCTGTGCAGTCGGCCCTGGGGGCTCCAGGCAGGCTCACAGCCCTGCCAGGCACACGGAGTGTGTGTCCTCACAGGATTTTGCATGGAAACCCCACAAGGTCAGCAAGGTCTTATCAATTCTCGTTATCTGGCAGGGCTGAGGGAGGCAGCCTGAGCTGGGTGTCCCTGCAGCCAGAAACATCCAACACTTTGGAGGCTGACACCTTTCTGAGTGTTTTTGTGGTTGTGCACTTTGTGCAGACCTTGGTGGAGCACGTTATGTCAGTTCTGGAGAGCAAGAGAACTGCTTTGCACCATCAGAGGTGCACAACGGTTGCTCATTACCCCGTCCTGTTAATTCAAGAAACCACTGAGAGTTCTGGTGGTTGCTTCATCTACCCTGGTCTTTAGCCATCTTCACCTGAGTTAGTCATCACCTTTTTTTACAGCCAATGAGAGAGCACCCCCAAAGACATCATGAAAGCTGGATACACCCTATTCTCTCCAGGGCATTCCCTGCAGGACAAGGCAGATTTGGGGGACCTATTAAGTTTCAGCTTACTCTGATTATTTCGAGACTTGCTTTTGTCTGAGCATCAGCCTCAGTGGGATTGCACGTGTGATATGTTTTGGTTGGATGCTGATTCCTCCCTGGTGGGAGCCTTAGGACCAGGAGCCTCCTGCGAGGTGGAGCCCTGTATAATGCTAGAGCAAGTGCTTTAACTGGGCTTGCGTGTACCCCGAGTGCCCTGGCATCAAAAGAAGTCTGTTTTTTCCTAGGTTTAGGCTCAAATTCTGCTTCATACTGTGCACAAGAGGAGGATGTAACCACTCCACAGGGATGCCATGGCAGCGAGCACTGTTAGGGAGGGATTCTCTGTATCTGGGTCTATACCCACATGGATCTGGGGATACTCCCTGCACATCACATCACCCCACATCACACTTCCTTCTTCCTCTGGATGTGATCCAGATCTGCAATTCAACCCCAAGTTTGCATCGTGGCACTGGAAGCCAAGTCTGCCAGGCAGGTCCTGCTCCGCTCTCCAGCCATCACCGCGCTCTCCAGCCTCCTGCTCCGCCGCCTTCCCCTCCCGCGAGCGGCACAACTTCCGAGCGCTCCTTCCACGGCACAGGGGGCTCTGCAGAGTCCACAGCCACATTAAGTAAACATCAAAGGGGCTTTGATCAGCGGGGCTCTGCAGAGCACAGAAACCCCCGAGGAGTTCTGCAGGTCCGCAGGCAGCGTTGGGGACATGGTACCTTAATTTTCTGCACTGTGACACAGGAGAATTTGTTTGAAGAAAGAGAGCTCTCGGCCTCTCTGAGACGTGCACGGGGAGAGCGCCTGTGCTCGCAGCCTACTTCTGGAAAAACCCACGCTCAGATCTCGCTGTTTGTTACCAAGAGTCAAAAAGCCCCATTAACAAATCAAGGCATCAAAGGCCTGTGCCTCCTCAGACTCTGGCACTCTCCTGCTCATAGGGTCACTTGCTTGCTTCTAAAGAGCAAGATTCCTCAGGCCAGAATTATCTTCCCTACCGAGGGCCATTTCCCATTTCACTTTGCTGCCTGCTAAGGGATAAAAGAGTCCTGTTGTTGCAACGCGCTGCTGTGGAGGAAGATGCAGTGATTCCCTCACCTGGAATGGAGGAGTGCTCAAGGACAGGCAAGGGAGGGGATGCTGACCCTCCTGTCTTTAGATACACTGTCTTGGGGCCCAGCCAAGCTCAGCTCCGTGAGGCTGACCAAAGACTTCAGTTACGTGCGCACCTTCCTGGCGCTTTTCCTGAAGGGTGTCTCCAGCAGGATTCACTCCCTGCAGCAGCCCCAGGTGCTGTCCTCAGGCCAGTCTAACCCCACGCTCTCTTCTCTTGCAGAACTGGGGCTCCCAGGAAGAGGATGCTGCCTAGTACTGGGGTTCATGTACAAGGAGAAGTACCGCAGGATGACTGAAGGTGAGCAGTTCCCTCACCTTCTCCTCTTCTTCCTCTTTAGCAATCTCATTGTGAGGGGCTTCACCTCTAAGGATGTGCTGGATTCTTGTACCCACCCAGGAGAAAATCCTGCTTCCCCTTTGATCTCTGGAGCATCTTAGAGGGCTTGCATGTGAGGAGCCCCCGTGTGAAGCTGCAAAAGAGCAGGAGCTTTGTAGTTCCATACATCCAAAACCCACTGTCTTTTCCTACAGAAAGGATTTGTCACACAGGAAGCTCTTACAGGAATTGCTCCATCTACTCTTATTATCCTAGTTGGGTGGCAGTGGTCACCATGCCACTTCTAGAATCCCAGTTTCCAGTGCCTTTGAACCTTGCAGAGTCATTGTTACATTGCTCTTCAAACTTCTGCTAAAATTTCCCTGTTTTATATTCCAGTCATTCCTCAAGCACTTTATGAGCATTGATTAATCCATAGAAATATCATAAATAATTATGAAGCATAATAACTAAACAAAAACTATTTATGCACAGAAGAACTGACATCCTTGCTTCTGGTAGCTTCCTTTCCTGGAGCCAACCCTGGTGCAGCCCCTTGTGATTAATGTTGGATGAGAGAAGGAAGCCCAGAGCCCTGTGAGATGGGAGGGTCTCCAGGCTGTGTCACAGAGTTTGGCTTCTGTGAGGTCACTCTGGGAACTGGAAACTTGACCCAAGCATGGGTCAATCCTTTTTAGGCACTCTGATTGGAAATAATTTGGACAAAGGTTGTGATCTCTTGCCCTACTGCACTTCCTTTTCTGGAAACATCCAAGTCAGGCTGGACGGGGCCCTGAGTAACCTGGTCTAGAGAAAGGTGTCCCTGCTCACTGCAGGGGGGTCAGGTTGGGTGACCCTGAATGGTCCCTTCTAACCCAAGCATGATTCTTTTTCCCTGCATGGGATGGAGTTTAGCCAGCAGCTAGCCATGGGGGTGTCTGCTCCTGCAGGAAGCCTTTTTCCATGAGAGTAAAAGGTGAGTTTGTTTCCATGGAGTAAAACTCTCATAGAGGGAAGTTTATGGCTCAAATATCAGTTAGAAGATCAAAGGTTCCTTCACATTCCCAGGAGCCCTGATACTGAGCTGATAACATGGGGAAAGTACTTCACAAGACTTCACCTCGTGCTTGTTAATTACCATACACTCTTTAAACATTGATTAAAGGATGTTTTTAATGGGAAGGGGCTGCCCCATGGGACACGAGTGCTGTGAGAAGGTGCAGCCTCCCTCTCGGTACGTTCCTGTCCCTCAAGCCTCTTGGACAGGCTGCCTGTGACTGTGCCCAGACCCTGGGGATGCTCACAGGGTGTTGGAGAGCTAGCAGGACCCTGGGCATCCTGCCAATCCTTTGGGATTGCTCTGGTCCCCTGGTGGATTCAGAACCTGCGTCAGCCTACGAAGTGAGCCCCCTTTTCAGGCTGAGCATGGCTTTGTGTGGAGAGAACAAAGAAACATGAAAGGCCAAAAGTAAAGCTTTTGTGAGGGAAAGGGAACAAAGTGTTCCTGCCTGACATGCAGCCAGTTTCTGGCCCCTGCAGGCTGCAGGGCCATTATGTTTAAAGGTACAATCTGCCAAAAACAAAAGTCAGGGGGATTTCCATGGCTACAAAGACCACCTAGGACTCATGTTTTCATTAGAAGCAGCTAGAGATGACAATTGCAGACATCCAGCTTCCCAGGGTTTTGGTGGATTTCAGTGCAGATCCACATTGTATGGTGTGTGAGCTGGGGTGGGGTCAGATGTCTGGTCATCTACAGGAATTTCCTGCCCAAGGTGCCTGAGCCAGACCCTTTGGGCCAGTTCCCTTGCCAGGGTGAGGAGACAGAGCAGCCCCCCTTTTGTATTTGTGCCAAGTGAGAGATTTTTCTCCCTTTAAAAAGGGGCTGAAGAACAGCCCTATTAATAACTTCAAGGGAGCTGAAGGAACGGAAAGCACAGGAAGGCAATGGGGCAGTGGGATGAGATGTGGGGTCTCCATCCCAGAGGTAATTGCAGGGACCATTAGAACCTTCCTGGAGACATCTACAATGGCTTGGAGGTAGATAAGCACAAGAGGAGTTGGAAGCCCCATTGTGTGGAAGAATCAGTTACTGTTGGGAAATCATTTCTTAGTTTGGATGTTGGGAAGATGTTCTTCCCCAGAGGGAGCTGGGCACTGCCCAGGCTCCCCAGGGAATGGGCACAGCCCTGAGGCTGCCAGAGCTCCAGGAGCCTTTGGACAGTGCTGCCAGGGATGCCCAGGGTGGGATTGTTGGGGTGTCTGTGCAGGGCCAGGGGCTGGATCAATGATCCTTGTGGGTCACTCACCTCAGGATAGTCTGTGATTCTGTGGTTCTGTGAACATGGTGTTTCTGGCTGTCCCCACAGAGAAGATCCAGTCTGGATGCTCACAGATCAGTTTGGCAACCTCTCCCAGTGGGATGAAATAGATGTGGGTTAGAGATGCCCGGCAAGGGTCTTTGGTGGCATTGTGCTGTTTGTTCACCAGCTGGCAAGGGATGATGTCCATTAGCACAGCTGGATGCAGATGTGGCTCTTCCAGCTGCGCTGGGCCTCAGGATGAGGAGCCAAGATCAGTGTCCATGGATGTGCCTCTGCCCACATCAGTTCCACCAGTTCCTCATCTCAGTCTCTGTGCAGTGATCAGACAGGTCCAGGTGCAGGGTTGGAGCCTCTCCCAGCTGTCAGGCACCACGTGATGGGCACAGCAAACCCAGTTTGGGCACTGTCCTTGCACTGCTCTGCTGTATCAGGTGTGACCACTTCTCGCTTTGTAAAGCCCTCCGTAGGAAAAGTCTGGATTTGGGGGTGGAATTTGGCTGGGGAGCAGGAAGGCACAGCTCCAGCGTGGCTGCTCTGCGCTCATGTGATTGATGATGGGCTGGGATCGTGCTGGGCCCGTGCTTTGGTGTGCACTGGGAGCTGTGGTGTGAAATGGAGCTGGTGACAGTTGTAGACAGAGGGAGAGGGAGAGCTGTCTGCAATGACGGCCGCGCAATAAAGACACTTCGGAGTTAATCCTCCACCATCTGTCTTCATTCTGCTAATAACCCACTCAATCAGCCGCTGCCGACTGTTTGTTAACATTCAGAAACAGATACATAATCAGGAGGAGCATGCTGTTAGCTCAGGAGGGGCTGGATTGCTCCTTGGGAACGGCTCTCCCGTGGCCATGAGGGTGGAGCAGCGGGAGCCGCGGCGGGTGGGCTGCATGTCCCGAGGCACATACAGTGCAAGGGAGGTGGTGCTGGGGCTGGCAGGGAGCTATCCTGCTTCTCCCAGGGCTTTTTGCCACCATGATTCAAGGTGATTTTGGAGTAGAAAAATGTTTTCTAGGAGGTAGGTCACCTTAGTCCACCAAAAAAAAAAGGATTTTGAGCTACTCTGAAAATTTGGGGTTGCCCTTCTGTTCCCTCTTCTCCTTTCTCATGCAGTTCTCTCCCCAAGGGCAGGCAAGGGGTGTGCTGGAATATGTCTCTCTGCTCACCCATCATGTTTGGTCCTTCCCTGTCCATACCTGCAGGTCCTGAGCTGGGCTTGCTCTGCTCTCCTCTGTGGTGGTCCGAGGCAGGAATTCAGATGCTGCTCCTGCAATTTCATTTCTTGTCTCCTGCCTTTGACTACTTGCCAGATCTAACTCGAGTCATTAGCAAGCGTCACTGCAGCAATTATGGCACTTTTTGGCTGCCATTCATAAAGCTACTAACGGGAACGATTAAGCACTGAGAGGTGTCAGCCTTCACCTCCACCACCTGTTCCCGCCAGCCACCGGCTGCTGGAAGGTGCCTACAACAATGTCCTCCCAGGCAGGGCAGCGGGGCAGGGCAGCTCCCTGCCCTCGTCTGACCTCCCCTTCCAGACACCTCACTGGCTCTCATGTCCTCACATGTGGAGGGCAGGTGGCATCTCCATGGGCTGGACACAGCTCTTGGAATATGAGGGGTGGGCTTTGTCCTCGTGCCCAGCACGGAGCAGGGAAAGCAGGCACGGCTGGGGAAAGGGACAGAAGGATGTGGTGCAGCATCTTCCTCCTGGAGCGGTGAGTGGTTAATGATCTGTGCTCGGGGAAGGACAAACCCTCCTCCTCAGAGGGATGCAAACACTGCCTGCTGTGCCAGGAGAAGGCTGTGCCGCAGTTATCTCCGGCAGCAGCCGCTCTCTGTTTTTGTCAGGGCTGGATTGTGCATTCAAGGTGTCTCCATTCACCACACAAAGCACAGCAGAACCAGCAGCCTGTGCTGCAGAGCTGCAGCAATGAGTGCTCTGCCTTCTGTGTGAGAGGGAGAGCTTGGCAGATGATCTCTGCTGGATGAGGGCTGCAGAAATCAGCTCAGGGAATCACATCCAAGGTGCACAACTTTGCTTTGAAAGCCATGTTGGGCAGCATAAGATGAATCTTCAGTTTGGGGAGGGTGAAGAGTGAGGCCTTGAAAGTTTTGCAGTCTGAGCTGCAATCTCACCTTGACTCTTCTGTTTTGAAGGTTTCAGATCTTATTGGAAAGCACTGGGACTAATGGAAAGCTCTGTTCTTTTGTTCATAGAATCACAAAATGTTAAGGGTTGGAAGGGACCTTAAAAATTATCTGGTCCCAACATCTCCCTGCTGTGTTCAGGGAGACTTCCCACTAGGTGGATGGGACTCCCACCTAGAGTGCTCAGGTGCTCCCACCTAAACTCAGGTGCTCAAGGACTNTCAGGGAGACTTCCCACTAGGTGGGTGGGACTCCCACCTAGACTCAGGTGCTCAAGGACTTGTCCAACCTGGCCTTGGACACTCCAGGGATGGGGCATCCACAGCCTCCCTGGGCAGCCTGTGCCAGTATCTCTCCACCCTTACAGTGAAGAACTTCTTCCTGATATCTGGTCTAAATTTCCATTTGTACCCATTCCTCCTTGTCCTATCACTACAGTTCCTGACAGAGTTCCTCTCCAGCTTCCCTGTGACTCCTTCAGATACTGAAGGTGCTGTAAGGTCTCCACACAACCCAGTCTTCTCCAGCAAGGTGCTCCCGTCCTCTTGTCACGTTCATGGCCTCCTCTGGACTTGCACCAACAGCAAGTTGTTGGGAAAAGGGGGAGGTCCTGCAAAGATGGGATTCATCCACATACCTCAGACATGGGAGAGGGGTGAGTTGGCCCAGAGAGACAGGGACAATGGTGGCCTAAATGCAAGGAGAGCCACCAGCCTGGTCTGATTGGGATGATTCCTGTGTCTGTGCAGCCCTCACAGAGTGCAGCTTCTAGGGATCGTAGAACCATGGAGCCATACAGTGGTTTGGCTTGGAAGGAACCTTCAGGATCACCTAATTCCAGCCTCTGGAAGGTTGGTTCTGACCAGCCCTGCCTGCCTGCAGAGCTGGGCAGCTGCCAGTTGCTGCTTGTGTTCCCAGCTCTGGTTTCACATCATGACCTGCGAGCACTGCAGCTCCACGTGGGGGTTTGTCCTGAGCTTCAGGGTGTCTCCAGTCTGCAGTAAAATTTTGGTGCTGCCAGACATGTTGAGAGAATTGTGTGCGCATATGAGAGCTGGGTTTATGGCTTGTAATTATCTCATACCCATCCTTAGAATAATTATAGCTCCTCCATTATTAATAACTGGAATTCCAGTCTTTGTCATAGATCACAAAATGGAGAGGAAGCTCAGCCCAGGGTTTGCATAATGTACCTTGGCCTAAATTGAATAATTGGTAAAATGGTGAAAATCGTTGGTTTTTCCCCCATTCCTTGGTGCTGGAATTAGTGAGATATTAGTGCAATTAGCCAGTGCTTCCATTCGAGGCTGCAATCATTTGGTTTGTAATTTAGAATAAATGTAAAAGCCCACTTATGCTTCCAAACGGATTATTTGTCCTGTTTAAAAGTATCTAATGGGGTGGCTGTCATCTAAGCAAGATACATTTGACCCATTTCAATTTGTTTCCCTTTTAATCTGCTATCTGTTTTCCTGGATCTTTTTTTAATAAAAACATAAAGAAGAAGTGGGCGAGAGAGACCAAAGAGGGAGAGAATAGAGGCGTTACAGATCTGGAGTTTATCATAAGCCAAAGTAACTTGAAATCAAGGCTGTTAAACTGCAGAAAGCAATAAAAAGAAAACACTATTTGGAATCGTTTAAAGGGCCGAGTGCCTTGTCAATGAAAGGTTGCTCTATTTGACTGCTTCTTAATAGCTTCTCTGAGGCAATCTGCAGCTCCTGCAGGAAGGAGGGCTGCAGCTCCTTCTGCAGCAGCGCTGCTGCGGGGCAGAGCTGGGGGTCCCTGGGGAGCTGGGCAGCAGTGCTGAGGTGGGGAAATACAACACCAAAGAGGACAAAAAGGAAAGGAGATGGATTTAAACACCAAACTGGGTTAAAGTTTTAAAGCGTGTCACAAATATTGAAATCCTGGATAATGTGGTGGGCACAGAGCAGGGANCAATTCCTTCCCCATATCCCATCCATCCCTGCCCTCTGGCAGTGGGAAGCCATTCCCCTTGTGCTGTCACTCCAGGCCCCTGTCCCAAATCCCTCCCCAGCTCTCCTGGAGCCCTGCAAGGGGCTCTGAGGCCTCCCTGGATCCTTCTCCTCTCCAGGTGAGCACCCCCAGCTCTCCCAGCCTGGCTCTAGAGCAGAGAGCCCCAGCCCTGGAGCTTCTCCATGGGCTGCTCTGGACTCACTCCAGCAGCTCCATGTCCTTCTGCTGATGTCCCAGCCCTCGTCATCCATCCCACCATACCCTTCCATTTCTCCAGTGGAGAACAGAGGGACTCACAATATTTTTCCTCCCAGAGCCTGAGCATCCTTTCTACAATGGTCTGATTTGCAGCTCCTGTCTCTGTCAGGCCCTGTGTTACTGCCTGGAGAGAAACCAGCTGGGGCTCTGGGATGGAGTCTCTGCTCTTTTGGGAAAAAATGGCTTGTTCAGAGAAGCTGGCTGTGCCTCTGCTCCAAACGTGTCTCTGCTTGACCGCCTCTTCTGCTCCCTGCCACAGTTCAAACTGGGTTCAGTGAACCCTTCTTGCCAGGAAAACCTCTGATTAGAGCATGGCACTGAGGCACAGTGGCATATTTGTGCCACCCATTAACAGCCCAGCAAGGCAGTTGCCGCCTCAGAATTACTTGGATTTATGGGAACACTTAATCTGGATCTTGCAAGTGACTTTTACATCTGCAGCAGCACAGGCTGAGCATGAATCTTCCTGAGCCTCAAGGATAAATAGGACCTAGTCCCTCTTATCCCTGTAAAACGTGACCTTTCTCCTCTATCAGATGCCAACAACCTCAGTGCTGCTGTAGAAGGTCAAACTTCTGTTTCTCTGGCCTGACAGAGGAAAGGGTCTGTCCTTTGGGACCAGACTTGTGACATGTCACTTGGTTTAGTTCAAACAGCGTTGGCTCTGCTCAGCCTCTTGTGCACAAACAGAGCTCAACAGCCCAGAAACAACTCCAACACCACCCCAGCATCTTCCCACAGCTTTGCCCTCTGGGCTTTGCACCGTCTGCCCCCTGGGAATGGGATTTCTGCCGAGCTTTGCTCCCAGCTGCAGGATCCCTGGCACAAACTGCCCCGGGAGCTGCAGTGGTGGCAGCTCCGTTATCAGCTGATCTCCAAGCTCCCCGAGGGATGTGGTGGGAATTTAGCATTGCTGACTCTGCTGGCGCTCCCAGTGAAGGTGCCACCCCCTCCGGGGACTCCCAGCTCTGTGGTGGGGAGCTCCCCTCTCCCAGCCTTGTCGCTCGTGTCCCCATGCAGACACTGTCGCAATTGATTAGGGCTGGCAGCCCCGGGTAAACTGCATTGAGCCTTTTGTTCTTTATCTGACAAAGACATTGGGAAGGAAGAGGAGAGTGGATAGAGCCGCTCCCAAGGAGTTGTTAAGGATGTGTTGTTATCTCAGAGGTCTCATTGATATTTCCGTGATGTTTCGTGTGTCTGGGAGCTGAACAAGGCAGGGATGTAAGTGAAACCTGAGGAAAACCAGTGTAAGAGCTGCTTGTGTCTGGTGTCAGGGGGAGACGGTGCCTGTGCTGGGTCACCTGGAAAGCTGGGTAAGGCAGGCAGGGCCTCTCTGGCTATGAGCCGAGTGCTGCTGCAGCACACACATTCCTGAGGATGCTGCCGAGGGAAGGATCCCCTGTTATCTGCTGTCTGTTCTCCCCAACTTCCTGCTGCTCTCTGCTCCTTTGGAGAGGGGGAGCAGAGCTCCATCCGTGATGTTCCAGTTGTCTAAAGCGGCTGTAGAGTGGCTGAACAACTCTGCTGGTCATAAATCTGATCCAAAGCTCGGGAGCTTTACGGTAACGGTGTTGTTGTAGCAGTTAATGGTCGAAGGGTATCATTTTATCTATTGATTTGAGCAGCAGTCCCCTGTGGAAAGCTATTGCTGTGTGGTCTTAAATAAATGAATACGATCCTTCCTCACTCCCTGAGTACCAGAGACAGACATTTCAGGAGCTGCTTCTCTCACTGCTCAGCCTGCGGGTGTGTGCAGGGGAACCTGGATCCTGTGGAATCTGTGCGCTGAGCCTTTACAGGGACTTCCTTTGGGGGGCCCACTAAAAACCTTTCAGGAATCTTAGGCTCGAGAGGGACTCTTCAGAAGGGCACTCAGTGGTGGGACAAGAGGAGATGGCCTAAAGCTGAAGAAGAGCAGCATTAGATGGGATACTAGGAGAAAATTCTTCCTTGTGAGGATGCTGAGGCCCTGGCACAGGTTTCCCTGAGAAGCTGTGGATGCCCCTGGATCCCTGGAAGTGTTCTAGGCCAGGCTGGACAGGATTTGGAACAACCTGGGATAATGGAAGGTGTCTCTGCCCGTGGCAGAGGGTGGAACAGGATGGTCTTTAAGGTCCCTCCCAGCAAAACCATTCTGGGATTCCATTATTTATATACATGGATCAATATCTAGGGTGGGATATCGATTATTTCAGCCACTTGAATTCCATTGCCCTTGCCATGCCCCTTTAGATCCTTTCTGGCATTGAACTGGGATGTTCACCTGAGGAATATGGCAAGTTGTTGGTAAAAGCTTGTCCTGTGAACTGCACCTGGAGGCAGGCAGAGATAAAGCTGTGGACCTCACCTTGCCACAGCTGCCTGGCCATCTTTTGGTGCTGTGGGCTGTGGGCCAGGTTATTTTTAATCAGGAAATGGGAGGAGATGAATGACAGGAGGTCCAAGGCTTCTGTCTGGAGAGGGCAGCTCTGCCTTTCCCACCTCCATGCTGCTCCAGGCTGGGTTTCCCTTGGAGCTGTATCTGCTGATAGTTTTCCCCTCTCTGCAGAGCTGCTGCTGCAGCCTGGGGTCTGTCATTTAGCTTTCCTCCCTCCCAGTGTCTGTGGGGACCCTGCCAGGGAGGCTGCTGGCAGCAGTGTGATCAGTGACCCCAGTCATGCTGCTGACACAGAATCATGGAACTGTTTGGATTGGAAAAGACCTCGGAGATCACTGAGTCCAGCCAATATCCCAACACTGCCAGGCCACCACTAAAGGATGTGGTGACCACCAGAGCAGAGCCTGAATGGGCACACCTGGCTCTGCCATCGCGTCCCTCTGACATGGACACGATAGCCTGGCTGTGTGGACGTCTCCAGCTCCCCAGGTATCTGGAAGCCATTGCTTTCAAGAAAACAATCCAGATTTTGGTCAGAAAGGGGGCAGGGTTGTGACAGCACATCTCTACCCAAGGCTGGAGAAAGGGAGAGCATCATTTCTGCTATTTTGGGGGGAACTTGTGGGGCACAGACACTGCTGCAAGGAGACACCAGGATTGTTCCTGCCTGCTCTGGATCTCCAAACTCCCTCTCCTGGAGGCAGCCACAGGCTTTCTGCAGGCAGAGAGGGTTTGATGCTGCCCAGACTGGAGCAATGAAGCAGTACCAAGCTCCTGTCACTTAGAATATCAATTAAAACCACTGCAGCTTTGTAAGTCCCACCCTGAGACACACTCAGGATTGACAAACAGCCAGGCCTGCCATTGAAATGGCTCTTGAGCCAGCACAAGGAAATCTGCTGTGCAATTGTGGGCAGAACCTGGAGTGCTGGAGCACTTCCAGCCCAGCAGGCTGTGGGGTGGGAGCTAAGACTGGTGTGAAGATGAAACCCTCTGGTGTTCTGGGCACGGGGGAGCTGGTGCCTTTGCTGTGCTTGGAAAAGGCTTAAATAACTCATTTTGAAGCTCCATCCCCAGGGTTTCCCTGTGTGTCACATAACACTGTCCCTGCAGTCCCAGCCCACAGCATGAGGCTCCTCTCTTACAGGAGCACTGTGAGGCAGCTCTGTTCCTGCAATAATGACAAAATGGGATGAAATTTTGTGTTTCAGGCCAGCAAAATGATCCTGCTTCCATTCCTCTGTGAAGTGGGACTGTGTTGGATTTGACTGAAAGACACTGCCAAGCACCCAGCAATGCACACGGCTGTGTTTGAGCTGACTTGATTTTAAACCCTTCTAAAAATCCTTTCCTATCATAAGGAAATAGGGAAATCTGGTGGTGAAGTATCCAGCTGAATGCTGCAAGTGCTGCTGTTCTTGTTTGCCCCAAGTTATTTGCTGTATCTGGCCAAACCCCTCCACCTGTGTTCACTTAGTGTGAGTGAAGCCTTCAGGTTGAGGCTGATGAAGATGGAAGGAGTGGGAATGGTCAAAACCCTGCAGGATGGGTAGGGATAGTGTGTGAGGGGGAGAGTGAGTGGAATCCCCTGGGCCAGGCAGCCAATGCAAGGATTATTTACTATGCAAAGATTATTTAGTACCCAAGGCTGCCACCATGAACAGAACATCAGTCACAAACCTTCCCAGTTCTCTCCAGTGCAGCACCAGTCTTGGGGTCAGTATCTCCGTGCCCTTTTACACACAGTATTTGCTCCCATGGGTATTTATTCCTCTATAAATGTATTAATGGAGCTAATCTTAAAGCATATCCAGAGATATAACTTGAGATGGATTTTTTTTTTCTCTTTAACAAAGATGAAGCTTTTATATAGACGGGGAAAAGAGAAGGGAAGTGAAATGTTCAGTGACTAATGATCCTCATCAATATTCATGAGAGCCAGTAGTATTCCGAGATTTAAAATAAAGGAAGAAAGAAAGGAATTGACTCCTTTAGAAGCTAAATAAAATATTTAGGTTGACCTGGAGATAAGTGTGCTGGGTCGTTGTTGCTGTCAGCTCAGACCAGTGTTCAATCCTGGAGCTTTCAAAGGGGAGCTGAGCTGCTGGTGGGTTTTTCTGGAGGCAGGAAAGGACTGGGTGGGCTCACACAGCAGCAGAAGCTTTCAGCTGAGGGTCAGATCCTTGCTGGGCCAGGTGCTGTGGCACTCCCAAACGGGGAGGGAACAATTCCTGCCCCAAGAACCTGCTCCCTCAGCCAGCCAGAGCCCAGGGTATGGAATTGCATCCCGGGGGGGTTGTCCACAGCCAGGCTGGGATCAGGCATGGCCTGTCCCAGGTGGATCCCAGCTCACCATTAACTGTCCACCAACAGGCTCCTGTCCCAGCCATTCCCTGCAGTGAGGCTGCTCTTTGGGACAGGGGATGGCCTGAAGTGGTGGCTTGGAGGTGCAGTGGACATTGATGGATCTAAAGCAGGGCTCAACTGCCTGCTGAGAATATCCTGCCTCCAAGCTGCAAACAGCTGTAGATATTGGGGAGCTGATTTGCTGATGTAAGAGGTGTCTCCTTATCTGTTGTGCTGTTTTCCTTCCCTCTTGTCCATCCCTGCCCCCAGAAAATCACCCCAAGTGTACCTAACTTGAAGGTGAAGTTTTAAACCTCTCAAGATACTTGTAAACACATTAATCCTTCCCCATCTCAGTCTTGTGTCAGCTGGGTGGGAGGAGAAGGAAAACTTCTGCAGAGAAACAGCTGAAACACAGCTTTGTGAGGATGTAACTGTGGATATGCAGCAGTGATGGTGGAGACGGACAGAATACCAGGACCTTAACAAACAGATTCAACTGCAGACAGAGCGCTCCAAGCCTGGAAGAAAGGCTTCCCCCACCTTCTGCATGTCTCCTCTTCTAAATCCTTTTCCTTTCTGCTTCTGTGAGTTGCCCTTGTCTCCCTCTGTTTCCGAGGCTGCTCCTTTTCATTTCTGAGCCATCCCTTCCCTGCTCCGAGTGACAGCTGTCCCACCCCTGCCGAGGTCGTTTGCCCTTGAGACCATCTTTGATCTGTGCCCTGATAGAAGGGCCGAGTATTGACTTTGGCTGCAGCTTCATTAAGAGGCAGCCTCATTTGTCAACTTGTTTGTTTCCAGAGCTGCTTGGGAGACGGCAGAGCTTGCATCCCCTCTGAGCCGAGCACGGCGAGAGTCCGGAATTAACTCCCTTTTCAAGGGTTTCCATCAAGGTCATTGCAGGTGGCCCTGCACAGCTCTCTCCTCCTCATTAATCGATGTCACCGAGGTTTTAAGCAATGTTAACTCCAGTGCGAGTGTGGATGGGAGACCTGCCCAGGCTCTGGGGGCTGCAAGGACCTGGGGACAGGTGTGTTAGTTAATCCAAAGTGCTCCCAACTGGAAAAGAGGTCTGCTCCTAGGGAAATCAGAGCTGGGGCCTTGGATGAGCTCTCAGTGGTGAGATCCTTGCAGGGGGTTCTCTAGGTCTGCCTGTGTAAGGACTGTGAGTAATGAAGATGAATTTCTCCTGTCAGTTGTCATCAGGTAGCTCATCTGCCAATAACAGCCTCTGCTTCCAATCCAGGTGTTCAGGTGGGTGAAGTGAACGAGTTACCCAGGCTTTCCTGCACTCCTGGTGGTCAGTGAACAAAGCAGTGATGAGTGTTTGCTTGTGGGGTTTGCCCTCTGCAGGGGTCACCAGGACAGGGACCTCAGCTGGTGCCAGGTGCAGAGATGCCAGTGATGGATGTGCCCCATGGGCTGGTCCTTGGAGGATCTGGGGGGAAACAATCCTGTCCTACAATCACATGAAACTGAAACTCTACACATTCTTGGGGTTGTTCAGGGATTTGGAATGGCTTTGCACAGCAGCCCTGAGAAGAAGAGAAGCTCATGGCACTGCAGAAAGGGTATCACAGAATCAAAGAATGATGGAATGGTTTGGGTTGGAAGGGGCCTTAAAGACCGTCTTGTTCCAATCCTCTGCCATGAACAGGGACACCTTCCAATATCCCAGGATGCTCCAAACCCAGTCCAGTCTGAACCTGGACACTGCCAGGGATCCAGGGGCAGCCACAGCTGCTCTGGGCACCCTGTGCCAGGGCCTCACCACCCTCACAGGGAACAATTCCTTCCCCATATCCCATCCATCCCTGCCCTCTGGCAGTGGGAAGCCATTCCCTGTGTCCTGTCTCTCCATCTCTTGTCCCCAGTCCCTTTCCAGCTCTCCTGGAGCCCCTTTAGGCCCTGGCAGGGGCTCTGAACTCCCCTGGAGCTTTTCCTCTCCAGGTGAGCACCCCCAGCTCTCCCAGCCTGGCTCCAGAGCAGAGGAGCTCCCACCCTGGAGCATCTCCATGGCCTCTCTGGCCTCGCTCCAGTTTGCTCATGTCCTTCCAATGATGGAGACCCCAGAGCTGGAGGCAGCACTGCTGGTGGGGCCTTGTCTGAGCAGGGCAGAGCCCCTTCCCTCACCCTCTGGCCACACTGCCCCATTGCTCAGGGCCAGACCAGAGCATGGAGCTTTGCTGCTGGGGGCAGATGCTGCAGCACAGGGCGTTTCCAGACCTGTCTGACACTGTGCAGAGAAGCAGGTGAATACAAGAAGCCAAACTTCACTGGAGTCCAGTTTCCTGTAGACCCTGAAATCTCACTGCCCTTGTGAGGAGGGGCCTAGTGAGGCTGTTTCCATATTCCTGAGTGATGCAGCAGCCCGAGCAGCAGGTGTGGGAGCACCAGGCAAGGTGAAGGAAAGCAGCTCAAAAACCAGAAAGCAGCTCAAAAACCAGAAGTTCCACAGCTCGGCTGTGCTGCAGGGGTTAAAGCTCTTTGAGTGCTGGGTACTTCCACACTCCTGACAGCACGGAGGGAGCTGAGGGAAGGATGTTCCCGGCTGTTGCCACAGGCATTTTGCTTCAGCAGGTCCCGAGGTGATAAGGCAGCAGTAATTGTGCAGCTCCACGTGGGCTGCGATGGGACTGGCACCGCGGCAGTGCCGGTCCCTGCAGCGCGGGAGCACGGAGCAAAGCCAGGGAGAATTCTGACTGTGGTGGCAGGAATGGCCCAGGGATTAGAGAGCAGGTTGTAAGAGGAGAGACTGGAGGAGGTAAATTTATATAGTCTGGAGGAGGCTCAAGGGGAGACACGACCAGAGTCTATAAATACATGCGGAAATAGAAACCAAGGGAGGAAATTATTCAGAAGGAGGGGGGACAAGGAGCAGTGCCTGAAGCAAAGCAAGAAAAGTTTATTCTGGGTCTTGCATGGAGGGAGAACAGCCTTCAGCACCTGGCTGGGATGGGGTCCCAGCACCGCCAAGCTCCTGCTCTGCTCCCCACCCCTCTGATGCCTCACAAAGCTGGATACTGCCCCTTGTAACACAGCTCTGCTGTGTTTTACTGTAGCCCCACCTCATTTCTTCCCTGCCAGCCATCTCACGTGAGTGTCTGGCACCCAGCCGCCCCAGCATGCCTTCGAAGGTTTCATATAACAGATTGAGATGCACTTGGGCTTGTGGCTTGACAACTGGCTCCCCTTGGACAGGAACATTTGCCTTCGCTGGGTGACAATGCTTTGAGTCCGTCGCCTTAGGCACTGTGGCTCATTGCTAGTCATCTCTCCAATGAATAATACACAGGCCTGAATATCTGTCTGCATACATCTTCCTTTTCTGTAGGATAATTTAATGTTATCTTTGGGCCTCCTGCTTCAAAGATGAAGAGATTACTTCAAACCTGCAGCCCGCAACCACAGCCATTGGTTTCAAACGTCATTAAGTTTCATTATAACAAATAAACACTCCAATGACATTTATAAGTTACCAGAGAGCACAGAAACACAAATATGAAGCAGATAAACTGCATTTGATCCAAATAATTACTGCAGGCAATATCGAGCTTAGGCTGAGCTGGCAGGCGGGTGCTGGGTAATTTATAGGTGTCCGTAAGGCACTGTGGTGCACACTGCTTCTTAAAAATGATGATGATGGTTATGTGTCTCTCTCTAAAGCCTCAAACAGGTTATTTTCCTGCCTCCTAGAAAGAAGGGAGCTTTTCCTCAAGCCAGAAATGGACGTGGCATAGGCAACAGTTACTGTTTGGGGACTTTGCTCTCACCATACGTCAGGATTTCAGCCTGAGAACGGACCTGCATTTGAAGTTTGCTCTGATTTAAGCCACAAAAGAGCCTTATTTTTTTTTTATTTATGTATTTGTTTGTTTATTTATTTTTCCTTAGGGATATTTATCCCCACTACGGATAAAATCTCAAGAGTGAGGAAACCTTGGGGAAAGATTTCCACTGATTTACTCCAAGAGTATAATTCTATACTTAGAGAATAATGCAGTTATTAGAATACACTGACTTGGAAGGGATCTACAAGGATCACTGAGTCCGACTCCTGATTAATGACAATGAATTCCTTTAATTTTGACTCTCAGCTTTACACTACCAGATCTGAACCCTGAGCAGGGGCTTCTCTACCAGCAAACCAGCTGGAAAAGAATTTCCTCCAGCTGTTCCTCAAAAAGCTGTGAGTGAAAGGGGGTTTGTAGCTGTGCTGGTCGTGTGAAGTCTCCCAAAGCTTTGCCTCTATCTGGGCTGAGAGCACATCATCTCCTAAGTGACCCCAGCGGGGCTTGTCATTCCCCAGCCCTGCAGGCAGCAGCCCAGGAGGGGGGTCAGACACAGCTGAGTTTATTGACAAGATCTCTCATTACCTGCTAATTAACACAGCAGGCTGGAATGTGCTAATCTGCTCTTGGACCGGGGTTTTGCACCAGGCAGCCATTGACTCTGCAGTGGGGGCCATTGAGAAGGAGTCGGTGACAAAACAAACAGCAAAATCCGTGTTAAATAATTCGAGTCCCCTCTGAGCCGTCCCTTCTCCTCCAGCAGGGAAGGGGAGAAGCCACGGGGTCTGTTGGCAGTGACAAGGCTCAGCCCCTTCCCTGTGCCTTCTCCCAGGGCTGCACCTGGGCTGACAGAGCAGTTGCAGGGCTGTAAATACTGACTGGATTCACGTTGCCTCTCATTTTTTGTGGTTCTTGGCTTTACTGGGTAAAACTCAGGTAAAAAGCACCAGCTGGTTGTTGTTGGCACTGGTGCAGGTCACTGGCCTCTTCCCTGATGGATAAATGCACTTTCTAGGCATTTCCTTGGCTCTGGGGATAGTGTAGCCAAGATTTTCATGGAGGAGAGTTTTATTAAGCTTCCATGTATAAACGGAGAAGTGAATTTTTAAGCACCTTCCTGGGATAACAAGATGGGCACGTTGTGTGAAACATTCCCTGCTCAGAGATGATCTGCTCCCTGTCTGTTCATCTCAGCATCTCCAACCCCTCCTGCCTTCCCCCTGCCACTTTTTTTATGTGTGTATTGCATATACTTCACTTTAGGCTGTTTTTCAGAATAATTTGTTTTAATTTTAAATATGAATCTTGCATGCGTAAAAAAAAAAATGCACATATTTACAATCACTTCCACTTGTGAAAATCCAAACAAACAATAATTATAGCAGAAACCTGCTAATTCTCACTCCACTTCATCTTCAGAGCTGATAATTCACACAGCACAACCCCGAGCAATCCCGCCCTGCTCTGGTAAACAGCGGGAGCTGGAGCGAGTCCACAGCCTGCTCTGCAATATCCTGGAGCTCATCTGCCCAGGAGCTCCCCCAAAAGCCACCCAGGTGATGTTTCATGCAGACAGCAGCTTCTCAGCCTTCCAGAGCAATAATAAGATTTATTCCTGCCTTCTCTTTCCTCCATCCATGAGCTTTGGTGCCACCAAGACGTTTCTTGTTCAAGGAAGTATCTGGTAGGGGAAATTTGATGGTGGCACTTTCGACACCTGGAAAGATGGAAGCACCCTGTAGAGAGACTCATTTAACCACTGCTTGAATGAATTCTCCAATCTATACAATGTCTCACCAATCTGTAGCAAGACTAGTTAAACTTATTTTGAGAAGGAGCAGAATTTTCCACTTATTTTAATATTATAGAATCCCAAAGCAGTTTGGGCTGGAGGGGCCTTAAAGATCATGCACCACCACCACCCCCCCGCCCCATGTGCAGAGAATGTAACATCAAATATCTGCATTTTCTGTTCTGAGCTGCATCTCCATTCTGATTTCTCTCCATGCCTCAAAGCGTGCGATAACAGATTTTGAAAAACGAGGATGGAAGTGAAACATGGTGCGACCCAAGGCAAGCTCTTTGCTCTAATTTTCCACCCCGTGAACTGCACAACTTCCAGTTGCCGCTCTTCCTGGGAGCAGAGCCAGACTTTGAAATCTCCAAATCGTTTGTGAAATGGATTATTCATCCTTCTCGTTTTCCTACAGACGAGTGTCCTCTGTGCCCTCTAACTCAAAGATGAGCTGAGATTTAAAGGACTCTATTTCAAAAGTGCAGCCCTGCTCTGGGAACAAAGGGTGGGCAAAGGGGATGCACTTGGATTGACTGTAAT
This sequence comes from Hippolais icterina, assembly GCA_013400075.1. Lineage (NCBI taxonomy): Eukaryota > Metazoa > Chordata > Aves > Passeriformes > Sylviidae > Hippolais > Hippolais icterina. The sequence continues at coordinate 160,536 of VWYN01000297.1, read as the reverse complement.
CCAGGAAAGAGAGATCACCTGAGAGATTTCAGAAGGTCACAAGGGATAAAATCCTTAAGGATTTTATCTGGGAGACTTGGTGCAGGCAGGCTGCTGCCCACTGGTTTGCACATCCACTGTTATTTTTAGAAGGAAAAGTTCCTTTTTCTTCTCTGCCGATTCAAGTGGGAGGTTTTAGGTCCCAGGAGTGTCTGTGCAAGGCTCCTGTGGCTGGGGACCTGCCACCTCCTTTCCGAGCTACAAATAGTTATCATCCAAACAGCAGCTGGAGCTGCCAGAGAGAGCTGCTTGGCTGGAATTACCGGAGCAGGAGCATCCCCTGCTCTGTTCTCCCCCTCTGAGCCCATGGGCCTGGCCCCGGGGAGCTGTGCCAGGACACTGCACCTTGACAGGAGAACAAATGGTGATTTCTTACTGTGTCACGGCTTCCTCGGGTGCGCCGCTAACAAAATATTTCTTGGAGTCACTGGCAGTGCTCAGTGGAGCCGGGCCTGCAGGTGGATCAATGTGAGGAAATCTATTCCCCTCTGCTCTTGTCTCCATGAGCAATTGGTGCTCAGTGCCTGCCCGGGGTTTCCAGTGCCTCTGGATCAGCTGCTGGTGCCACTGTCCCTGTTCCCAGCAAGGACAGGGAGCACCCTGTGCCCCGAGCAGCCCTGGCAGGGGCTCAGAGCTAACAGCTGCCCTTGGAGAGGGAGCCACGGCACCCCAGGCACTGGGATGAGGCGCTGGCCCCAGCCCAGGGTGTGGGGAAGCTCTCACACCTCTCCCCTCTGCCACAGCTTTAGTGACACCACCAGCTTGGCCTCTTGCTGACCCTTCAGTTCCTCTGCCACCTCCCTGTGACACCTCACCTGCTTCCCCTCTCCTCCTGTGCTGGCCCCTGGGTAAAACACCACTAATCCAGTTTTCTGCCTCTACCTCCAACCCTGCAAAAGTCCTGTGTGCCCCAAAGCACGCACTCCTGCTCTGGCAGCTTGGCTAATAGGAGATAATGCTGCCTGCTCAGAGCTCGGTGTTACCTGGGCACAGGTGAGGCTGTGAGAGTGGAGCAGCCAGGAGCCATCCACGGAGCCTGGAGCCATCCATGGAGCCAGAATATTCAGTGTGGTCCAGTCTGTAAGGTCACTTGGATGCTGCTTTTTGGCACCTGGATGCAGTACATTAGTTTGCTTCCCATCAGTGCAGGTCCCAGGAACAGGCGTTTAATCTCACAAGAGGTAATTCTCCAGGCTGCTGCTGGGAAGAGTTTGCTAATAAATATCCCACGGTAAGGATACTCTTACACCTTTCCCAACTGGCAGCTAATAACAGAGCAGCCGATGACATTTCAGCCCTTTCTGCATGGCTGATCAAACTCCTCACAGTGACTTTGAAAGCAGTGCTGGGATTTCATGTGGGTATCAAAGCCAGCAGAACACTCGATAGTTCAGATCTCTTGCCTGTGTGACTAATAGACAAAAAGATCTCTGAAAGGTTTAATATCTTACTCAAAATTTCCCTGTTTCCTGTTTGAAGCTACTTAGTGGACACAGTGGGATGTTGATGGTTCCTCTCAAAGCAGTGCTAGGAAAATATCTGACATCACTGCAGGATGAGCTCAGCTCAGCACGTGGGCTTGCTGAGAGCTGGTCATGGCCAGGAGACAAGGTGTTCCCAGAGGCCAGGCAGGAGGGCAGAGCACTGGCTTTGCACCTTGAACTCCGCTCTGGCAGCTGCCATTAGGACCACAGGATCATTTCATTTGAAAAAGACTTAAAATCATCCAGTCCAGCCCTCAACCCAGCACCCACAGCATATTCACCACTAAGCCATGTCCCCAAGTGCCACATCCACACATCTTGGGAACACCCCAGGGACGGGCACCCCACCACTGCCCTGGACAGCCCCTTCCAATGCCTTGCAAGCCTTTCTGTGAAGAAGGTTTTCCTAAATAATCCAACCTAAACCTCCCCTGCTGTGACTTGAGGCCATTTCCTCTCATGCTGCCCCGTGTTCCCTGGGAGCAGAGTGTGACCCCTGCCTGGCTGCCCCTTCCTGTCAGGGAGTTGTAGAGAGGGAGAAGGTCCTCCCTGAGCCTCCTTTCCTCCAGTCTCCCTCAGCCTTTCCTGGTGCTCCAGCCCCTTCCACAGATTTGTTTCCCTACCTTTCATTGTTCTTCCTGGGCACCTCTTTGGCTTTGGTTTCACCTCAGTGCATCCCACATCTTCCCCTCAGAGCTGCACAGGTGGCTGGAATCAGTGGGGACCCCCAGGCTGTGCTTCCAGAGAAAGCCTCATCTCCCTGTGTGTTTGTGGGTGAGCAAGGCACGAGCTCAGCTCCTGCTTCCCTCCTGGAGCAGGGACACCTCTGCCAGGGCACACAGCACCATTCCATACACCTGAGTCATCCCTAGACTGGAGGTGTTGTGCTTTGTTTTCTTTCAAGTCAAATAATTCAGCACTGAAGCCACGTGAGCCAGGCTTAAGCAGTCACAGTAAAAAAGGCCAAACTGACATTTTCGTTCAAATGGATTTGATTTTATTTTCTCCCCAAGGAAGCCAAATTTTTTTAAAAATGGAAATCTTATGCAAGGGCTGAACTCAAGCTACCTCTCTTTCTGATTTGTGCCGTAAAGCCCAAGGAAGTGCCTGACATGGCTGTGGCCATCACCAGCAAGGGGCTCTCCTGTGGGGAGGCTGATCCACATCTCCTCAGTGAGGACAGCAGCACTGGTGCAATCCCTCTGCTCCCGTCTGGGCAGCCACAGCTCTTTAGCTTCTCCAATGGTGTAAGAAAAGCTCATCTCTGTCCTTGTCTGGAGAAATCCTTGCCCCTGGGAACATGTGGCTCCCTCTTTCCTTCCTGTTCCCTGTGCTCTGTACTCGGCCAGGCCTTGGGCTCCAGCTCAGTGCAGGTCTGGGCGCTGTCTCCCACCAGGGAGGGAATTGGGATGCAGGCAGGTAATGAGCAGCTCTGCCGCCTGCACGGCTCTTCCCTGTGCTTCCCCATGACTGACAATTCCAGAGAGCTTTGTAAATAATGTAAGGCTTTTGTCTGCTTGCTTTTCCTACTCATCTGAAAATCAATGCGGGTGCATGTTCTGGAGCACGATGGGCCCTGTGCAGGGGGCTCGGTGTCCTTGGCTCCAGGGAGGGACCCAAAGGAGCACTGAGAACAGCCTGTTTGTCACGGGGCCATAGCAGGAGCCGAGTGGGGTGGTGCAGAGCCAGGACCTGGTCTGCTGGGAAAGTGTGGGCATGGAGCCATCTCTTCCCAGTCCTCTCCATGGCCAAGAGACAGCTCCATCTCCAGGCATTGTGCCACAAGAAACTGTCAAACCCAGGACATCTCTCTGGCTGCCCTGGGTGGTCCAAGACCCTGGCAAGGGGTCCTGAGACCCTGGCACAAAGTCAAAAAATACCAGTGCCTTCGATTCTAGCCCATGGGAGCAGTTACCAACCTTATATGAAGAATTACAAACCACAAGAGTTTGATTAGAATAATAATTAGCTTATCACTGGGTGATAACATAGAATTTTTGGAGTTCATAAAGGAGGTTTAAGGAGGCAAGATGGAGGAATCTAGGTGTGTCCCTGTCCTTCTTCTTCTTGTCTTCCATCTTCTGCTGGGGTGGTGGCACTTTTGGATTGGTTTAGCATAGAAATGCACTGTTTAACACAGGTGATAGGTGTTGGTATCTCACTATAAACACAGAATATTTGGTATATAAGATTACAACCACCCTCGGGGTGGTCAGTCGACAACGGTCCAGCACTGCAGCCAGCACCCAAGCTGGGTGAGAACAAAATGTACCAGATAAGAAACAATAAACAACCTTGAGAATCTGAACCAATGCATCCCAACTCTCTCTTCTGGCACCGGAGCTTGGGAGAAGGACTTTTGATAACATTCTCAGGGGTTATCAGCCCAAGAACCGAGAGAAACCAGCCCCAAGCTGGGCTGAAATGCCCTGATTTCTATCAGGTGGGATCTGCTTGGTCTGAAGAGGGACTCTCCTGGGATGTTGTGTAGGATTACGATGTCACACAGCAGCCCCTTGATCATCCTCCTACCACGCATCGTGACAGCTCCAAGCCGAGGGAAGGATCAGCTCTTCCCACTGAGGGACAAGGAGAATGTCCCACCACTCCTAATCACCAAGCCTTTCATTTCAGAACAGTAATATTTTGACAAGGAGCTCATAGTCCTCCTTCTCCACTTCTATGCTCTCCTCAACAAAAAGGACTAATTCTTTTCAGAGCACAATGGACATTCAAAGCTTCACTTACATAAAAGCAGCCACAATGTCTCCATTTCTAATGAGTCATTGTTCCCTCGGTGAGTCCCTCGCTTCCTACTACAATACTCACTCCTCTTGGGTAATGAAAATTTAACTTTCTGCTGCTCCCGGTTGCTGGTTTGGGCACAGGAGGCTGCAAGCTGAAATAATTCAGCCAGGAACTCATGCAAACAGATTTCAGTCTTCAGAGAGCTTTAAAAGCCTGTCACCAACTCTGGCTTCAGCTATGGAAGGGGCTTCAAGGTCCTGCTGCAGCACAGACCGTGGCAATGTCACTGTGTAGGTGCCTTCCTCTGTTTTCTGGGTTGTAAAACAGGATTTTGGGGTCTTCTCGCCATCCGTGGGCATTGAGACATCTGAAAAGCAATGCCCTGGCACTGGCAGTGTTATTTCCCTTGGAAGTCACAAACAGAGAAGAGTCTCAGCCTTTGTTTAAAAGAACAAGGCAACATTACAGAGAAACATTGAAAAACAGGAGCCACAGGTGCAAAATCCATTAAGGAAATATAAAGAGTTCTAAAATGGTTCTCTCTTTATTCCTCTTTTTTTCTTCCTTTGCTTTTATGACATGCTTGTGACTTCACAAGGATCCTGCCTGGGGTTTTTGAAAGCAGGGTTAGTGTTCTTGCCTGCTTGTTCTTTACTGTGGTGCCTTTATTGTCCCCTTTTGTCCCTGCTCCTTGGGACTTCAGTGGCTACAGAAGTGCCCCCCATGAGAGAGACTGAGGAAGGCAGGAGCTTGGGGGCCAGCAAGTGCCTGGCCGCTCCTCAGAGAGCAGGACAAAGCAGCAACCAGGAGGAGATGGGAAGGCTCTGGGATCCAGAGCTCCTCTGACACCAAACCCTCACCTAGCACAGCAGGTGACCTGTGGTGACAACACAATTCCAGCTGCAGGGCAGCTCCAGAGTGCAGGTGGGACACTGGGGTTGTGCAGGACCGTGGCCAAGTGGCATCATTAGCATCTCATTTCCATATCCGTTCGCTTTAAAAACAAAACCAAAAAAAATCAACAATGAATTCAGAGCCCTGATCTTTGCTTCTGCTTGGAGCATCGCTGTGCTGGAGGAACAGATCCTCACATGGAGACTCTCAGAGGCAGAGTCACTGCCCGGTGACTCCCAGTGAAGTTCCCCAGAATCCAGGCATCAACTGAGTCATCTCTGTGAAAATATTCCAAGTCTTCACACTTGAGGGAAGATGGGATGTGGAAGTAAAACAGGGCTACACTTGGGTTGGGGGCACATGGACATGTTGCTGCATCTCCCTGCTTTGTTGTGCAGCATTTCCCAAATCCAGATTTGGGGATTCTTTGTGCAGCAGGGGGTGACAAGGAGATGGGTGATGAGGGTGCCATGCCTGGACTCTTGGTTGAGTTCATGTGGTGAGCTGTATCTGCCTCTGGGTTCTTAGCTCAGGGAGGATGTGGAGCTGCTGGAGCCAGCCCAGAGCAGCCCACAGAGATGCTCCAGGGCTGGAGCCCCTCTGCTCTGGAGCCAGGCTGGGAGAGCTGGGGGTGTTCACCTGGAGAGGAGAAGGCTCCGGGGAGAGCTCAGAGCCCCTGCCAGGGCCTAAAGGGGCTCCAGGAGAGCTGGAGAGGGACTGGGGACAAGGGATGGAGGGACAGACACAGAGGATGGATTCCCACTGCCAGAGGGCAGGGATGGATGGGAGATTGGGAAGGAATTGTTCCCTGGGAGGGTGGGCAGGCCCTGGCACAGGGTGCCCAGAGCAGCTGTGGCTGCCCCAGGATCCCTGGCAGTGTCCAGGTTCAGACTGGACTGGGTTTGGAGCATCCTGGGATATTGGAAGGTGTCCCTGTCCATGGCAGGGGATGGCACTGGATGGTGTTTTAAGTTCCCTTCCCACCCCAACAATTCCATGAGTCTATGATGAGCTCCTACCTCTGCAGAAATTTGGATTAACCAGCATTTTTTGCTGAGACTCTGTCTAGAGGAAGGGGAGAAAGTGGGAATCTCTTGCTCGCCCAACAGGTTGGAGTCAAACCTCCTGCTTTGAAACCAAAGCATCATTTTGTAATGCCTTTTTAAACATTCCTGGAAAAATACCCAACTGACATCTTTCAGCCCATTTTCTTGTAGCTGAAAACGCTCAACCTGCATTTGTAAATCACCTTCTCCCAATCTCCCCATTTTCAGTTATTTTCTGTCAAGTATCTTATCTCCCTTAAAACTTTTCTGCAAATTACTCGTTCCTTTGACATTAAGACATAAGCTGTAACGTGGACGGGCCTCTGATCTTCCAAACCCAGTTAAACCCAGTAATCAGACTTTAAGCTGATTTGAAAGTGAGTTGAGCTCTGCCTTCAGTACTTTCTTCTTTTTTTTTTTTTTTTTTATCTGTGATTTAGGGAGAGATGATCCTGCTGAGGAGCAGGGACTGGGCCAGGTAATGCTCTTAAGGTCCTTACACCCATCTTTCCTTTCCTGTGACTGAGTCTGAGCTGTTTGTAGCTGAAATGGAGCCGTGGATGAATAAAAAATGGGTTTAAGTGACAATTCTTCACACTGAACAAACACAAAGAAAAAAAAGACAGGAGACATATGCCATGTTTCTGCTCTGATTTTCCGTGGCCATCAGCTCGTCTTTAAAGCAAATCAAGAAATAAGAGAAAACGGGAAAATAAAACATAAAAAGAGCTCCATTTCCAGCAGCAATTACCAAATGAAGCCTGTACTTAATGGGCATTTGCAGAGGGCACAGACACCACTTTGTGCCTCTGCGTTCTCATTAGGGCTCGTGCAGCTCCCAGCTGACAACCTGATAATTCTCACTGATAAAACAAATCTTTTTGGGTTATGGCTGTCTTCCTGCACTGTCCCTGCTCGCCCAGCTCTGCCTTGAGAATTGTCAGGATTACAGAGTGAGCTGTGAAAACTCAGTTAGTGGGTGGAAAGGATATATTAAAATAAAACAACAGAACAACAAAGCAGAACACCCACTTTTTCTGCTTTCTGAGTTTTCTCTCTCATCACACTTTTCCCTGCTATCCTAGGAGTGCTTGTCCTTTATGAATCCACAAACAAAATATACAGAGCCGATTCATATTCCCTTTGAAATCAAATATTTAAATCTTAACTCATCACAAGGGTTTGTGCTGGTGTCAGAGGCCACTTGACTTCCAGTGAGTGTTTCTCAGCAGGAAAAATTGGAATCTCCTCTGGAATTCACCTGGAATTTGCAGGCAGCATGACACCAAGAGGCACTGGAGTATCTGGGGTGAAAATCAGAGTTCCTTGGAGATATGTGGGTGCTGGGAGACCTGGGATCTCTGAAATAGCCAGGAATAAGGTGCCCGTGGTTCTCTTGAAGATCTGCAAAAACTTCAGCTGGGCTTTTTACCTTCCTGTAATGTAAAGCATCTGAAATTTAGAAAGGACAGCTCTGCTTTTCCCTGCGCTCCTTTAGGTGGCTAAGAGCAAGCTGAAGCTATCATAAATTAAATTGAAATATAAGCACTCGTGTGGGGGCACACGTTGGTTCAACAGCATGAGTTGGAAAATGATGGAGCTTTGGAGCCTTGCCCTATAGGAAAGGCCCAGCAGCTCATCTGGAAACAAGTTCAGATGCAAGAACTTGTGTCACACTTAACCTTGGTTCCGGATTAATCATCAGTCAATGATTAAATGGAGTCGGTGTAAATTAGGATTGAATTGATTTGGGGTGGATCACATGGAGACTGTCCCGCTTTGACAAATTGGTTTTAAAGAGCAATTTTTCCTCCAGCCCAGTCCCCTTCCATGGACTGATCAGACACTCAGTGAAGGGCACAGGCTCTGAATTCCTGCCTGATGCAGGGCCATAATTGCCACCCAGAGAGGCTTCTGGTCTTACAAACCCCACAGGTCACTCAGTAAGGCGCAATTCCGTGCTTCTGCCTTTCCCCCAACACCTCTCTTTCCCAGACCATCTCCTAAATCCAGAATCAGAGCAAGACTAAGTGGCGGCAGAGCAATTGCGATGCTCTACAACCAACTCACACAAAGGACAGATATCAGCAGATGTGCCTGAAATGGCCCCACATTTACGATCTTCCAGCTTCGGACTTGGCTCTGCAAGGGGATTTTAGGTCTGTCCCATGCACTTGAATCCTTGGAATGTCCAAGGCCAGGTTGGATGGGGCTTGGAGCACCCTGGGACAGTGGAAGATGTCCCTGCCCATGGCAGGGGGTGGAATGAAATGGTCTTTAAGATCCCTCCCAACCCAAGCCATTCTGGGATTCTCTGATTCTCTGAATGATTTTCAATCATGGCAAAGCCAAGGGAGAGTGAAAATAAAACATAATGCTCAGTAAACCCTGCTGGGGAAGAGGCTACAGTGACTAGAGTACTTCCCATGGAAAATGAGACGTGCCATGTCACACCTGAGGTGTGAGACATCTCACCATGGCAGGAGGTGACCTGGGGCTGGATTTGCTATTGGAGCATTCCGAGTAGGGAAGGGTGAGGAGAGATATTTGTGAGTTTGATGATGTAGCTTTGGCAAAAGGCAGTGCCGAGGCAGAGCTGGGCCTTCCTTTCCCCTCCAGATGTGTGGGTAGCTCCCAGCAAATGCCAGGAGGTTACACCTGGGGAGGGAGGAGAATAGCAGCAGTTGGTTGTTTCTCTGTGTGTTTTATAGCAGGTTGTTAGCTGCACATCCTGATTTCGGAGAGCACACGAGGTGGGAGCAAGGCTCAGAAGCAGAGGACCAACATCCTCTTTTATTATGTGCAATATAAAATATTGCTGCTGCTGAACATCCTGCTGCTTCTCTGTCTGTGATCATTGTGGATGAAACACTACCACCACAATTTGGAATAAAACAGTTATAGGAAATGCTGGTGCCTCTTGGTTGGAGCTTTTTTTCCCCTCAGGGAGCAAAAATATTGCAAATATTTGTCTGTGACTAAGTGCTGTGTCCACCTCTGGGTTCTCAGCACAGGAAAGATGTGGAGCTTCTGGAATAAGTCCAGAGGAGATCACAGAGATGCTCCAGGGCTGGAGCCCCTCTGCTCTGGAGCCAGGCTGGGAGAGCTGGGGGTACTCACCTGGAGAAGAGTCCAGGTAGAGCTCAGAGCCCCTGCCAGGGCCTAAAGGGGCTCCAGGAGAGCTGGAGAAGGACTTGGGACAAGGGCCTGGAGTGACAGCACAAGGGGGAATGGTTTCCCACTGCCAGAGGGCAGGAATGGATGGGATATTGGGAAGGAATTGTTCCCTGTGAACAGGATGAGCTTTAAGGTCCCTTCCAACCCAAACCATTCCATCATTCTATGGGGCAATCACATAATTAAGCAATCACATAATTAAGAGCTGCAGAGCTCAGTCTCCCATTTGTGCTCTGCCAGGAGCATCCTGGGCTGCGGCATCCCAAGGAAATTCATCGTGTTGGAAACCACTGAAGAACTGACAGCGTCCTGTTCCTCTCTTGTTCCCCTGTCCAGGCCAGGCGTCCTCGTTCACGCAGCAGCCCCAGGACCAGGTGGTGATCGCAGGGCAGCCGGTGACGCTGCTCTGTGCCATCCCCGAGTACAATGGCATCGTGCTCTGGATCAAGGACGGGCTGGCCCTTGGAGTCGGACGGGATCTCTCAAGTAAGTCAGGAGACCACCCGCCATAAACAAGGAGAGCAGGAGCCCTCCTTGCCCAATATTTGTTTGGGGAATAATGTTTTTATTTCAACTCCAAGACCTTCCAGTCTGCCCAAACACGGGCACTGATGTTTGGAATAAACCAAAATCTGTTTCACTCTGACCTGAAACAAAACCGTTGGCTCCCACAAATGTCGCCTGACCCTTTGGAAAGCCCTGGTTTGATTTCCTAGGAAACTAATGTCACCTTTCCAAAATGTGGGATAAAATGTTTTATAAATGTTGAAAGTGACTATTTTGATATTCTCAAAAATGAAAAGAACCATAGAATATCCTGAGCTTGAAGGGACCCACAAGCCTCTGTTTGCGTTGGACAATTGTTTGTGGCTTCCTCAAGCCTTTGTTTTGGCAAATTATAGTTTGGTGACCAAATTCTTCAGAACTCACATTCCTTAATTCCACAGCCACGGTGTGATAGGGGGTTAATTGCAGCTGGTGAAGACTGGTGCAATACTGGGGAAGTTTAGAGTTTATTCTGTATACTTTGCTGGAAAACACTAATTTGGAACTGAAATATTCCATATGAGTAAGGAGAGTGTCTGCTGGAAATAGCCTGGGAGGGCATGGAGCCCTTCAGGAGCTGCAGTGTCCCCCCCAGGCTCTGCAGAGTTTGTACACGTGTGACACTGCTCCGCTCCTGGTGACCTGAGACAGTTTTCCCCAAGGCAAGAAGCAGCATTCAGAAACCAGGAGAGGCTCCGTGCTTTTTGGTCTCCAGGGACCCTGCTCTTCCCTAAAGTGCAGTGCCTGCATCTTCTTTCCCTCTATTTTTTATTAATACATATAATTGCTCATTTACAGCCGTGCCCGAGTAAGCAGCCCTGTCTTTGCCTGTTTTTCAAAGCTCTGAGCCACAATTTTTGCATCTATTAGAGAGCTGAGCTTTCCATGCAAGACCTTGCAACATGACTGGGTAACAAGAGCTCCAGTGAAGTAGGGAGCTGATGTGAATGACTTCCACAATTAACGGAGCCGGGGCTGCTGGAAGCCACAGGAGCTGCCAGCTCGCATGATACCAGCTCAGCCAGTGTCTAATTAGCACAATACAAACAAACCCATCATTTGTACTTCTCACGGTTCAGGAGAGCAAATCCTGCTGTTGAGAACTTGAGAAACAACAGAAGCACAAGTGTGTGCCAGTGCTGTGTTACACAGGGCATTAGGCACCAGCAGGATGGGGGGATGCTGCCTTTCCTCCTGTGTGTCCATCCTGTGTGTCCAGCCAGGCTGACCAGGGCTGCTGGTGCCCCCAGACCCCTGCCCAGCCTGTACACAGAGCTAACTGTGGTTGTATTCCAGGGTGTCACCACAGCTGACTTCAGGAACTGAGGATATTCCCTGATGGTTTGTAGAGAAGCAGGAGGTGCTGGGTTTCCTGGGGGAAAGCTCTTCCCTTTTTCTTGCCCAGGGAGGTTGTGAATACCCCAGCCCTGGAAGGGTTCAAAGCCAGGTTGGAGAAGGCCTTGAGCAATCTGATCTAGTGGGAGGTGTCCCTGCCCATGGCAGGGGGACTTGGATCCCTGATGGTCTTTAAAGTCAAAACCAAACCTTCCAACACTTAACTTTCTGTGATCCCACAATTCCTTGGGATTTCAGTTAATGCTTCTTCATCAGCACTTCTTTTTTGAACCTGTAGAGCCAAACGTGCAGTCTCTTTCCAGAATTTGGCAGGTGCTTTCTCTTTCTCTCTCTCTCTCTCTCTTTGGGCTGCCTGCCAAGGAGGGGAGGAAGCTGCCGGGATCCTGGGAATTGCTGGGATGCTGGGAGTCTGGACCCATGCTCTGCTCTCCTCACGCCTGGGCTCATGGCTCCAGCTGCCTCCTGACCCATATTTTGCCTTCGGCAGGTTATCCACGCTATCTGGTGGTAGGAGACCATCTGTCGGGTCAGCACCACTTGAAAATCCTGCGAGCTGACCTCCAGGATGACGCCGTGTACGAGTGCCAGGCCATCCAAGCAGCCATCCGATCCAGACCTGCCCGGCTGACTGTCCTCGGTGAGTCCCGGCTCCTCACACCCCCAGGGTATTTTTGGGATGTTTCACTGCCTTCATGGTCACACTGAGTGGCTTTTTACAAAATGTTTTGTTGCTGGATCAAGAGGACTGGGAATGAATCCATCGTGAGAGCAGTGGGGGAGCAGCTCAGGCCTGAGAACAGGATCAAAGGAAGCTGCCTGGGGAGTGAAGCAGTTCTGGGGTGGAGTATGACAATTCCAAGAGTAAAACAGGCACCGAGTGTTTGGCACTTCAGCTTTATGGATTTATGTCCCAGTTCAAGAGTCTGTCCATAAATTTAAGGCTATGAAGGGTGTCAGTGTCATCACTTATGCGTTACCCTGCCTACAGGACCAGGACGACTCCACCCCATAAGGAAAGGCTGGTTTCATACTACTGCAGTATTTTTAAACTATCTACATACTAATATTTTAACACCTGTGTTTCTCAGTAATTAATCTTTCCCATAAGTAGCACAGGAGGATATTGCCTGGGATTGCAAACTGGATGTGGCTCCCAAAATCATGTAGGGGACCTTTTTGTGTGGGCGATGGGTGGGGAGCACTGGCGAGGCTGGAGGGCTTTGCTGGCTGTCTGGCAGAGTGGGAGGGAGGCTCTCCCCACAGGAGTGCTGGGAAAAGGCAGGCACGTCAGCGAGGCTTCCCGGCATGGACGTGGCTTCAGAGAAGTTAATGAAAATGGTATTTTTCTTGAACAGTTTGGACAAAACCCAGTCTGTATTGCTGCTACCAGATTCATCCTGATTATTCAACCCTCAAAGTGAAACCATTTGCATATTTAAGTTTGTTTAAATAGAAGACTGGAATTTTTTTCCTTGTTGTTTTTATTCCTGGTTAGTTTCTAGGGAGGGAAAAAAAAAGAAAGCAAGCCTTTTAGAAAGATCCAAATCAAGAATTTCAGTGTTTTTAGTTAGATCAATACTGATTAGTTTTAAGCAGCCAAAAAAAAAGTGAATTAAGGTACCAGCTGTGGTTGAAGGTGCACCTCACAGGAAAATGAGTTCAAATTCCTGGTTTTCAATTTCCCCTGCATTTGTTTTCCTCCCTCCACAACCCTACAATGTTGCCTACTCCAAAACTTTCACAGCTGCCAGCCCTTCCTTCCCTGACCCTGACAATAATGATGATTTTCCTTTGATTCCTCCCTCTGCTCAATCAACCCTTGGCAGCAGCTCAGAGCTCTGACATGTGCCCATACATGAAATAATCCTGGAAATGAATGGGAAAGGGGAACGTTGTCTTGCTCACCGACAACCCCTCCTTTGCCTGGGCTCCCTCCTTCTGTTGTGAAAGCAGAATACATTGCGGGAGCCAGACAAAAGAAATAATGTTATTTAATTAGAGCTAAAGATTTCAAAACTAATTTAGTCCCAGGGCGTACGTCAGAGCTGCTGCGAAGCGTTGATTGAGCAGAGAGATGTTTTTATGGATCAAAAGGAAATCGTTATTATCTTTGGGGTTATGGAATGTGTTGAATAGCTGGTAGTTAATGTTTATGTGGATATACATGGTAGTTGCTAATTGGTACATTTACCTAAGATGTTCAGTGACTTACATTTGCAGAGTGTTTTCCTTTTAAGAAAATTAAAGTTACAACGTGTTCAATTTAGGCCAAATCGATGAGCCAGTGTGGGTTTGGAACCCACTGGTAGCTCATCTTTAACTTTAGGAGTATTTATGCAAATGTTCTGAGGGGGGAAAAATGGTCATGGCCCTAAGGCTGCCAGAGTTCCAGGACCATTTGGACAATGCTCCCAGGCTCAGGGTGGGATTGTTGGGATGTCTGTGCAGGGCCTGGGTTTGCACTCAGTGATCCTTGTGGGTCTCTTCCAGTGCAGGAGATTGTGTGATTCTGTGACAGTTCAGGCTGGTTGGGGAGGTAGGAATGATGATCCCTCCTTTGCAGGGGTGTGGTGATCAGTAGCTCACACTTGGGATGGGGTGTCCTGTGCTGGCAGCAAGGGCAGGGCTGCTGTGGGATCTCTGCTCTGTCTTTTAGCCACCACAGTTAAGGGACAGAAGTGGCACATGAAGAGTAGAAGCCTTTAGCCCCAGTGTTTCTGACAGCTGGGGATAATGTGCAGCCTTTCAGGCTGAACTCACCACCTGACAGGGGGGTAACACATGTCTGTGGAGGGGGAGAGACATTTCTGGTGCTTCCAGATGTGCAGTACCACCAGCTGTGCAGACATCTCTGCTCTTAGCATGCAGTGTGTGAGCCTGCTGTAGTCGTGAGCTGAGCAGCTGTGTCTGGAGGGAGCTGGATCTCCCCAGGTTGGGAATGGAAGTGCCAAGCTGCCTGAGCCGCTCACTGGAAGATGCCTGGGAGGCGTTCCTTCATCACAGTCTGCCCAGCTTCACCTGAGGCTGCAGACTTCCCCTGGGCAGGAAAGGATCCCTAAGGCATCCCTGGAGCCAGGTGCAAACCACACAGTTCTCAAGGAAGCAATCGATCACAGCTGAGGCAGAGCTGAGAGGCTCTGGTGGCTGGGAGGTTCCTGTGACTGGAAGCCCAGCATCTGCTGCTGGTTTCTCAGTGATCCTAGGGCTCTTCAGCCAGTTGGGTGTTAGAGGCAGTTCTGGGGAGCTCTATCCCACTCCATCACCCCCAGCCTTGTCTCTGGAAAAATAACCCTGCCTGGTATTTTGTATGGGTCGGTGCTGCCTTGTCTGTCCTTGCCAGCTTTTCCATTCCCCTGGTATCAAGAAATCCCCTAATGCTTCCCGATTCAGGCTCCAACTGCTGTCATTTATGTCTGACAACAGCTTTATGGGGCTGATGCCTCCTACTTCCCTGCTCAGATGCAGTGCTACACCATATTTTAATTAAATATTTAAGGTTTTGTCACATTGTTTTCAAATCTACATGGTTAAATGTAGTGGAACAGATCATTCCATAGCCTTGGAAGTCCAAACACTCAAACAGATGAGCTTATTAATGTCATCAGCATCAGGGAAAATCTTTTCTTTGTGGAGTTCCAGGGACAAATATTGCTGGGAAATGTTGTTACTGTATCCCAAAGCTGGAGGGTTCTCCTTCTCCCTCACCTTCCCTCCTACCATTGCCCAAACTCTGGGGAAGGAATCACTGTCCAATCTCCTCAGGATATCAGCCCCAAGTAGGGAAGCTTGATAGATCTGATGGGATTTGAGACATATGGAGGCATTCTGCATATCCAGGTATTCTGCAAGCAAAGGCTGTCAAGGCAGCTTGGCAGGGGAGCCCAAGTCAGGCAGGCTCTGGGAAGCCACTGGAGGGCTATTTGCTACCTGGTACATCTCTAATGGCAGGGCTGCTTAATTTATGATCTATTTAACTAAGCCAGGGTATTAATTAAATAAAGTAAGAGCCTGATTAGGACTTGGAGAAATTTAAAAATAAAATCAGGCAGCAATCGAGTGAAATTGCAAAGCAAACACTTTGGCTGTAACCACTGGAGAGTTCCCTCCGGTCTTCCATCAAAGCTCAGAGCAGGGAGGGCAAATACAAGAGATTATATTGCCAACAGATGTGTGTTGTTAAAATATGCATCTGCCAGCCGTGTAGCTTCAGGAGCCAGAGGGATCGCTCGTGGATCCTTCTGCACTCGCGGGACCGTGAAGGAATTTGAGGCCCCGGCAGCCGAGCTGGGATTTGCAGACACGTTAATTAGTGTTGAGTTCCCAGATCTCGGAGGCAGCCAAGCGAGGAGAAACTTTGAAGAGAGCTTTGGTTTCCCTGGGAGGGAGTGGGGAGGGAGAGGGGAGGCCCCGCTCAAGTGCCGACGTGGCCACCTCATGGCGGTGACACCTCAGACTGCAGTGACACTTCAGCCTGCGGTGATACCTCAGCCTGCGGTGACACCTTGCCTATGATGGCACCTCGGCCTATGATGGTACCTCAGCCTGTGGTGACACCTTGGTCTGTGGTGGCACCTCAGTCTGCAGTGACATCTTAGCCTGTGGTGGTACCTCAGCCTGCAGTGGAACTTCAGCCTGCAGTGACACCTTGGCCTATGATGGCACCTTGGCCTATAATGGCACCTCGGCCTGTGGTGACACTTCGGCCTGTGGTGGCACCTCAGCCTGCAGTGGAACTTCAGCCTGCAGTGACACCTTGGCCTGTGATGGGACCTCATCCTGCGATGACACCTCAGCCTGTGTGACACCTCGGCCTGTGTGACACCTCGGCCTGCAGTGACACCTCGGCCCGTGTGACACCTCGGCCTGCAGTGACACCTTGGCCTGTGGTGACACCTTGGCCTGGAGTGACCTGGGCTGTCAGGACCCTCCATGCCCAGAGGATGGAGGAACCAGGACAATGAAGCAGATGGATGACTGTTATGACCTGCTTTTAATTATGAGCTGAGTTTGTAGTGGTTTCAGAGCGTAAAGGAGGCAACATGAGTACAGTTTAACCAAAAAATCAATGCAGGTGCTGGGAAACTGAATGGCTCCTCTCCTTCATGACACCTTGGCAGGAGCCTCCCAAGGCTGTCCTGCTCTGGCCTGCCCCATGGGAGATGCAGCATCTCCAGCCCAGCCATGTACCTCGGGCTGTCCCAGGAAGCTCTCAGGCACCACGTGCTTGGTACAGGGAAAAGGTTGGTCCCTGAGGTGCCAGTGGGAAATTGGCCACAAGCAGGAAAAGGGAATATGAGGGTGTGAGGAGGGAGGCAGGGGAGCTACTTCCAGAGACTTAAGGTGAATAATTGATAGGCAATTAACTTGTACCTTCACCTTTTATAGTCTAATTCCCGCTCTCCTCCCCTCCACGGCCTCTTCTAATATTAACTCTGTCTTCACGTGTGTCCCATTAGGAATAAAGCTTTCTTAAATCAACATGAATTATTTAACTCTACAGATTAAGTTAATTTGAAGTGAGAGCTCCTGTCTCTCCTACAATGGCACAAGGCAGGGACAGGAGGAGGGTCACTGGGGTGTCAAGTGCATCCACATTCAACCACAGCCATGTTCTTCTTTTTATATTATTTTTTATTTTATTCCAATCTTCTTTCTTGCCAAGTCTTTCCAGTTCTTCCCTGCAGAGCAGGGTGAGCATTTCCATTACCAAAATGATGGTTGGCAGCTTGAGACATCTACATTTCCCAGCCTTCAAGCTCTTCAGTGGAGTTTAATCAGGAAATAAAGAGGTTATGTCCTGGGTAAGGCCCTTTCTCAACATTTGTTTGTAATGCCGAGTAGCAAGGAGAAAATGTGAGGAGGTGATGTTTCAAATCCAGAAACAGTTCCGCTTGGAACCCTTTTTCCACAATTTTTAATAGAATTCAATTCTCTGAATGCAAAATTCAGAGCATGTAGAGCTGAGATGTCAATTCAGAACAAAAAAAAAAAAAAAAAAAAAAAAAA
>VWYN01000297.1:110034-143228 GCA_013400075.1 Hippolais icterina | reverse complement strand
AGGAAATGTAGAGGGAAAAGGAAAAATAAAAAAAAAAAAAAAAAAAAAAAAAAAAAAAAAGTGATGAAAATGTGATCATTTTCTTCCAGACAGTCTCTTCTCCTTGAACAACTTTGGGTCTTCACAAAGCTGCATTTTCTGCTGGGAATATTTTCAGTGGCAAAACAGCAACTGGCTCTACTGGGAATGAAACAGAAACATCAAACAATCGAGCGCAAATCCCAAATAACCTAAATATTTGATGTCATGTCTGAGCAGCTTAAGTTTACAGCTCTCTGAGCCGGCTCCTTTTGATAGCAGAGGGTGGCCGGGTTTCCTTGCTCACATCCCTGTGTGGCTCTGGGGTGGGAAGGCATCTCCATGGGATTGACCATTGCTGCCAGGCAAACCCAGGGGCTCAGAGGTGGAAGGCAGCTGCTGCCTCGAGCAGTCTGGAAAACAGACCACAGTGAGGGCTAAAAAACTGGGTCTTGAGATGGGTCCTCCCAAGGTGGGTTTCGCCTGGGTGTTGGGAAGTGCTGCTTCCCCCATTCTGGAGGGGTTTGCACCCTGTCTGTGAGAAGGAGGAGGAGGTGAAGGAGAAGAAGGGAAGGCATCATCTACATAAGCTCTGTTCTCCTTTGAAGGAGACAAGCCAAATGACATCTTTGCATCCCCAGTAAGTACATCTGGGCTGGTGGTGGGTGCCAGGATGAAACACTCCATGGGACAGAGCCATCCACCTCAGGCTCTGCCAGGGTCATAGTAGTGGAATAATGACTTTGCAGCCAGTCATTACAAACATGGGGAGAAGAAAGGTAAGGAAGGGTTTGTTTCACCCTACAGACATTAAAAATTATAAATATCATAGAACCATGGAATGCTTTGGCTTGGAAGGGATATTAAAGATCCTTTAGCTCTGCTTTCCTGATCTTCCACTATCCAAGGGTGCTCCAAGCCCTGTTCAATCTGGCCTTAAACCAGGGCCTCCCCACCCTCACAGGGAACAATTCCTTCCCAATATACCACCTAACCCTGCCCTCTGGCAGTGGGAAGCCATTCCCTGTGTCCTGTCCCTCCATCCCTTGTCCCCAGTCCCTCTCCAGCTCTCCTGGAGCCCCTTTAGGCCCTGGCAGGGGCTCTGAGCTCTCCCTGGAGCCTTCTCCTCTCCAGGTGAGCACCCCCAGCTCTCCCAGCCTGGCTCCAGAGCAGAGGGGCTCCAGCCCTGGAGCATCTCTGTGGGCTCCTCTGGGCCCGCCCTGACAGGTCCATGTCCCTCCCCACAGGACAGGGCTATGTTTGAGCAGGGGCTGGTGTTCAATCACATCGGGGGAAGTTCAGCAGAGCCAGGCCAGCACTAAGCAGATACTGCCCCTGCTCCCTCAAACCCTGCTCCAGATGGGCCCACACAGTTCTTACAAACTCTGTATTTTCTTAATGCCCTGGGCCCCTGGGGTTGACTGATGCCGCCTCTCCCATCAAAGCTTCCCCTCCCTAAGCCCTCAGAGCCACACCAGCATTCCTACCTGCACACTGAAGACTGAAGTACCACAGAGTAAATAGGAAGAGACACGGATAGAAATGATTAATGTTTGTGTTCCTGTGCCAATCTGTGATTCCTTGTCTCGATGCAGGGAGGGCATCGTGGTTCTGACCCGTGGGTTTATTGAACACGAAGCACTTGGCTTCTCTCTGCAGTCTGCTGGGCTGGGCTGACCTGATGGATGCAAAGCACAGAGGGCTGATAAAAAAACCTTCCTGATTTTCAGTCATCCCTTCGTCTCTTCCCAGCCCCTTCTGCTGGCTCTGCCACTGCCCCGGCCTCCTGTTACTCCGGGCTGTGAGGGTGCTGTGAAATGATGTGGGGTGCTGCGTGTCAGGACTCCTCTGTGCTGCTGTGCTTGTCACTTGTTCCTGTGTCTGCACCCCCTCCTGCTCTGGGTACGACCCCTCTGCACCTCACTGCAGTTCCCCCAGTCTGCACAAGGCATCCGGGGGCCAGCGGCTCCCTCCACATCACACCAGCCTTTCCCTCTGCTGCACCCAGCGTCTCCAGCTCCCTGGGCTGCCTGTGGACGGCAGGCATTATTTTGCTTCATGCGCTTCTGAATCGCTGACACCTCGCATTCTGCACCAGCCAGACCCCCCGCACACGAAAACCTCGCTTTGCTTTCACTCCTACGCACGATTCTCCCTCTTGCCAATCAAGACCCAGCTCCCCCATCTGCATCCTGCCCGTGCTCCTCTGCCTCTGCATCTGTGCTCACAGCAGCGCCTTTTGTGCCTCTCCCAGCTGCGCACACGGATGCGATGCCGATTGCAGCGCCGGGAAGCCGCCACCGCCAGGAGCTCGGTGGGTTGTTAGTGACCTGACACAAGTATTGACTCCCTCTCCCCTTGTCAGCCGGCAGAGAAGAGCGAGGCTCTCGGAGCGTGACATCACCTGAACGACAGCCCCCGCTTTGCTATCGATCGCCCGGGTGACAAATGAAGCGGCGGCTCGGCAGGGCAGGACCGGCCGCGAAAGCGGAGGAGCCGCTCTGGGAGAGGCTGCCTGAAGGGACCCCAGCCCTCTGCCCGTGCCCAGCCTGCAGGAATGCTGTTTCCTGATTCCAGGAGCTTGGCCAGCCCTTTTTGCTCGTCTTGCATTTCCCTGCTCGGTGAAGTGTTGCCCAGCCTTGCCTCACTGTGCCTGAGCTTCTCTGACATCCGTTGGATGGTTCAGGCTTCCCAGCAGAGCTCCCAGCATCTCCCAGCTCCCAGCACAGCTCCCAGCTCTCCAGCTCATGGTGAAGGAAGGGTTGGGAGCCCCATGATGGATGTCTCTGTTACACCTCCATCAGGGCGCCGCTTGCTTTTGGTGCCCCTCAGCATGATGGATGCCAGCCTCCCATCCGGCAGGAGCACTGGAGTGGGTTTGGAGCTGTGGCATTCCTTTTGGCTCCAACTGGGCTGTAAAACTGAATAGTCATGTCTTAATGACTGACCTGTGGGTGCCCTTGGTAATTAACAGGAGAATAACCTCTCCTGCCTCAGGATGTTTCTCACATGCCGAGATGGACAAATGGTCCCCTAGAAAGGGCTATTACTCTTTTCTTGACATTAAAGGTGCCTGATGTGCTCAGTTTTGCCCCCTTCAGCAAGCAAAGAGAGGTTAAAAGCATGGACATGGCATTGGCTGACCCACGCAGGACTCTCCAGCCTCCTCCTGCTCCGGGGAATTGGGCTGGTGCTCTCCCCCAGGGACAGCCACAAAGCCACAATATCGGGTTCCTTTAAACTCAACTCTGACCTCCTCAGAGAGAGACAAGGGATTCATGGCAAATTATGGATTTAACACCTATGATGAATCCCCATTACAGCATGAAATGAGAAAGGAAAATGTAGCTAAATGGAAGATTTCCCCTGGGCAGCAGGAGGCTGCAGCTCCTGAGAGGCTGGGGAAAATAGAATGAAAAAAATGGGGGAAAAATAGAGAACTAGGAAAAACCTTGTTCCATTAACTAAATATTGCAAAACCTTTGCAAGCTACTGCTTGCAGGTTAGTGGGGTTTAAAGGCCAGGGCTCAGACTCATGACACATCCAAGTTTTCCAAATCTATCCCCTTGGTTGTCATGACAAGGGGAATGAAAAGCTATTGATGATGGTCCCTTGGGGGCTCAGAACAACTGATCCCCTGTCTCTGGGGCCAGCACCTGCCCTTCACTGTGTTCTGAGGGTAGCCTGACCCTGCATCAGTCATCTCCCTTTGGGAAATGCCAATGGAGCATCGGAAGGATAAAAAAATTGCACTGGAAAGTGCACTTTTATCTTATACCAGGCTCCTGGGTCCCAACCATGAGGTTTAAGGCCAGGCTGGACAGGGCTGGTCTGGTGGAATGTGTCCCTGCCCATGGCAGGGGGCTGGAATGAGATGATCTTGAAGGTCCCTTCCAACCCAAACCATTCCAGGATTTTACAACTCTAGGATAATGCAGCTGGAGATGAATTCCCACAGGGAGAAGCTGTCAGTAGCTGTCACTGGGTGGCTTTCCTGGAAGTTCAGGAAGGAAGACAGGCTTTAGCAACCAAACAGGGGAGGAAAATTGGGGAAAGGGCTGTCAGAGTGCTGCCTGCTTGGCTTGTCTCATGGGCAGAAAGGGAATCTGGTCATTTATGGCCTCAATGGAAACACACACGGCCTGAGGTCATTTCTGTGGTGCCAGAGCCTCCATGTGCAATCCTTCAGATCCCCTGGGCTCAAATCCCTCCCCTAAAGACCAGGAAAAAGGAGCAGGGTGAGGCAGGAACAGGAGCCTTTGTAACATGGATTCAGATCCTGTGCTCCCTGCGGCTCTGGCTGCGACAGGAGGGCGTCCAGGAGCTTGGTGCAGTCACTCATTCCTGGGGTTGGGCAGCGGCCAAGCAGAAACACTGCAGAGTCACAGTTGTGGAGACAAGTGTCTATAATCTCCACTGAGTCATAAATCATGGAGGAGCTGAACTCTCCTCTCTGTGACCCTGTGGATCCTCTCCCCATTTTCATGGTGATGAGCGCCGGACAGCCTGCGGTGGGTTCAGATAATCCCGGGAACATCCTCATACCCAAGGTGGCTGTTTCTTATTCAGGTTGTTGCTAGGGAATTCTGCAGAGATTTCTCTTAGTGGGTGAGAAGTGACTTTCAAATCAGTGGCAGCATGAAAAAATTGCAACGGAAAAATAAGAGTCTTTCATGAGATCCCATTTAATTGCTAACGAAGACAAAAATCACAGCTCTCACATTTGGTTCCCCAACAAAACCCAGATAGCAGCTGCCCCGTACATATCTGATTCCAACGGGTAGGTTTAAAAGATACAGAAGGTATTTAATGATAATGATAATGATTTACATTTATATAGTGCCTTGTATCCGCTGGGATCACAAAGTGCTTTATATATGTATGGATAAAAATATACTGGATAACAAGCACTCCATCCATCACCAAATCGCAGCCCCTTCCCTGGCGAGGCTGCAAGCTGTTCAGGAAGGAGTTGCTGCATTTCCAGAGCCGTTCTCCCTTTTCGCTCCTATAGCACTTGGGGTGCTCTACGGTAATTTAGTAATAAAACCAGGTGATAAAAACACTTTAAAAACAACAATGTCATAAAAAAGGAGAACCTTCAGTGTCATAAAAAGGCATGCAGAGGAACAGGAGGGGAAACTTGAGAGGGAGAAGGTTATAATGATTTTAAAATAAAACAGAGTATGTCTGGGTTGGATATTGGGAAGAAATTCTTCCCTTTGAGGGTGAGGAGGCCCTGGTACAGATTGCCCAGAGAA
Source organism: Hippolais icterina (assembly GCA_013400075.1). Taxonomy (NCBI): domain Eukaryota; kingdom Metazoa; phylum Chordata; class Aves; order Passeriformes; family Sylviidae; genus Hippolais; species Hippolais icterina. The sequence continues at coordinate 137,948 of VWYN01000297.1, read as the reverse complement.
GCTGCCCAATTCCTGGAAGTGTCCAAGGCCAGGCTGGACAGGACTTGGGGCAGCCTGGGATATTGGAAGGTGTCCCTGCCCATGGTGGAGGAGTGGAACGAGATGAGCTTTAAGGTCCCTTCCATCCCGAACCATTCCATGATTCCACAATAAATAGGGGCAGTTGCCATCAGGAAGATCAGCTCTGGAGGAGAAATGTCATCCAGCTGCTCTGAGTTAGAAGGTGAAGAGCTTGGCCAGCAGGAACAGCCCCCAAAGCATGGGTACCATCAGAGCTGGGTAGTCAGGCACCTCCCAAAATTACTTTGGAGGTAGCAACGCTAGGAAAAATCCTGACACCTGATGCTCAAATGATGCTTCTTCTTCCACGCTCTGCTTTGTCCTGCAGTGGAGCAAATCTGTTCTCATGGGCTGGGTACAACTCAGCCATCCCCAGCAAGCTCTGCCCATATCACTATGTTTTGGTTCTGTCCTGGGAGGGATCAAGCTTTCCCACCCCAAAAATCCTCCATCTGAAAGGAGTCACTCACTTATGCCCCTTTTGGTGGCAGCCTCTGGCTCAGCTGGGCCTGGGAGGCAGGCAAGGGGAGGGGAGGACGGAAGGCAGAGAGAAATCGAGGCTCTCAGAGACATTCATTCAAAATTCATAGGCGCAAAATTGCAGTCGGCATGGATTTGTTTCCTTTGGAAAATTACAGGAAGCTACAGGCACCAACAACTGTTATTCAAATAGCCACTTTGGATGATTAGGATGGCAGGAGGCTGTACTTACACATGCAGACCCAATATAATCAGGCACGAGGCAGGGTAGGAAGGCAAGGCCGGGGAAGGGAAGCTGGAGGAGCTCAGAAGCAAAAACAGCAGCAGGGTGGCTCTGTGGGAAGAGCCACGGGGCCAAATCCAGCCCCACTGCTGAATGCAGCAGGAGCAGCCAATAACTTCCAGGTGTGGGGTGATAAGGAGAGCACAGAGCGGGGAGGTGGCTCCTGGGGGAAGTTTCTCAGCCCTCGTGGGTCAGCAGCTGAGAACAGTCAGTGCAAAGGGACAAGCACCATTCCTGCGGAAAGGGCTTTGCTCCACCCTGCACATACATCACAGCCCAGGAAGTACCACAGAGTCACAGAATCCCACAATGGTTTGGGTTGGAAGGCACCTTAAAGGCCACCTCATTCCAACCTTCTGCCAGGGTATGGACACCTTCCACTATACAGGTTGCTCAGGTTCACTCTCTCGTCTGCTCTCCTGCCTTCCAGCACAAAAATCCATCATCACTCCCCTGCCTGTTATAAATCAAGGAATAAAGTTTTGAACACACACTGAATTTATTAAAAAAAAAGAAAGAACTTTAAAGCCACATACACGCAAAACCCTGAGCAAATACTGCTTTGAGGTTTGGCCTGTGGGTCAGCAATGAAACACAGGCAAAACATCTGAGCCATGAAGGGTGAAAATTGTATAATAAAAGTAAACTCTGCCGTACAAGCAGAAGAAAAACTCTTGGCTTTGTACTGGGGAGCTGCTTTTCTCCCTTTTAAAATCCTTCTCTGCACTACCAGAGGTGTCGTGCAGCGCAGAGCAGCCAAGAGCGTCTCATCCTCCTGCTCAGCCCAGCCCTCCCCACGGCTGCACGCCTCTCCCGCGGATGGCCGGGTTCCAGGCGGCTGCCGCGGGTGCCCGAGGTGTTGGGGATTGTTTGCACACAGGCCCTCGAGGCCCATCTGCAGCGCCGGGCGCCTTGGCAGCAGCGGAACACGGGGCTTGGCAGGGTTGGGCTGGAAGCGCCGCAGGAGCAGCGGGCACAGGCAGCCAGAGCTGTGAGTCCCAACCTGCTGGGACCCTCAGCCTGGCAGACCCACAGCCCTGCAGCAGGAGTGTCCCACCTCCTCTCCCTGGCTTCTAGGAGAGGTCTCTTAAAATTACTAATTAGATTGCACTATAAACTTAGAGAGATTTGGGTTGGATATTGGGAAGAAATTCTTCCTTGTGAAGATTGCCCAGAGTGGCTGTGGCTGCCCCATCCCTGGAAGTGCTCAAGGCCTGGTTGGACAGGGCTTGGAGCAACTTGGTCTGGTGGAAGGTGTCCCTGTCCACGGCAAGGGGTGGAACTGGATGGGTTTTAAGGTTCTTCCCAACCCAAACCAGTCTGGGATTCTGAGATTCTGTGATCTCTGTGATGTCAGTAGAGAGAGAGCCAGATGGAAGCTCAAAGCTGTGTTTACAGTGAAGGTAGATAGGAGGGATGATGGCAGTGGAATTTTCTGGAGCTTGAGGCTTGGAGAAACCTGGTTGTGTAGAAGGTGTCTCTGCCCATGGCAGAGGGCTGGAACAAGGTGTTCTTTAAGGTCCCTTCCAACCCAAACTATTCTGGGATTCTATAATTCTATGGGTTTATGTTCCATCAGGCTCTTTTCCTGGGAAGCCAGCACTGTTCTAAAGCCCCTTAGGTGATGGACAAAGGTGGATGTGGATGTCTTGGAAAGGAGGGAGACCTAAAAGGACAGAACAGGAGGTCTGGAAGGAGTTGAGTTTTAAGCACAGCTCAGAAGGCAGCTTGGACATCCTGCATGTGCAAGGAGACCTTCACAGAGCCTGTGGACTCTCCTTAAACACAGGTTTCCCCCTCCCTGGGGCTTTTTGGGGTGACCTTCAGCATGTGTTGGCAGGACACGGATTGTGACGAGCTACTTTGCACATCCAGCCTCTTTCTTGTCTTTACAAGTGCTTCTCTCTTATCTGGTAGTATTTTGCAAAACTTCACAAGCTTTTAGTGGCAAGACTTTTGCTAAGAGGCTGTTGATAAATCTGGAGTAGGCAGCGGGAAGGCTTTAGTGACGTACTCTCTTCCTTTTGACTGGAAAAAGCAGCTTATCTGCTTTGGAGAATACAGGTTCTTCCTCTTTATCCAGGCTGAAATCTTATCTAAACTGGTTCAGGTGGCAGAGCTGAGAGAAGGAAATAATTAAGCAAGAGACAGGTGAAACGCTGACATTATTATTACTTAAATGGCCCAAACCTTTTACCTCGTGTATTTTTTATTATTGTTTTACCTTTTTTTTACTGCTGGTGACACATAACAAGGGAGAAATCGGTTTTTCCAGGTTATCTCACCCATCCACACACTTGCCACTTCACCCCCCTCCTCCCTGCCCAAATATAAATCTTGTTTAACTGGTTCTGTTGGCAAGACAGAGAAATAATTAAGGCGAAGGTGGCTGCAGTGTTGATGTTATTACTGTAATGCAGCAGCCTGTTTAGTTTCTTTGCCAATGAAATGCAACCAGGGGAAAATCAGTTTTAAAGATTACCTCCCAGAGATGCAAATAAAGGAGCGGAAACCATGTAGTCAGGAAGAAATGGTCTCAAACTAGGAAACATTTCAAAGTCGGTGACAGTCTCTTAGGGGCTTTTAAGACCACAATTTACCTTTTGACTGCATTCTATTTTCTCTGAAATCCTTTATTTCCCTCTTATTTATTGACTGGAGAGACAGCACAGAAACGAGAAAGTGATTCTCCAGCCGCTGGTCTTAAAAATCCATAGAAGGAAATTGTTCTCAGGAGTGCGGATTTTTGTTGTTCTTGGGCACTTCTTTTTTCCTCCCTCCTTGTTTTTAGCCCTCTCTGTGAACCAGGGCTTAATTGAATCACTTTGCCATGGAGGGGCCTCGGACTGGAAGGGATCAAGGTCAGCAGCTCTGTCTGGGAGCGAGAAGCCCTGATTAGAGAGGTGGGAGCCATGGTGACAACGCAGCGGGATGCAGCACATCCTGCTCCAGGCCAGCTGGGGATGGAGGTGGAGGTGATGGTCTATCCATCCACACACAGCAACAGCAGCTCAACCACAGCAAGGTGCTTCAGGGGGATTTCTTTTGTTTCAGGGATGGCACTGCGGGTTTGGAAATGGGCATCTCTGTGTTTGGATTAGTGTCCCAGTCCTGAATTAACATCCTGCTCTTGGACTGGCATCCTGCTCTCAATGGAACATCCCGCTCTCAGATCAGTATCCTGCTCTCAGATTAACATCCTGATCTCAGACTGGTATCCCACTCTAAAATTAACATCCTGCTCTCAGATTAGCATCCTGCTGGTTTAGCATCCCAGATTTAGATTAGCATGTGACTCCCAGATTAGTTTCCCACTCTCAGATTAGCATTCCACTCTTGGATTAGCATCCTGCTCCTGGTTTAGCATCCCAGACTTAGTTTAGCATGCAGCTCTCAGATTAGCGTCTTGCTCCTGGTTTAGCATCCCAGATTTAGATTAACATGCGACTCCCAGATTAGTTTTCCACTCTCAGATTAGTTTCCCACTCTCAGATTAGCATCCCACTCTTGGATTAGCATCCCACTCTCAGATTAGCATTCCACTCTTGGATTAGCATCCCGTTCCTGGTTTAGCATCCCAGACTTAGTTTAGCATCCCACTCTCAGATTAGCATCCCACTCTCAGATCAGCACCATGCTCTCAAATTAACGTCCTGATCCAGGTTTAGCATCCTCCTCTCAGAGCAGCATCCCTCTGGACACAGTGGCACCGTGAGCCCCATGCCTCGCCTGCTGCCTCCCACTCCTCACCGTGGCTCCCCCCACCACACACACGTGTGCTGCTCACAGGCTCCTGTCTGCGGGTGTTCCCTGCTGGAATGATACTGAGACGTGCAGAAAAAAACAATCCCAGAGAATTCCCGCAGTGCTGGCCTAGTTAGCCCATTCCCAGCTGCGAGCTAACGCTGCTGCCCAGGCGAGCCCCCAGAGACCGCTCTGCTTGGAAGAAATAACTCGATTAAAAAATAGCACATCAGTTCAGGGTCAGAACTGGTGCAGCCCCGTAATTAGAGCCTGGATTTCAGAGATTAAATCCTTTAAGGCCAGCTTTCAGTAGCTCTGTTTAATTACACCTCGCATCTCCCAGCCCTGTCTTCGCAGAAAGGACCGTGTAAGGACAGCTCCTGCTCCACCACTGAGATTTCCTGCTTGTTGATACTTTTCTGCCTAATTCCTGAGGTTGCAGCATTTCTTGGCAATCTGGACAGCTTGGCAGCAAAGTCCTGCTTGTCTGTGCTGCAGAGGCTGAGCTGTGCAACTCCTTCAAAGCACATTGGACTGTCCCAGGGCATCATAAGGATCCAGAGTAGGATGGCGTTGGGGTGGGGAGGAAAGGGAGCACCCACTGCTCTGGGTGGTGCCTCCAGAAGAGCTGAAAAGGGGGATACAGGTTCAGGAAACATCCTGGAGCAAGGATTTCTATGCAGAGACCCCCCAGGTCGGGCTGCTCCATTTCCTGGCACTGTTGGATTTTGTCTCAGCTCCCCAGGCAGCACTCGGAGCACTTTGCTGTTCAGAGATACCTTTGGCTGGTGCAGAGGCAGCAAGAAGAGTGGGAGAGGAAAATCGCAGAGGTTTGTAAAGTTTCCCTTTTGGAATGAAGGATTCTGCTACAACTGAACTGAACTGAAAAACAATTGATTTGGGCAGACCTCCAGTGGGACAAAACCATCCTATCCCACCCACCTGGGAAGCTGCCACACCCTGGGTGTACCTGTGCTCCTTTGTCTCCCTGGACCGTGACATCTCCCGTGACGTGCTCTGACGTGTTTCGGTGGCCGAGAGCCCCGGGCTCAGTCCTGGGGTCGGAGCTGTGTCACAGGAAGGTTTGAGGGGATTGTGTCCATTAACACAACTGAGAAAATGAAACGGGAGCCATTCCCAGCCGGCTCCCAGCTTTCCATCTTGCCATCTCCCCTAAACCCTTTCTGATTTCTGCTGCTGTTGCAGACTCCAGGAGGAGCAGCATTCCTGGGATGTGGGTTGAGGCAGCAGGACCCCTCACCTTGCGAGTCCCCCGGCACCAGGACACCCCGTGTCCCTCCATATCTCCATTGCTGCGGCGAGAGCACCCTCTCCTGTCTCAGCTCTGCCTGTCTGCCTGTCTCCCTGCTCCCTCCCCTGGCAGATGCCGGGGCCGAGGCTCCATCACATCCCGGGGTGAGGCCATGGGGACAGGGACACAGCAGCCCAGTGCTCATACCCTGTCCCGGCACCAGTGTCACCCAGGGACCTCCTGACAGCAGCACAGACGGCTGCTCAGGAGGACCAGGGGAATATTTAAGTAAAAAAATAATTTCTAGGAGAGGTCTGCTATAATTACTAATTAGATTGGGTTATAATTATCTCTCTTTGCAATCCCATACCTGCCTCAGAATAGCTCCAGTTCCTCCTAACAATTAGCAGAGAAAGTCTTTTACGACACACCGGGTGATTACATCGCAATCACAGCCTCTGTGGCCAACGCTGCCTTATTAAAGAAGGGCTGATATTTACAGAAGAACATTGTGATCAAATTAGACTAAAATTAACTGGAGTAAATTAAGAATAAGAGGGTTTCTTTCATCTGCTTCCCTTTATTTTCTGCCACAGAGTTGCCTCTGGGTTGGTTATAATGCTCTGTGTGTTGATTGTGGTATTTGACTGGGCAAAAAAACAACAGAAAGTGGCAGCAACTCATTTCTCTGGTTTGCCTCAGAGTGAAATCTGCATTTGCATCTCCTCTCTCATCCACCTCTTCCTGCTCCATGAAAGCTCAGGCGTGAAGCCTGCCAAAGCTCAAGGAGCTCAATGCTCCAAGCAGAGGGTGGGGTTGTTGGGTGTCTGTGCAGGGGCAGGATCTGGACTTGATTATCCTTGTGGATCCCTTCTGACTCAGGATATTCTACGAAACTACAGGGCCAGACCCAAAGCTGTGGTGTTTCAGCCCCACCAGCTTCAACGAGCTCTGCCTGTGAGTCTCTGCCATGCCGAGAGCATCCCAAAGTGCTCATCCCACACTTCCTGCTCAGGGCACGGCTATGCTCAGAGCAATAGCAGAAATGGGGTGGATTTCCCCCAGCAATCCTTAACCCAACGCTTGCTCACATTTAACACACAGCTTAATAGCTCCAAACCCAGGGCTGGTGCTCAGCATTACGAGCAATCATCCAACGAGGAATTGGGAGATTTTTTTAATAGCAATGGGCCAAACAAAATAATCATCAGGTGGTTTGAGGGTTTTCCATTTATTTTTTCAGCATGAAGGGAATCACTGGTGAGCAGAGTGTGGTTTCTGGGGGGGTCAGCTCTGTCCATAGGACTCCAGAAAATGGATGATCAGACTTTGGGCAGTGGCAGTGTGGGGTAGGTACATGGACTGTTGCTTTGCTCCTCTTGAGCAGGAGGCTGAATCATCCTAAAGAATAGTGTAGCAGAGACTGCTGGAGGGAATGAATAGCACAGTCTCTGTGCTATTTATCCAAGCCTTTGGATAAACCATCCTTCCAGTTCAAACTCATGAATCTGACAGGCTTCAAAAATTGTGTCTTATTACAGTTTCACCAGCTTCTCCACCTTTACCTCATGGCTTCATCCCTAATCCCCATATCAAATCCCCACTGCACATGGGGGCCCTTGTTGCATCTTTAGCTAGTCCTGGTTTTTCTCTTAATCCAGGAGCCCCACCCCAGTTCTGGTTTAGCCCTCCATCTGCAGTTCCTGCAGGCTGAGCCTCCAACCAGGCAGCTCCACTTTGAACTGGAACTCCCAGCTGGCCTCTAGATGGGCAAACCCAGGGCACAGGCAGGGAGTGGTGGCACTTCTGCACTGCTACGGATGCTGTTAATACAGACAGTGTTGGAGGAGAGATGGACACAGGGCATGTTTCCCATGGGCTCTGGGGAGATACTTTGGGAAGATGCAGCAGCTGGGATGAAAAGTTTATCAGTGAACAGGCCAAGATACTTTTTTTCCTCCTTGGTTTCAATGGAAGACACTCATGTGAAGTCGTTGATCAGGTTTTAAGCTTTGTCCTCTTCTTTCCTTCATTTCTTTTCTCCAGAGGGGAAGAAAGAAAAGAAATGACTGAGTTAAAATTAGGTGAATAACCTTCATTTTTCAGGTTTTTTGTCATTGGAAAACTGAAAAATTCTATCTTGTCTGTCCAGAATGAAGTGTTGGATCTTATTGTTCATTCTATGCAGGCATGATGATTTCTGATGGGGTTTTGCCTGCTCCTCTCAGCACCTGCAGAGCTGGCAGTCAGCAGGGACCCCTGCCCTGCTCACAGGGTGACAGGACTGGAGGCACTGGTGCTGGCAGTGTCCACTGGGGGCACGTGTGACACCTCAGTGGGTACCAGGGTGGAGGGACAGGTACCAAGAGGGAAATGGGAAGGGCAGAACCCTTCCAAGGGTGTCTGTGCTGCTCCCATTCCTGCACCCCTCTCATTTCCCCTGTGGGGCTGGTGAAGGTTGTGTTAGTGGATTTTCCCCCTGCAGGTCCTGCCCTGGGGAATCAGAGAAGGAAAGTGGGTGTTCTTTATTCACATCACGCCTGAATATTTTCGAGAGCTGTGAATTATCCAGCTATGCCACCCGGGCAGGGCTGGGACATCTGCCTGGAGCCCCACCCCATTCCTCCAGCAGCCTTGCTGCAGTGAAGGAGAAAATTAACAGCACTTCTTGCTTTGGGGACAATTCCTTCATCCAAACCACTTCTGAAATCTGGCGAGTGTTGGGGGTTTTATTTGCAGATATCACTCAGGGTTTGTCGGGAACAGGCAGCCACCTCAAGCCTTTAGGTTTCTAAATGTGTTCAACCCATTTGAGGATCCAACAAAGGAGAAACCAACCCCGCTCCAGGCAGGGCAGAGCTGAACCCCCATGTCAGGTGTCTCCCTGCCCTGCTCCTCATCCTGCCTTTGCATTAGTGCAGCACAGCAAATGGTGACTTGAATTGGTACAAAATGAGCCCAGAGCAGGAGCAACAGCGTCCTTTTCTCAACTGGAATGAGTCATTTCTTCTGAAGTATTCCTGCTCTCCTGACCTCGCAGTGTTGCTCATCCTGGTCAGGATCTCCAGACGATCTTTGCAGCTCATTGTCAGCTCTAATTGCTCTCTGCTTGGGCCCCATACATGGACAAGAGCAGAGCAAGGACAGAGGAATTGGTGTGTTAATCCTGGGCTTTGCTAGGGCACCCGACAGCCATTTGGACACTCCTCTTGGACAAATGGGAACAGTCATCCCTTTCTCTTTGGGGGTGTTGGAGAACAAAATCACCAGAGAAATGAGAAACCAATTTGCCACCTCTGCTGACAAATCCCAGTGTCACCCACAGTCTTAATGAGCTCTTGTGAGCCCCCTGAGAGGGGCTGGCAGACTCGGCATGGCCAGGATGAGCCACAGCCTGGGAAATCATGGAATGATGCTGGTGGGTGGCACAGTGTGAGAGAGGGACCTGCAGGGACAGCTCTGTGTGTGCAGCAAAGCCACAGGCTCTGAGGGTGCTCCTGGTTTTGTGCTGTGAGCTGGCATGGTGCTGGTTCCAGCCCTGGAGTGCAGTGCCCAGGGCTGAGGTGGCCATTGGCACTTGCTGGGGTCTCTCCAGCAGGTAAAAGTGGCACCTGTGTCCTCAGCATGGTCCCAGTACATTGGTACTTGGGACTGGGAGTCCATCACTTCTGTGGTCTCAGGGGACCCATCCGAACCTGCAGCATATTCCTGCCCATGGCTCCCCAAAAGCCAGTGACAGCCCATAATTTCCCGCACAGATAAGGCTTTCCCTCCCATTCATGGCTGCAGACGGTGTGAATGTGCTGGCAGTGCCACAGCCAGGACTCTGGAGTGTGCCGTGGGTGCTCTTCCAGCATGGAATGCATTGGGAACTGCGACCATGGCGGCAGCCCCATGTCAGTGATTGCACTGTCTAGAGCTGGACAGCCCAACAAATGCTCCTCAGTGTGTTTTTTTCCTCCATAAACAATCCTCCAAACAAGCTCTGGCACAAGGGTGGCTGTTTGCAGACATGTATAACCCTTTTTATTTGAGCTGGGTTGGTTTGGGAAGCTGCTGCTGTGAGGCCCTGGGATGAGGCTTAGAAACAGCTGCACTGCACAAGTGGCACTCCAGAATCAGATGTCAGATTCCCAAAGCCTTGAGACTGCATGAAGAAGTGAGGGAATTTCTAGTGAAAATAAAACTGCTTTGCCTCTGTTATTGGTGGAGCATGCCATGTTCTGAGGATTTGCAATGCTGAGGATGAGCAACATGTTGGTTTTTCTGTGATGAAAAGCTCTGCACCTCCTCGCCTCCAATGGTTTTAGAATCTAGGCTGGAAGAAGAGTGAGAGATGATGTGACAAGCAGGGCACAGCTGCTGTGGATTTGGTGACGCTCAGTTTGCTGGCAGATGTTCGCCCCCATCCCTTCTGCTCTGCAGAAGCCGAGCATGGCTCTCTCAAAACCAATCCAAGACCCTTGGGAGCTCTCTTGGCAGTGCCATAGGCCCCATTTCTGGGAAGGGGGTGGCTCCTTAGGTGGGCAGCTGTGCCCCACATTCCCTGATCCCTCTCTGGGGTGCAAAGCAGAGCCCAAGGTGGAGGGACCTTCTTGTTTGAGGTCATTTTGCCCAAACAGCAATGCCCAGCCTGGGAGCAGCCTAGGGCTCCTGCCAGAGGCAATTCAAGAGCCTGTGCTGAGTCAATCCACCTTTCCCCCTCCTTTCCATCTGTCTTTCCAAGGTCCCCCTCCTCTGGTGTCAACACAAGCTTAATGAAAAAGCAGCAGATGTTGCTGTGATTTCAATTTACTCAAGATTTTAACCTTATGCAAATGGTAGTTTGCATCCAGCTGTGACGAGGCAGCCTGCGCAGAGGCCTGACATCCCTGCCTGCAGATCTCCTACCTGTCCCATGGCTGTGATGGCAGTCACTGACTTCCAAAAATCTCCTCCAGCAGGTTGTCTTGGGACCTGCCATGACCCAGAATGTGCAACAAGACTTGCAGCAACTCCTGGTGAGGCAGAGGCAGGATTTGTGGGAGAGCATCGAGCATTGCTGTGGCCTGGGTGGAAATATTTGTGTGTATTTTGGAGGTTTCTCACGAAATGGAGGAATAGTTGAGAAGAGGAGCAGTCAATAGCAAGTGATTCATCTGCCAGATTGAGCTTTGCTCTCCCCCTTAGGATTGCAGAAGCCAGCTATGATTTCCTGACCTTATCTCCTCTCCGAGTGGGTAAACAACAAACCAACTCCTCTGTCGCTGCCTGGAGTAGCTGGAAGATAGTCACAAGCAGATCTGGTTGGTTTGTTTGTTTGTTTGATGGGAAACAAACTCCTTCTCCTCTGCCTTGTATTTTCACCACCCGAATTCCTGTGTGTGGGCAGAGCTCCCACGCTGTGGTACCGCCAGGTGTGTGACCACCATCCTCACCCAGAATGTGCAATGCCGTGGTCACAACACACCTTGGAGGCTCTCTGGGTATGCAGAGCACCCGCAGCTCACCCCTATCATCTGCCCCTCATTCCTGAAAAACCCTGTGCCATTCACAGCCCTCAGGGCCAAAGGTCTTCAGCACAGGAGCAATGAGCCCAGGGAAAGCACAAATTCACTTTCCACTTCTCAAAACAAGACAGGAACAGGAAACAACCTTTTGTTTGCAGAGCCAAAGCAGTTGTTTGCCTCCTTGTGAGACCCTTTTCAGATGGTTTTGGTGGTCTGCAGGTCAAAAAAGGAATGCCATTCCAGTCCATACATCCCTTCCCAGAGACTCCTGCCTCCCTCCTGCCAGAGTCCTGCAAGCCCATGATGGACTGAGATGGGGCACAAGGGGAAGGAAAATCTTCTGTCACTGGAAAAAACATCCTGAAGCAAAGCAGGGGAGGAAGAAGTGTGGTCAGCGTGGGGCCCATCAGAAATCTCAGCCTGATTAGGAGCAGTGATCCCCTGACACGGAGCAGCAATTTACAGGCACCATTAGCCCACGCCAGAGAGAGAGAGAGAGATGCCGAGAATGTCCTCATTTTCCACACCTCCAGAATGCCACACGACTTGTGAAGGATAAAAATAATTAGCTGGAGCGTCTCAGGGATAACTGACAAGTACCCAGGGGCTGGGAGTTCCCCCGGTGTGCTTCCCTCATCTCCAGCACTTTGCCGGGAGCCAGCTCGGGGTGGCAGATGCTGGTGGATCCGTGGGNGCTTCCCTCATCTCCAGCACTTTGAAAGGGAAGGAGAGAACTTTGTCGGGAGCCAGCTCGGGGCAGCGGATCCTGGTGGATCTGTGGAAGTGGGATGGGCCAAGGGGAACCCAGCGAGTCACAGCCTTCACACAGGGCCCAGCTGCCTCTGCAGGGGCTGCATCCTGGGCTGCTGCCCCAAAATCTGCTGCTGCCAGAGGACGTTGGTCACACAGGGACGAGCCAGGCTTTGGCTGTCCCCTCTGGCTCAGGTAGGACTTGGATCCTGCTGTCTCTTCCCTCCTTCATCATCCTCTGAGCAGCCTCTCTGCTTTTGTACCTTGTCATATTTTCTAATTATTAGGCTTGTTAAACAGCACCATAGGGCTGGCATGAATAACGGTGGGGGTTCAGGGACAGGGCTGGGAACTGGTTCCACGGACTACAGGGATGAGTGGGGAGCTCAGGAAGGAGCTTTGCATCACTCCCCTGCCTTCCAAGCCCCCATGTCCTGACAAGACCACATCCTTCCCAGCCAGTTTCCCACCAGCCACTACTTGGATCCCCCTTCTCCCAGCTTTTTGCCTCTTCTTCCTCAGTCTATTCTATTTAACCCACCACCTCCAGGCCTGCATGCCCCATCTCTCTGGTCGGGCACAGCTTGTCCCAAAATGGGAGCTCATAAAGTGATGGAGCCAGTGGTCCACAGCCGGGTGATTGGTTTTCCATCAAAACCCACTGGGGGCTGCTTGTTGTGTGAGTCAAAGCTGGGAAAGCATTCCAGCTGGGACAGGGCAGCAGAGGGGTTTATCTTCCTGAAAGCGGCCACAAATTTCACATGAGCCTTTCCAAAATGAAAGGCTAGGCAAGGAAAAACCCAAAACCTGTGTTTTGACATCTTCCTAACATCTCTTTTTGTGCTAACTCAGCACTTCTTCTTAAAAAAAAAAAAAACAACCCAAATTCCCAAGTAAGATTTTCTTTCCATTCCCTTCCCACCCAGCACAGTTTCTGTCCTGCCTTCTCCCTTCAGCTGTGACACAGCAGGGTTCTGTCCTGCCCCTTGGGCCAATTAACTTTGGGCTTTCTTATCTCTCTTCTCTTCCTTTCAGCAGCCAGGACCCAACAGATTAAACCCTCAGGAGGCAAGAGGGGGATGGTGATGAATGCTTTGGGTAATGCCAGTGGCAGCTCTCTCTGTGCTCCCCAGCAGGGAAATCCATCTCTCCACAATGAGGGCTCCCAGCAGCCCTGGGAGCATGGCTGGCCCCGAGGGTTGGTGCCAACGGGACAAGCTGAGCATTTCCAGTGGCCTCCCCATGGCAGTGGGAGCAGATCCACCTCTCCTTGTGGCGGATGGGATGGGATAACTCACATCCCATCCCACAGGAGCAGCATGCACCAAGATGTCTGGCTGCCAGCAGTCCAGGAATGCATCCCAAGCCCTGCAGCTCTCACCTGGGCTGCCTCTGCCACCAGGGAAAATAGCTGTGGCCAACAATGGCCTGGCAGCAGCTCTGACTATTCGTGCTGTGTGTGGCTGTGTTGGGAAGAGATCCAAAACAGCTCAGAGCCAGGGAGCTGGAGCATCCCACAGGCATCACCTTGGGGCTCCAGACCAGGGGTACAATGATGGTGTTTATTTATCTGTTACCATTTATGGGTTTATGATATATAAACTTTGGGATCAATTTGTGAGTCAAACTGAGCAAGAGCTCCTCATGCACTTGGATAGTGCGAATAATGGGAAAAGGTACGGTAGAACCCCTCAAAGTGGGCAACCCCATGGAATGAAAAGCTGACACTCCATTCCCAACAGCAGCATCACCTCCCAGCTTGTTCTGTGTCCTTGGAGGCTCCTTTGCTGTGACTGAGCAGGATTTCTGCTTCAGCCTGGTAGAGCCAAGCACACCTGATGAGCAGGAACTGGGTGGGGTGGGATTGGTGAGCAGGAATCTGCTATGGTGGGAGCTGAGATTGGTGAGCAGGATCCTGGTACAGAGGAATCTGGAATTGGTGAGCAGGAACCAGGAGCTGGGATGTCATTAGTGCTGTCCTAATTGCTTTGTGCATGTCTCAGTCTGAGGGGAACAGCCCTGAGGAGCTGCTGCTTCTTGGCCAATAACATTTCAGAGGTGTTGGATGGAGAACAGTAATGAGAACTGCCAGAAAAGAGAAAACAATAAAAAAATCAAGCAAAAAAGGCAGGAGGAAACACAACTCTTTCTGCTGCAGAAGCTCCTGGGAGCCATCACTCAGATACCTGGTGCTCCCTCCCTGCTCTTTCCTCGCCTCATTTCCCAGGTCAGGCCAAAGCTGTTCAGATTCACCATCACCTTTCAAGAGGAACGAGACCAAAACATTTCCCCTATTGACATGTTGCTGCCTTTTTTTGCTATTGATTCCTTAATTAAAAAAGAATAAAATTCCACCAAAGCAGACATTTCTCTGAAACACTCCATCAGTCAAAATAAAATTTAAAAAAAAAAAAAAAAAAAGAGGAAACAAAATCAATATCCTATTTGAAAAAAAATCAAAACACATTTGGGAGCAGATTTTGGAGCAGCCCCAGGTACTACATCTACTCCCTTCTGTAACGAGTTCTGTTTGCTCTGCCTTCCCATGCTCTCCAATCCCTCTTCTCTCCACTGGCATCCTTTCCTCTGGACTTTTCCTACGAATCCCACCCCTGGTACAGTTGTCACCATCTCTGGAGGGTGAAACCCAGGGAACCTGCCTGTCCTGTGCACATCCGTGTCCCTAAGGATGGGTGACACCTCTATCTTTGTGCTCCTCTCAAAGAAAAACATTTGGCAAACCACAGAGGCAGAGCAATCCCAAACCAGTATTTTCAGGATCCTTGTGTCGTGGCTTTAACCAGGATTCCTGCTTTTCCAGCCCCGTTTTCCTGCTACTTTACAATTTGCAGGCTCTCTGGGAATGCTGTATTAATGGCTCTGGCTCCATAGGGATGCCTTCAGAGAGGGACTTGACTGTGAACAGCCACCCCAGGGGATTCCCTCCGAGCAGAGGTTTAAAGATTTGGGTAATTTATCTTAAAATGGGGGTGTGCTAATGATCTGTGCAGGATGAATGATCCTGGGAAAGGCTGCAGGACTGGAGGGGAGACAAGGGCACTAAAGTGTCTGTGAGGCTGAACCTTTTCCTTGTGAAGCTGTGCCGCTACCTGATAAGGGATTCAGACCAAACCCAGACATGTGTCAATGCTGGGACATTGGGATTGATTGTGCTCCATCCTGGACCGGCTGGGTTTGGTTTCCTTTGAAATGTGTGGCCCAGCCAGGTCGGAGATAAGGAATTGCACTGCATTGATCAAACCCAGCTGATGGATGCTGGATTCATCCGTGGGGATTTGCTCAGCCCTCACTGCAGAGCAGCTGAAGGTCTGCAGAGCCCGTGACCTCTGCAGCTCAGGGACACATCCTTGGTGTCCAGCAAGCTCCCATGGGATCCGCCACAACATCCTCAGTGGCTCGGTCTGTTTGATCTTTAAATGCTCTGCACGGTGCTTAAAGCAGAGCTGGAGGTTGTTCCTTGTTTGCCAGAGTTGGATGTCCAGTTCCAGCTACACTTTTCCCTGAGGAGATGGTTAGCATGGCATCCCTGGGATTCCCATGGAATGAGGGGGAGGGTTTAGGACCCTGTCCTGCACGGCAGTGGGAGGATGTGGGGTGTGAGAGGCCTGGGGTGGTTCGGGCCAGGACTGTTGAACAGGGAGTGTTTTTATCTGGCTGGAGCTGCCGGGCTGGATGCTGTGAGGATTCTTATCATCTTTTCTTCATGTTAGAGCTGGGATTAACACACAGGACACCATTTTCATGTTCAGACTCAGATGTTTAATAATTCTTATCTAGAATTCGAGATGTGAGTTCTGACTAACAAGGTAGAAATGGCTGTCTCTAACTCTTTCCAAGGTCTTTTAAGTGATAATTACTCAATAACGAGATGACACCTATACGATTTATACTTTTGACCCAATAATTGACCACTTGAAGCCCGCAATGCGGACCCTTTCACCCAATAAGAAAAAAACACTTGAA
This sequence comes from Hippolais icterina, assembly GCA_013400075.1. Lineage (NCBI taxonomy): Eukaryota > Metazoa > Chordata > Aves > Passeriformes > Sylviidae > Hippolais > Hippolais icterina. The sequence goes on along the minus strand of VWYN01000297.1, from coordinate 121,906 downwards.
ACCATCAAGAAAAAGGAGGAAGATGGTAAAAAAAGAACAGCTAACCTCCACCATAAGGTCTCCATCTTGCCCCACATATATTACTATATACCAAAATCTTAAAATCTAAGTTTTCAGAATTCCAACAAGATATCACAGGGAAGTTGAGTCCAGCTGTTGGCAGGCCCGTGGTGCTGGGGAGAGGGGAGGGGAGAAGGCACTGACAGATCTGGGACATGGGATAAGTCTCTTTCTAATGCCTTCATTTATTTTTTCTGGTGGTGTCTCATACCTAGGAGGGTTTGGCTGATACCCAGATCAAAGCTCTCAGCTCCCAGCCCAGCCCTTCCTGCCTCGTCCGTCTTGGTGCCACCACAAGGCAAGAGCAAAGCACTGAATTTCCACGTCCCTGTGGGGCTCCCTGGTGTGAGCTGCCCTCAATTCCTCTGCAGCAGCACAGCCAGGGATCTGAGTGGGAATATCTCCTGGTGGAGGCTGGAAAGAGCATCACTCAACATGATGTGCAGCCTGTTCCTGCCAAGGAAGGAGGGATGCAAGAACCTCACTTGGTGACTTGCAAGTGACAGTATTCACAGAATCCAACAATAGTTTGAGTTGGGAGGAACCTTGAAGTTCATTTCATTCCATCCCCTTCTGCCATGGCCAGGGACACCTTCCACTATCCCAGGTTGCTCCAAGCTCTGTCTAACCTGGCCTTGGACACTTCCAGGGATCCAGGGGCAGCCACAGCTGCTCTGGGCACCCTGTGCCAGGGCTTCACTGCCGTGGCCTGGAGTGGGTGCTGGAAAGGGACAGATCTGGCATGGTTGTCCTTTGTTCCCAGCAGCCACAGCATAGACATGAGCTGTAAGCAACACTCCACATCCTCCTGTGATCCCACATAGCCCATCTCCATCACAGTCAGCCATGCTCTCGGGTCTCCATCCCTCCAAACTCCGTCTGTGCTGATGTCAGGTGCTCAGCACTTGGGAACAAGGATCCATGCCCAAGGAAGGGTGGTTGGGTCAAGAAATCTTCTCATCATTCCTGCAGACTGAGGTAGGAGCTTTCCCAGCCCTGGTGGGTCCATCCCAACATGTCCATGGAGAGCAGCACAAGGCAACAGCCTAAAATCCTGGGGAATGCTCTGGGCACCTAATGACCCAGATTGAAGAGGTGTGAAAACTCTTCATCCTTTCCCTCAGTTTGATCCTCCTGCTGTGCAAACAGCCAGGGACAGAGAAACCACAGGGACAAATCCTTCCCTGTGAGGGTGCTGAGGGTCTAGCACAGGGTGCCCAGAGCAGCTGTGGCTGCCCCTGGATCCCTGGGAGTGTCCAAGGCCAGGCTGGATGGAGCTTGGAGCAGCCTGGGACAGTGGAAGATGTCCCTGCCTATGGCAGGGGGTGGAATGAGGTGGTCTTTAAGGTCCCTTCCAACCCAAACCAATTCTGAGATTCTACAAATGAAAAGGCATCCTTCCTCCTTGAAATGGCAGTCACACTTTAAATCCTAGGCACAGGAACTGCCAGGGAGATTTTTCCCAGCCTGGCCTAAAGTCTTGTCTCTTCTCACCCTTCCCTGGCCCCAGTTTCCTCAGTGACACATCCCAGCAGTCAGATCTGGGTTTTCTCCAGCCCTGGGCTGCAGGTGGGAAAAGCAGCAATAGCCACGGCTTTGGGGCAGGGAATGGTTTAAGGGGGAGCACATGACAAAGCCGTGGCCTTTAAGGGAAAGAGGAGAAAAAAGGAAAAATCAGCCTTTCACCTTAAAACAAATAAATAAAATCAGTCCTTCCAGACCCAAAGGAAGGTAGAATCCCTCCACTCTTCAAAGTGCAGCCTGGGAATGACAAAGCACCCCTGTGATGTCTCCATCCCGTGCTGGAGTGCCTGGCATTGGTGACAGCAGGTGCTTCTCTGTCATCCGAGTCTGGAATAGCTGGATCAGACCAGCTACCTGCACATCCCAGCTGGGCCAGGCAGAGAAATGCCACAGGAGAAGGGAAGGCAAAGCCTCTGGCACTGAGCAAGTGCATCAGCACCAGAGCCACAACGGTGAAGATGAGTTCCTGAGCTGGAAACTCACATCTTGTTCTGTCTTCTTGTCCCTGAGCACCAGACAGGAGCCTGGGATGAGGCTAGAGATGCAGCAGGGCTCAAAATACAAACCTCCCCTCTCTCTCCTCAGCCTGCAGGGAGTTGGGAAGGGCTGTGCCCATCCCTGGGATCACCCACCCACCGTCTGCCCTGGATGTAGGCGGAGACAGGGAGGTCAAGGGGAATGGCCTGCCCAGGGAGGTGGTGGAGTCACCATCCCTGGATGTGTTTAAGGAAAATCTGGATGTGGCACTTGGTGCCAGGGTTTAGTTGAGGTGTCAGGGCATGGGTTGGACTCAATGATCTTGAAGGTTTCTTCTGACCCAGTGATTCTGGGATTCTGTGATTCTGGGATTCTGTCTCCTGGTGCTGCACAGTGGGAGGGATGCCAGCCTTGCTCTCATACCCTTCCAGCTCCTTCCACATGGGTTGGTGCACCAGGCTCCCTGCCAGGCCCATCCCAAGGGAAATGCAGGACTCAGCTCAGCTCCCGGGCCTGTAAGGTGCTGTTAGGGTAGTAAATACCATGGCTAATTAACAGAAGGGGTGTTGGCTAATGAGCTCAAGGCATGTGCAGCCTCAAAACAGATCCATAATCAAGGCCCAAACCTTAACAACCAGGTCCCAGTCTCCTGTGTCATCCTGCTGTGCTCTGCATCACTGAATTTCCATGGCACCTCCTGGGATGAGGCAGGCAGGAGTTGTTCCCCATCCTGCCAGAGAAGGGATCTAAAGCAGCTCTCACCAGAAGGAGGGGACCAGCTCAGGGTTTTGCTCCTCTTTTCCTTTTTTCCCCTGTATTTTAATGAACAGTAATAATACCCCTCTTCCTTTTTTTTTGTCTCTTTTTTTTTAAACAATTTGAAACTATCTGACATATGGGAAAAATAATGAATTCGGTTTTTCGCCTGCGTTCTCTGATCTGTCAGTCTGCACCCAGGAGCCGTGCACAGGGGGAGGAGGAGGCAGGGGTGCTGGCCTACATTGGGGAGATAATGATGTTCCTGCTGATCCCCCTCCCAGGAGAAGGTTCAGGCATGTCCTGCAGCTGAGGCGAGCCAGGGTATGCCACAGCCTTTTCCTTCAGCTTTGCATTTCTCTTTGTGGGAGGGTGTTTGTAGCTACAGTAAAGCAAAAGGTGTTGGAGCATCTCTGCAGTCTCGTGGGCTCTTCCCTGATTCCCAGGGGCTCTGGGACTGGATCCAGCAGGTCCCTGCTGCCTCCAAATGAGATTGACCCAGGGCTGTGCTCTTTAGTTTCAGTATCTGCCCCAAATGCATCTCTAACCAATCCAGTGTAGGATTAGTGAGGATGCTGCAGCCCCTGTGGAGTCCCAGATTCATTTGGAGAGTTCCAGAGTAATTTTGTCTGGAAAAGACCTCCCAGACCATCAAGTCCAACCTGTGACCAATCCCCCCTTGTCAGCCCAGAGCTCTGAGTGCCACATCCAGTTGTTCCTTGAACATCTCCAGAGGAGGGGACTCCAACACCACCCTGGGCAGCCCCTTCCAATGCTTGAGCACCCTTTTAGTGGAGAAATTCCTCCTGATGTCCAACCTGACCCTCTCATCATGCAGTCTGAGGCTGATTCCTCCTGTGCTGTCTGTTCTCTGGGAGCAGAGTCAGACCTTCACCTGGTTCCACTCTCCTGTCAAGGAGGTTCCCCCTCTCCTTTTCTCCCGAAGGGTCCATGTGGGACTCCCAAACCACAGCCCCTGCTGTCCCCCAGAGCTGGTGGGGGTTTGCATGGGGCTGGCACACGTCTTGGTGCAGGGCAGCCGGGCAGAGCAGGAGGCTTGCCCAAGAGTAGGGATGAAGAGATATTCCAACTGGGAAAGCCTGGGATTCAGAACACCTGGTCTGTTCGTGCCTCAGTTTCCCCTGTGCCCAGAGCAGCTGTGGCTGCCCCATCCCTGGCAGTGTCCAAGGCTGGGTTGGATGGGGCTTGGAGCAATCTGGGACAGCAGAAGGTGTCCCTGCCCATGGCAGGGGTGGAACAAGATGAGCTTTGAGGTTCTTTCCAGCTCAAACCATTCCATAATTCCATTATTTTATACTCAGCTGCCTGTGCTGGGGAGGGGCACCCCCAACACAGGGATCTTGTGTGTGATAGGGGCTCTTATCAGTAAATTGGATTACGTCAGTGGTAACAAGGCCGGGTGAGCAGGTAATTTTTCCTCCATTCGTCCCCCATCCATGCTGACACATCTGGGAAGCTTCACCCTGACTTTCCACCATCCTGACAGGCAGAATTGGAACCATTAATCATGGTTGTCCTGGATCACAGACCCACCTCTCTCTGTTGTGGGCAACACTCTTCAGTTTACAGGCAGCCAGGGCAGACACAGCAAAGCAAATCAGCTCCCTCCGAATCCCCCCACCCTGAGTGAGGCCTTGGCAGGAGCTCTTGACATGATCCATCCAAAAACACTGCCTTGGTAGGGAGAATCGAACGAGGATCTGACAAATGCAATATATTCCTTGGCATTGTGTTGCCCTTTCAGCTGGGAGAGAAAATTTTAAGTTTTTTACTCTTTGCAGAGTGAACGTGCCTCGTAAACAATCCATACCTGGCCAGCTACCTGCCTGCACAGCATCTGCCTCTTTGTTAAAGTGTGGAGGGGGGCTGCCAAAACTTCTTTCTCCTCACACAGGTGGCTTTTCAGTAAAATACAAACGCTCACTTATCCCATGTCAGATCTGCTTGTGTGCTCTCCAAAATGGATCCTGCCCAGAGCCAGCTCTCACAAAGGATTTCAGAACTTCGACATTTGGTTTAATTCCAATCCATTGTGAAAACTGAATATTTAAAACACTCTCTAGCCAAGAATCTGGGACCAAACCCCTACTCAGCATGAAAAAGCACAGAGTATTCCAGTGATATTCCCCAAAATGACCTGGAGAGGGCTTAGATGGAGGAAAATCAGCCCCTGCAAGGCACTGAGTGGGAAAGCAGAGCTGAGCTTTACTGCAGTGAGATGAAACCATCTCTAGGAATAATTTCAGTATTTTAGGGATCTGCATTCTTCAGCAAGACACAGTTCCACTGGAGAAATCCATCCTGCTGACCCTAGAAATGTGGAACAGCTGCTGGATGAAAAAAGAGACAAATCATTTGGACAAAATAGAAGAAAAAAAAAGGGGGGGAATTTTAGGAATTATTAGTGGTTTGTTTCTCATGAGCTCCTTAATGTGAGGAGAGTCCATGAATGAGGCTCAGCTGCAGAGACAGGAGGGAAACAAGGATACAGGTGTCTGCTTGGGATGGAGAGGAGGCAGCATTCCTGGCAGCTGCCCGGGCCCCTCCCCCTCACACACACACACTGAAGTGCCACAAGACAAATAGGACCCAGAGAGAGATGCACTATTTAAACTTTCATCACTATTTTTCTCCCTGGCTCGCCTTGTTTCTTTTGATTTATTTTTTAGTGTGTTTTCCCCAGGCTGTGCTGTTCGCCAGCATCTCTTTCCTCTCCTTCTTCTCCCGGCAGCAGCCGGTGCCGTTCTGGGGCACCAGGAGCTGCCCAGCGTTTTTCAGGCTGTCCAGGCTCAGGTCCCATGGGTAGGTGGGAGGAATGAGGCAGCAGAGCAGCATCAGACTGGGGAAGGTGTGGTCAGGACACAGCAGGGACAAGAGGGGACATGTAGACACGACATCCTTTTTCCAACCATCTGTCCTAGGTTACTCTGTCAGCTGTGCCCACAGTCTGTGTTCCATCCCCAGGAGCTGCTGGAACCAGCTGGGGCAGTGTTTCCCTTCTCTCCTGTCCATGCCCAGCAATGCTGTGCCCATGGCTCATGGGGAACTCCCTGCGGGAGCCATCTCTGGTTCATGGGCCAGCAAGGAGCCACTGCAGGGCTCAGAGAATGAGATCAGCCATGGGGAGATGCTCCGCCCAGGGGGAGGAGCCAAGCATTCCCACCTGGATAGAATCTGGGATTTGGGACAGCACAGGGAGCCCTGACCCACTGGACTCCCAGAGGACAAGAGCTCCCAGAGCTTTCTATGGGATCACTGTTTCGACAAGAGCATTTCATCTGCACTGCTGCCACCACCCTGACTAACAGGGTGTCAGGTTGTGTTATGACTCTGTCAGTGGGGGTTTTTGTACTATTGCTTTTATTTTATTTTACTTTCTTTTATTTCTTTTCCTTTTATTAAATTGTGTTTCTGACTTGGAGTCTTTCACTGGTTTTGCTTTCAAACCAGCACAACATCCCTGACTGAGCAAGGACTAGGGGACAGCTCTGTATGGCACGGAACAAGAATCCCATCCCACTGCCACCCATCCCAGGGCGGCTGACCCTGCCAGGGCTTGGCGTGGGATTGATGCAGGAAGGGTGCCAGTCATGCAGGCATCCTGCAAAGCACCAGCCGTCCATGCCATGCCAGTCTCAGCAGGGCCAGAGGCTGGCAGCACACAGAGGAGACTGGATGCTTAGAAACAATGCCAGGGCTCATCCCAGAGCCACTGTGGCCTCTGTGAATTGACCATGGACAGCAGGGGCTGGGTTGTTTTCAGCCTGTCCTGTGTAGGGAAGGTGCAGACAGCTCCAGGGATTCCCGTGCAGAATCACAGAATCATGGAATGGTTTTGCTTGGAAGGGACTTTAAATCTCATCTCATTCCATCCCGTGCAATGGGCAGGGACACCTTCCCTTAGACCAGGCTGATCCAAGTNCCAGCCTGGCTCCAGAGCAGAGGAGCTCCAGCCCTGGAGCATCTCTATGGCCTCACTCCAGCAGCTCCATGTCCTTCCTGTGCTGAGGACTCCAGAGCTGGGCTCAGCTCTGTGGATGGGATCTCACAAGGGCAGAGCAGAGGGGCAGAATCTTCTCCCTCATCCTGCTGCCCACACAGCTGGGAATGAGCCCATGATGTGAAGATAAGGATAAGGAGAGTGGAGCCTCCTCCTGCTGAGCAGCTGCAGACAGAATGGTCTCCATGTTTCAGATGTAGGATGCGAAGGAGGATCTGATCAGTCATACTTGAAGGGGGGATTTTACACACTGCAGTCAGGAATGGCTCGAGCCCTGTGCTGACCCCATTTAAACTCAGACCACTCGCTCTGTATTACTCTTTTTTCCTTACCTGCCAAAACAAAAGGATTGAAATCCTAATTGCATCAGGAAGGGGAGAGGTAGAATGGATGCACATCAAGACAGTGGAGGGGAGGATGCAATTGGAATCCAGGGCTAGGTTTCCTCCAGATCTTAGGTCATCGAGCCCCACAGTCTGCCCCAAGTCCCCACTTGGTGCTGCCCTGAGGAGCCCAGCCCATGACAATGCTCAGACAGCAAAATCCCTGCCTTTCAAGTGTTGGACAAAACCTAAGAGTCTGTTTATATCCTTCCTAGCTCTGAAAAACTGCTGGAAATCTGAATCCTAAATGTGTAAAGGCCTGATAAATGGAAAGCTAAACACTCCTGGAGCTGTAAGCTGCTCTGCAGTGGTTTAGGCCCTCACAATTTGCTGCCTTCAGGGTTGATAATACAGCGAGACCCTGAGCAGTCTGCTGGAAAACTCTGCCAGGAACACAATCCCTGTAAGGGGATTCTCTTATCCAGTGTAGCAAGCTTCATACTAAAAGCAGTTTTGTGTTCTAACCCTTTTCCTCCCCTTGGAAAGCTTTCCTAGACACTTGATGAAACACAGAACCTTCTTTCTCCCCCAGCATCCAAATTTTCCTGCTTTTTCCTTTCTCTTCTCCCAACCTTCTCCTGGTTCTTCCACTGTAACTCATGCCAGTGAAGCCTCCCAGCCTTCACTTTGCCAATTAAACAAGCCAACCTCTGCCGATTTCGCCTGGCAGGGGGGCTGCTCTTTTCCTTTGATCAGCTCCAGGGAGTTCAGCATCCGTGACTGTGGCCAAAACCCCCCAGAATCTCAAAAGCATCATGCAGAGCAACACCACTAAAGCTCCAAAACGCCCCCAAGGCTGGTGGGGAAAGCAGACACTGTCTGGGAAGAGGAGGCAGCTCCCCGCAGTTCTCAAGCAGAGAAAAGGATGTTCTGATCCCAAATGATGCACAGAAATGATACCACAGCCAATTAGCTCTTCATTCTGCTGAATATCGTTAGCAAGAGCTTACTGCCAAAGTCACACCCCCGAAGTCCTGATACATTGACCACCTTTTGGACCAGGACAAGAGAACAGATGCACAGAATACGTGGGGTTGGAAGGCCACCTAGCCCACCCCCCCTGCCACAGGCAGGGACACCTTCCACTAGATCAGAAGATCACCATCTCCCAGGCAAGGATCTTCCAGAGGCTGCAGGTTGAATCCTGATTCTTTTACAAGTGCCTTGCCAGCCAGCAGACCTGGACTGCGAATGCCCCAGCGTGGAGTAGAGATGGGATCTGCAAAGGCAAGCTCTGTTTGCAGGGTTTGTATTCCAAAACCTCCCCAAGGGCAAGCGGCTTGTGCGGGTCAGGGCAGCGCCGGATCCGGTCAGGCCCAGCAACTCTTCTGTGATGCCTCATAAGCCTGACTTGTCTACAAGAGCTGAACATGCTTCCCTGACAAGCTGCAACGCCGTGTCTGAATGCACAAACACTTCAGCACAGCAGAGCAAAGCTCGCACATCCACCCTCGCTGCATGAGCAGCTCAGCTGAGGCAGCTGAATCCCTCCGGGCTGGCTCCCCAGGGCTTCCCTCACTGCAGAGACAAAATACAGGAGCAAAGGTACCTGTGTTCAGCTTGGCTTTTTCATCTCCACAGGGCCTCGTGTTCTCAGTGAGTGCTCGCTGCGAGGCAGCTGTCCCCACTGGGGAGGCTGGGGATGCTCTTGATTCATCACAGAATCACAGAATTGGTTTGGAAGGGACCTTAAAGCCCATCCAGTGCCACCCTCTGCCATGGGCAGGGACACCTTCCACTGTCCCAGAGTGCTCCAAGCCCTGTCCCTATCCCACTGCCAGGGATCCCGGGTCAGCCACAGCTGCTCTGGGCACCCTTTGCCAGGGCCTGCCCACCCTCCCAGGGAACAATTCCTTCCCAATATCCCATCCATCCCTGCCCTCTGGCAGTGGGAAGCCATTCCCCGTGTGCTGTCACTCCAGGCTCCTGTCCCAAATCCCTCTCCAGCTCCCCTGGAGCCCTTTTAGGCCCTGGAAGTGGCTTTCAGGTGCCCCCAGAGCCTTCTCCTCTTCAGGCTGAACACACCCAAATGATTTACACTAGTTCTCTCAGCTTTGGGGCCAGGAAGCACCTTCCAGTGGTTCACGGCACATTGTGATCACCAGGAGCATCCTCTGGTCACTGTTACTTGTTTGACTCCCACATGAGCAGGGCCCAGAGCCCCAGGTGCCACAGAGCCCTGGGGAAGGGGAGCCATGAAGATGAGGGGTGCATCAGCAAGGCCTTATCCAAGGAGACTCTTGTGCTGAGTCTAACACCAGCTGAGCATTCCTTGCAGATATTTGGCTCAGGGCAACCCTCAGGGGTGCTGAGTGTCTGCCTCTCCAGCCCAGCAGCTGGGTGGCCCTTGCCCACCAGCAGGTGTTGGGGTTGAATCACTTAACACTGAAGAAGAGGTCGCCCCACGACGAGGAGGTTGGTTACACAAACCCAGCAGCAGTGAGGTACCAGCCACAAGGACACAGCAAAACAGCCTTAATTAGGGAAAATGTACTGGTGGCTGCAGGGCTTTTTGCTTCCTCCACTTCCAGGACCTGGCTGCTGGAGGATCCTGTTGCCTCAGTAAATATTGCTAATGACTGAGGCTCTGTTTGCTTGCCACATCCTTGTCCAGATGCTGGGAGCATTTAAAGACATCCACGTCATCCCTGACTCAAAGGCAGCCTTAGCCTGGGGTCTCAGCCCAGCGCTGAAGAATTCTGTGGGGTTCATGAATTAATCACGTTGTGCAGGGTGGGACAGTGTGCAGGAAAGCCTCTAACAACTGATTTAAAAAGCTGATGAATGCACCAAGAGCACCATTATTTAACTGTGTTTCTTTATGATGATGTGCTGTAAGTGCACTTCTCCAAAGGGCAGGGAGCAGAGACCCCAAGCTGTCCCCTCTCATCCAGGCAGCCAAGAGCCATGCAGAATGGATTTAAGCCTGTCCAAGACTGGTTTAAAAATATTCAGCAATTCCTGTATTTTGACAGAAAATGAGGGGTTTGGCAGGGAGAAGTTTGTCAGCATTTCTTTGGAAAGTTTTGTCTGCAGTGAAGAGAGGGACAAGTCCAGATGAGGTTTTGAGGACAGTTTGGGGAACAGGAGACCTTCTGCTGGGGTGATCCACATCCACCCCAGGAGGTCTCACCCTCAGGTCCATTTGGGAATAATTTATGGCAACTCCCACCCCATAAAAAGCTGCATGTCATAGGCTCATGGCATTGTTCAGGTTGGAAAAGCCCTGTAAGCCCATTGGGTGCTCTGGGCCCAGCACTGCCACCATGTTCACCACTAACCACGTCCCCAAGTGCCACATCCAGGGATGGGCAATCCCCCACCACTGCCTTGGACAGCCTGTTCCCACCGACCACCCTTTCAGTGAAGAATTTTTCACTAATATCCCAACTACACCTCCCCTGATGCACCTTGAGGGCCTTTCCCTCCAGCTTTCTGTTCCTGTGGGTTTGAGCTGCCCTTGATCACTTCTCCATCATTTAAATCTTCCTGGGCATGTGTGGGTTAATTCCATTTGCTTTGCTGTCAGGAATAACCCCCCCTGCAGCCCCAAACAACTCTTCCTATTTATATCCCTGGTTTAATCAGAAGGCTAGTGCTTCCATAGCTACATGATTAAAAATTAGGAGACCAGGTTCTGTAGTGGTGCCTCATAATAACAACCAATCCTGGGAGTACAGTGGATGAATAATGGATCATGGCTCTATGCTACTGCTTTTTGCTTTCCCTCCTTTCTTCTCCCCTTTTCATCTTTTCATTCTTCTCATCCTCATCCTCCTCCTCTTCCTCCTCTCCCAGGCTGGAGTTGGGGTGGAGAAGGAATAAATCTATGCTTCATATTGCAGAAGTTAGAGAGACATCACTGATTCCTCTTCATCAGACCCTCCACCCCAAGCAAATTCCCTGTTAGGGAGTCTGGAGACATCAATAATTCACAGCTACCTGGAGGACTGGGTGATGAAAACCATTTACTTGGGAAGAGGTAGCCAGAACCAATCCTCTCCTCATTGCCACAAGCAGCTCCTCAAGGCTGGCTGCTGATCCCCTAGGGAGAAACAGGAGCAAAACTGTAAAAAATGAGGAATTCTGGCACTGGCCAGACAAGTGATTCCATGTTTGTTTGCATTATGTTGTTCCCTGTCCCATAATATTCCCTAGTGGACACACTAGATTGCTTTGCAGGGGAGACGTTGCTGCAGGAATACCAGGAAAAAAAGCAGGAATGTCAAACATCCCACCATAAAAGTTCCTTTATTAAATTCAAAGACAGTCTTCAGAGAAATATTTGTGGGTTAGTTTATTCCCCACTCTACAAGATGAATTTTCAATATTTTTTACAACCAGAGGTCAAATTCAATTAATGGATTCAGTGAGGGGAAAAAAAACTATTGAAAAATGCCAGATTTGGGTTTAAACAGCATAAACTCATCCAATGAAATAAACTAAATAATTTTTTTTAAAATTAAAATTCATACTTCCTTTATAGTTAAGTAACATCAGAATGGAGCAGAATTGTTCCCACTTTCACATCTCAGTGACAAGCATTCCAACTAACCCAAACCACAGATTTTCACTTTCATTTCCACTCTTTTAGCCTGAAAAAAAAAAAAAAAAAAAAAAAAAAAAGGAAAAAAAAAAAAAGAAAAAAAAA
>VWYN01000297.1:79713-109989 GCA_013400075.1 Hippolais icterina | reverse complement strand
AAAAAAAAAAAGAAAAAAAGAAAAGGAAAAAAAAAAAAAAAGTACATTTTGGATCCGTGTAGAAAAGCTTTTTTCCCCGGTCCTTGGGTTCCACCCAGTGAGCTGAAAAATCCCATTACTCCCAGGGCTTGGCAGCAGCGTGTGCGCAGCGGGGTGTGCCCGCAGCACATCTGCCTCGCCTGCAAATCCCGGCCCGGGGCAGGCAGCCACCTTTGGATTGTCAGGGAACAGAATCCCTTCCCAATTCCCGACCGAGCCCGGCGCTGGAGGAGCCAGTGAGGGGTTTTTAAATACTCCTCAGCCAACCACAACGTGGGGACAGTCTAGAGTAGAGAAGAGCTTGGGGATTTCAGGGGGAGCTTAGGCCAACTTTGGCTCTGAGGGGGGACAGCACTGACTCAGAACAAAACCAGCTCCACTTTGGCAGAAAACTAACAGACTTCACCCAACATCCCCTCAAAAGGAGGATGAGGGTCAGAGGGTTCTTCCACCCACTTCTGAGCAGGGTGTGAAGGAGAAATTTCCCATTTCTTAGGAATGCATTTCATGTGTCCTGTGGCTCTGTACTTTTGAGCTTTGGGAATTCTGCTGCTAACCTGCTGATTCCCATGAGAAACTGATCTACAAGTTCTCGTTCTCAGAACACGTTCTCATTGTTATTGTAAATACCTGTGGGCTGACTCTTCTCAGAATTTTTTTCTCATAACACAGTTTCCCTCACCTGTTGTTTACCAAAGGAGAAGAGACTCAGTCCTTCTCCGACCAATCACTGCCCTTTCAGTGCCTTGTGTTATAAAAGGGCAAAGATGAAATGTAGTAAAGCCTTGTGATGATCACTGAACTCTGTGTGTGTCCTTCATTGCCATTTCCCCGCTGTGACAGTGTCCTTCACATTCCTGCTGGCCTCCCAGCCCCACATGGGCCCCAGGAGCCCCAGGCAGGCCGTGGATGGATGGGCAACACATCCTGCAGCAGGAACAGCATTTGGCTTCCCAAGGGTCGTGGTTGGGAAGAGCTCAGTGCCTTTGGGTAGTGGTTTGGGTTGGAAGGGCTCTCAATGAGGGGGTTGCCAGCAGCTTTCAGCAACAAGGAGGTTCCCAGCTGTTTTCCCTGGAATAATGTGAGGCATCCATGGGGTTGGGGATGCTGTTAGAGAGCCACGGAGAGGGAGGGCCAAAATTGGGTCAAACCCTTCTCTCATAGAGCAGAAATAAAAGTGCATTTGTCTTACTGAGTCAGTAACATTTTACCTCTTGATGAGACACCCAGCAATGGTCAGTAAGGCCAAACTTTTCATGGTTCACCTCTGGATCAGGCTGGAATCCTCATCCCTGGGGGGATTTAAACACCATGTGGATGTGACAATTGGGGACATGGTTTAGTGGTGGGCTTGGCAGTGATGGGGGAATGGTTGGACTTGATTTAAAGGTATTTTCCAACCTAGCAAATGCTAGGTTGGAAATGAGGAGCTGGACAAATCTCCATCTCCAGCACAGAGCCTGGATGGAGCAGGCATATCAAAGTAGCAGAGATAAAAGCTCTTCCCTGCAGGATTAAAGAACAGCCCCTCTCTCCAGCTGGATTTCTCATTTCTTACCATTCTGGGCTGCCAGGTTCAAGAGCTGGTTGCAAAAGAGAAGACCATGCTCAGGTGTCCCTCCTCTGCTTCCCTGTTTCCACCTGCCCCTGTCTCTGGCCTCATTTCCAGCAGAAACGCCCAGGGCTGTGACACCAGCAGGGCCCGGTTGGAACCCTGGAGGCTGAAAATTTCAGGCTTTCTGTGTTAAAAGGTGCTGACCCTCAAGCAAGCACCACATTTGACTTGAGGCCATGGAAGAGGCTCCCAGGATTGAGTGATAGCCCGGGGGTTTTAAGTGTGTAGTTTGAATAGAATTGTGTGATCTCACAGGGTGAAAAACTTAGATTTAAGATTTTAGTATATAGTAATATGTGCAAGTCAAGATGGAAGACTTTAGGCGTTTTCTGGATCCTTCTTCTTCACCTTCTTCCTTCTTCATAGGTTTAAGCAGTTTTCTGTAATTAAGTAGAAAAGGTCCACATTGCAGTCCTTTGGGTACTCATTGTGGGGTCAAAAGTATAAACAGTATAGATGTTATCTCGTTATTAAGTGATTATCACTTAAATAACCTTAGAAAGAGTCAGAGGTTCTCCATTTTACCTCATTTCTGTAACTTGCTAGTTAGAGGTCACAGCTCATAAGTCTGTAAATAGATAAGAAATAATAAATATCCAAGTCCAAACACGAAATCTATGTTTCCCGTGTATTAATCCCGACCCTGGCAAAAAAAAAGAAGCCTGAACCTTCACAGGGCCACGGCCTGGAGCTGTCACCTCCCACGGGCTCTCAGGTGCTTTCAAAGGAAGACCGAGGTCTTAAATGTCTCCATGCCCCCCTGGCTAGATCTGCATTCCCAGAGGGAGGTGCTGAGAAGCCTCTCTGTGGCAGGAAGTGACCACAGCCTGCTTGTGGGAGTGACAGGGACACCAAAGAGAGCCGGGAGTGCCCAGGGCTTCCCCCATTCCTCCGCGATCCCGCTGGGACAGAGGGCTGCCAAGGGAGCCCTCCTCAAAGGCAGGCACCTGGAAGTCACATTCCTGATGCCCAGAGGTTATTCCCCCTGAATCCTAGAGGTCCAAATCCCACTTCCCCTGCCCTTCTTCCCCAAAGCACCCTCACCTCTCTCCCGCTGTGCAGTCAGAAGAGCAGGGGTCACACCCAATCCTCTCCAAACCCGTGTCCAGCAGCAGCCAGGTAGAGACCCCCAGGGAGGAAGAGAGGAGCAGGCACAGGGAGCAGGGATATTTATTTCAAGCAGGGATATTGTTTCAAGTACTCTCCATCCTCACAGAGTTTGCAGCTCAGAGATATCCAGCGCTTTGAGGATTTAGTAGCCTTCGGTGGATTTATCTGCCACAGACCTGATCCCTCATATTCCTGCAAAACTTGCAGCCACCTGGCCCAAGTCCCCTCAGAAACTTCTCCTGTTGCTGCTGCTGGAGCTCAAATCTGGGGCACAGCTTTCATGAGAGCAGCAAAAGGCAGGTGGCTCTAACTTGGGGACAGGAGGTAGCACTGCCATGGCCACCCCAAACCATCTGCAGAGTCTGAGAGGTCACAGGCCAGTCCTGGCAGCCCAGCCCCCACAGGTGACCCCAGGAAGGTGGGTTTCATGCTTCTGATGACATTGTCTGCTCTGTGCTCTTTCCTTGCAGTTCCTCCAGATGACCCTGTCATTATGGGGGGGCCCATCATCAGCCTGAGAGCAGGAGATCCCCTGAACCTGACCTGCCACGCAGACAATGCCAAGCCAGCAGCCTCCATCATCTGGATGCGGAGGGGAGAAGTCATCAATGGAGCCACTTATTCCAAGGTGAGGCAGGATGGGGCTGGGGCAAGGCTTGTGCTCTGCCCTGGTTCATGAAAGGGGCACCAGGCCTGACACATCACAGCCCCAAAACATTTGGGGCAGCACCCTCAGCTGTGCAGAGCTGAGACTCTCACCCTGCATCCCTCTATAAAGGGAGGCTGGGAGGAAAACAGTCAGGACGATGCAAGTGAGAAGCCACAAACTGCCACCAAAATGGGCTCTGCTCTGAATTTGGCTTTTTGTACCTTCTCACAGCTTGTAATCACCTGGTGTGGCCACTTCTCCCCCGTTAATCCCACCTGGGTGTGGTGTTAATGTTGCGTACAGCAGCACTGACCCAGCCCTGGTTCTGCTTCTGCAACAGAACCTCTGGATCAAAGGGGTGGTTGCAGTGACATGTATCCCCTCCTCCAACTGCAGTTTTCCATGAAAAATTGTCAGGGTTCTTGGCATTTTTTAATTTAGACAGAAAGTCTTTATTGGGTCATGAAGGAAATCATCAAAGAGCAATCAGCAGCACACTGGGAATGAGACCCCCACACGTTCTGGTGTTTATGGGCTCCTGATGGCTGGTGAGTGTGAAACATTCGGTAATACTTGACAGTTTTAATGAAAATTTCTAAACAGCAGAATTCAAGACCTAAAATGGGTCAGTTTGCAGCCAAAACTTCAAAGTGGGCAGTCAGAGCCATTCCTCGAGCTCCCGAAGATCTTTAATAAACATTTCATCCTCTGCTGCCACTGTGAAGCCTCCATCCAGCCTCGTTCCAGCAACATCCTGATTTGCTGGGGAGAGCAGAGGAGGCAGAACACCCTCCCTGATTCCTCCCCCTCCTCCTCCTCCTCCTCCTCCTTGCTGAAGCTGAGCTGCTTCCCTGCAGCCGGGGGTGAGCAGAGGGGAACCTGCCCCATCTCCCTGCGTGCGATGCAAGAGGCAGCACTAATTAGAGCCAGAGAGAACTGACCTCTCTCTCTCTCTCTCTCTCTCTCTCTCAAATCGAGTGGAATTAATTAAAATCCAGGCCGTTGACGTGCAGCTTATCCCCCTCACCCCCAGCCTTCCCTTCCAGGACTGTCAGGCCTGGCCTCGAGGAGACGAATTTTGAGCCCTCTCCCTTTCAGACCCACAAGCAGTGGGGACTAGAAAAGGGGGAATGCCCATCTTTAAAATATTCCCAACAAAACACCCTTCCAAAGCAGAATTTTCCAGGCTGCAGATCCATCTCCCACAGCACAGAGATCTCCATGGCATTTTAAGTAGTTGGCAGGGATGGGCTGGGAGGGGAGCCCTGTTCTGCTTGGGGGAAGCATCCTTCTTCCTCCTGGAGTCAGGAAAACCTCTGTTTCTGAGGCTGAACCTCATTTTCTCCTGACTTCCTAAAGGTTTCCATGAGGCCCTTCCACATTAAAAAAGAAAATCAGCCTTTAGAAAAACTAGCAGACAATTTTAGACATTTTTTGAGTGGGAAGTTTGGATTTTTGGGGTCTTTGGGGTCTAGAAGTGTTTCCCTTTTGAAGCTCCCTGTAAAATAGTTCCTCAATTTGCCTCTTTCTGCTTTTTCAAGAAAACTGAAACCCAACCCAGCTTTCCTTTGATCCAGATATTCCAGCCAACCAAAAAGAAGCCCTGTTTGGGTTACTGACTGCCTGAAACCATTCACACTGAGTGATAATTTCTTTGTTACTCTGAATTTCCAGTCCACCAACTGATCCATACGCAGCCCCCTGCAATCCCAGCCAGGCAGCACAGAACAGCCACGGCTGACTGAAATCCCCCTGATCCGTATGGAAGGGGACAGGGAACAGGGAACTCATAAGATCCTGCAGGATTTGGAGTTTAACCTCAAACAGAGGAAATTCTGCACAGACTTGGGGTTCACCTCAACCCCAGCACCAAAAGTGGGGCTGTTCCCCAAGGGAAGGGCACACAGGGTGACAATAAAGCAAACATAAGGCAGCATCCAGTATTTGTGTCTAGAGGTGGGAACAGAGCTGGGGAAGGGCTGGAGCACCAGGAGTGTCTGAGGGAGCTGTGGGAGCTCAGCCTGGAGAAAAAGAGGCTCAGGGGAACCTTCTTGCTCTCCACAACTCCCTGACAGGAGGGGGAGCTGGGGCAGGAGTCGGGCTCAGCTCCCAGGGAACAAGGGACAGGATGAGAGGAAATGGCCTCAAATTGTGCCAGGGGACGTTTAGATTTGATATTGAGAAAATTTCTTTACTGGAAAGGTATTCAGACATTGAAACAGGCTCTCAGCATGGTGGTGGATTCCCCATCGCTGGAAGTGTTCCAAAAACCTGTGGATGTGGTGGAGGGGGACGTGTTTTAGTGAGTCAGTGCTGTCAGTGCTGGGTAAATGGATGGGCTCCATCTCAGAGGGCTTTTCCAACCTTAACGGCTCTGGGATTCTGGGCTGATTGTGGTGACAATTTCTCAGCTTCATTTCTTGTCTCATTCTTGCCTGAGAGGCACAAACCTGTGTGCCTGAAGGCTCTGCCACAATGAGCCCAGGGAAAGCATTAGTTTTGGAATCAAGGAATCACTTAGGTCAGAAAAGCCCTCCAAAATCAAGTCCAACCACTCCCCCAGCACTGCCAAGGCCACCACTAAACCATTTCCCCAAGTGCCACATACACACGTCTTGCTGACATCTGTTTATCTCCCAATAAAGCCCTGTCTTACACTGTAAGAAACAAACTTGAAGAATACTGACTTAGAAGGAAAAACTGCCTGGCAGGGTGCAAAATCCACTGTTGATAAGCCAGAGAGGGGTCAGAGGTTGGAGAATGATTAAAAGACTGAAAACCACACAACATCTTGAGAGCACTGAGGGCTCAGTTTATCAAAGTCAGGGTTATGGGGTGACGTGACCTCCTGTAAGAACTTGCAGGAGGATTAGGGGATGGTAGGGAAGCGCTCCCAGGCTCCTGTGCTCCCAAAAGAGGCATGGCAGGCACCACAGCTGAAGTCAGATAAATCCAGGGAAGAAGCACAGTGCCAAGGCTGAGCAGGCAGAGCTTTACCACCAGGGTTTGGATCTCTGGCCCCCATCAGTGAACACCTGCAAGGTGATGTTTTACCATAGGCTGGGCCAGACCACAGCATGGCAGCCAAGGACCCGTGGCCAGGGTCCGTTCATGCTGCTGGCAGCTGGCATCACCCCTCATGGCGTGGGAAGTGCCCAGGCAGCTTTGTGCACTCACCTGGCAGAAGATGACAGCAGGGTGACAAAGCCATTTGCCTCTGGCTCCCTTTCCTGGGATGGTGGGTGGCGTGCCTCACTGGAGCTTCCCTCCCTGGCCTAGGCACAGCAGGGCTGCAGGGAAGCAGATGGGAGTTAAGAGCCCAATTCCCAGAGAAGTGCAGTGAAATTTGTCTTTGTTATTCCCCTAAGGCTTTTGGCAGATTCCAGCCAGAGGAATTGTTATTGCAGGAAGCTGCTTGGTTGAGAAGCTCTTACTGAGCCTGGGGATGGGGAAAGGGCCCCTCTCCAGTAGGGAAGTTGTTTTCTCATCCCTTTTCCCCCTCACAGACACTCCTCCGTGACGGCAAGAGGGAGAGCATCATGAGCACCCTGTTCATCGCCCCCTCGGACATTGAGAACGGGGAGAGCATCGTGTGCCGTGCCACCAACAAAGCCATTCCCAGCGGGAAGGAGACTTCTGTCACCATTGACATCCAGCGTGAGTACACTGCCAGCTGAGCCCCTCTGGCTGCTGGGAGACCCCAGGCTCTCTGCCCTCTCCATCACTGTCCCAGGGCTGTCTGCAGTGCGCTGACTCCAGTCAGGAGCAGCATGCTGGGGCTGGGGGTTTCTCTTTACTGGGATGTACTGGTGTATTGACACAGTGAAGGCACAGCCGGGAGATTTCATGAGCCCTGAGCTCCCTGGGGCACTGAGGAACACGCACACTGCAGGGATCTCCTGCTTCCCATGTGCCCAGGGATTTGAGCAAAAGCAGCACCAGCTGCTGCGCTCTGGGTGGCCCAACTGTGCCCTGATCCAGCCCCTTGGGGATCTCTGGAGCAGGGATGGATCCCAAAGGGTTTGGGGTGAGCAAGCAACATCTCTGTTGAGATGTTCTGCATGGCCAGGAGCAGAGATAAGTCCAGTTAGGATTTCTGGTGCAGAATCACGTGTTTCCAGACTTACAGGCAGGTCAATGATGTTTTTTGTGAGACACCTGATCAGAACAGTGTCCCTCCCATGACACAAAGCCAGTGCCAGTCACCACCTCAGGGGGCAGGGCTGTGTTCAGAGCTGTACCATTCACCCTTTACTGGAAATCCACAGAGCAAAATCTGCCATCCTTCAAAATTCACATTTCACAGGCCTCTTCCCTCCTCCTCGGCAGCAGCCATCGCTCTTGGGCTCCTCCTGACCCCTTCCAGCCATGCTCCATTCACACACCCAGTTCCTGCAGCTGTTATTTACCCACGGCTTGCAAAAGCAGGATGTTCAGTATTAGCATGCCAGCTGCTTTCCAGAGACCAATTAAAACTGGCAAACTCAACTGAACAAACTCAAGCACAGCAGAAAATTCACCATTTAAGACTTCCAGCTTTTGCTGCCGGAAGATTACCAGGCACTTGGGTCGCTGGCTGCATGTCCTGACAGAACTGGGCAGATAAAATGAGATAATAGCTTGGGTTATTTCACAGCCAGCAAACAGCTACAATAGCTGGAGACACACTCACACAAACAACGTGGAGCAGAGACATCATTACACCGGGCAGTACAGTGTGGGCTGGAGACGTGAGCTGAATCCCCGAGCCACGTGGAATCTGCTTGGGAAAGAGAAAAACCAGATAAAGAGCACCAATTTCCACTCTGAGCTATTAAATACTCCATGCTGTGAATATAATAACAATAATATTCTACCCAGCTACTAAAAGTATGTTGTTCTTAATGGGGACTAATGAGGATATCAATTTCCCAAAGCTGGGTGGGTGATGGGATAGAAAAATACTAAGATGGATTAACCAAGCTGAGGTGGAATGGATTTTGACCTGGATGCAAAAACCTGCTCTATCTGCATCTAGTAACAGAATCACAGAATTGTTAAGGTTGGAAAGGACCTCTAAGATCATCAAGTGCAACTATTAACCCAGCTTTGGCTCATGAGGTTTCACTCCCAGCCTTGTAGACAACCATCTGTGTTCACTTTGCAAAGAGCTAAAGGTGCTTTTCCTAAGCAAAAAATATCTGGGCCACTCATTTTCCCCTAGGGAATTGTTCTGAGAAGTCCTGCTTGTGGGTCTTCTTCCAATATCGAGCAGGGGAGAGAAAGAAGTGGTTTCTGCAAGAATAAGGAAAAGCAGGCAGCAGTTGCTGGCTGGGGAGCTCTTCCCAGCCTGGCATGAGCTGCAGCATCCCCCTGGACCCTGCGCCTTCACCTCCAGCTGTGGAGGTTGAACACACAACACAGCAAACATTACCCAGCTGCGTGGTTTGAGAGATGGCCTTGCAAAATAATCCCATGGAGCCAAAAACAATCCTTCCCAGGAAGCAGCAGCCTGGTAAATCACTCCTACTGCTTTCTTTCATTTTCTTCTCCAACTCAAAAGAACATCAGCCAATGTTCACAGCAGCACCAGGATGGAGGTTGTCCCTAGGAAGGGTGTGAGCATGGTGGGAGAGATTATCCTCTTTCAGCTGATTGATAGAAAATTGAAGTTGGGGTCCCATCAATCTCATGCCTGACCATCATAGCAGCAATGAAAGAGCTGAGTCATAAAACCCTCCCCTTCCAAATATATAAAAAAGGGGGGTTGGTGGAAAGAGAAAGGAAAAAAACCCCAGTGCAGGGTCTGTAATGGAAACGCTAAGCGGCTCCAGCTGGAACATCTGTTCAATGTGATTTCCGTTCCACCAGCCACATCAAAGTCAGCCTCCTGTGAGTTATGCGTCGAACATCACAAGTGGGATTAAAATCATGTTTAATAGTTTGATATGCCATAAACTATTTATACTGCAGGAGCCCAGTGGCTCCATGGAAATGCACACCCGGCGTGCCGGGATGGGGAGGAGCAGGGTTATTGCTTACCCAAAGCCATTGCTCCAAGCCTCTGCACACACATGTGCAGTTGCTCATTTTTACACCTTTTTTTGTCATAGCAAGAAGGGATTTGGCTGCATCTGTATGTTTTTGCAGGAGGTAGGAGGAGAAGGAGAGTGGAGGGTGATGAGGGGCACATCACTGTGCAGGAGGGTCTCCTGCTGCGTTTATCCTTGGAGCTTTGCAGTGTTTGATTTGCTTTTGTGCTTCCCACTGGGTAGTGGATAGCCCAGGGCTGAAGTGGCAGCTTAGGCTTAGTGAAGAGGTTTGGAAAGGCTTGTCCACAGAGGAGAGGAGCATGGAGAGGGATTTGCACCTGGCAGAGCGAGTGCCAGCATGGTGCCTGCAGCCCATGGAGCTCAGCCTGCAGCCATTCCTGAGGTGCTGACTGGGAACAGTGGGAGCTGAGGGGTTTGCCAAGGTGTATCCCAGGCTGCAGGGCTGGTGAGGAGTGATGCCAGTCCCGGTTCCAGTCCCAGTTCCAGTCCCTGTGCCAGTCCTGGTGCCAGTCCCAGTGCCATCCCAGTGCCAGTTCCAGTGCTCATCCCAGTGCCAGTCTCAGTTCCAGTCCCTGTGCCAGTCCCAGTGCCCATTCCAGTGCTCATCTCAGTGCCAGTCGCAGTGCCAATCCCAGTGCCAGTCCCAGTGCCCATCTCAGTGCCCGTCCCTGTGCCAGTTCCAGTGCCCATCCCAGTGCCCATCCCAGTGCCCATCCCGGTGCCAGTCCCAGTGCCAGCACTGGTTCCAGTCCCAGTTCCAGTCCCAGTGCAACATGACACCTGCACGAGCCCTCACACCCTCTCCTCCACTGCCTGTGGGCTGGCTCTATCTCATTCCATCATTCAAATTCATTACAAGAAGCCAGGCAGGAATTATAATTGTAATCGAGTGGAATTACATCCTGATGAGTTACAATTTGTGTCTTTTTTCCCTTTAAAATGCCCCGAAACACGCTGGCACACACAAGCCCACGCTATCCGCAGCACCCGCAATACTCGAAAGCCCAATCCCATTTCTGAAAGCGAGATCAAAGACTTTAATTCATTTCCTTTGCTCTTTTTTTTTCTTTTTTTTTTTGTCTTTTTTTTTTTGTCTTTTTAATTTTATTTTTTTTATTATTTTGAGTGCAGGAGGGAACCAGGCTCATTTTAATACAAAGAGGCTCCTCTCTGTAAATCGTAGGCACAGCTCCTAACCCATCAAACAATGGGGAAGCTACTAAAGAGAAGTGTGATTCATACTTAACAAAGGAAGGTGATTAGCTGTTGTTGTCTAACAATAGGGAAGTGTCAGGATGCCTGGGAATGAATTAGGAGCCCGCTATACATCTCTGGGCTGCTATGTCAGGGAAGCTCATTTATATTCCCAACTGCGCCCATCTTTATTGTCATTTGAATTGCACATTTTAAAATGAAATTAGGGTAAATTGAAAATACCTATAATTTCCTCGTCATAATTTCCCATCAGGAAGGCAGGTGGCTTTGCTCACAACAAAGCCAGGCTCCGGCTGGGTAAATACCGAGGGGTGGAGGAGAAGGAGGCACTGGAGCACCGCCGGGACTCCGCCTTTGCTTCTCCCCTCCCGCCCAGCCAAGGGCACTGCCGAGGCCATCTCCGAGGCTCCGCTGGCGTCCCCAGGCTGCTGACCTTGCACCTCGCAGGGCTGGAGTAACCCGCGGTGCTTTGGAGTTCGTTCCCACACCAGTATGCCCAGTTGGAGCCCACACCCTGCAGCAAAGGCACTGAGCAGTTACCAGAGCTGGGTCACTCCAGGCGGACCCTGACCTGTGTGTGGTGGAGGGAGAGGCCAGCAGGGGAACTCTCATCCCTGTTAAACACAGGGACACTCCCTGGGCTTGGCTGGAGCCGTGGTTCCAAAGCATCCCCACAGGAGCTCGAGCATTGGGCCATGTCCAGCCCTGAAGCGCTGACCTCACAGCCCAGCCCGGGGCTCTGGGATGCCCCAGCACACCTGAGGCCAAGGGAGGTGCCCTGGACTGTGGAATCCCTGCAACCTTTTGATATAACACCCAGGAGTTGGCCCTGGCAGGATAAACTATAATCACCTGTCTGGCCTGAGAGACAGGACCTCCCCATGGTGCTCTGTACAATGGTTTGCCCTGGGTCTCCCCTGCCATAGATTCTCCCATCCCTTGGTGTCTGACCCTGGGGACCAACCCTGTTTCCCTATAGCACCTTGACCTTCCCTGCCCTTTGCACCGCCCCCATGCCTCAAGGTCATTAATTAATTAATTAAGCCAAGGACCAGCCCACAATCTCTTTCTTGGCACTGGGACAGCCCTCCAGCACCACCTGGGAATAAACTGCTGGAACCGTTCCAGACCAAGGGCCTTCTGCCTCTCTGCTGCTGGCCACGTGGCGTGCATGCGGATGTGGGAGCCTGATTGCTTTGCCTGAGATTCTCCAAGCAGCTGTCGGAACCCAGGACATCTCTCTGGCTGCCCTGGGTGATCCAAGACCCTGGCAGGGGGTCCTGGGACCCTGGCACAAAGACAAAAATACCAAAGTGCCTTCGATTTTAGCCCATGGGAGCAGTTACCAACCTTATATGAAGAATTACAAACCACAAGAGTTTGATTAGAGTAATAATTATCTTATCACCGGGTGATAATGTAGAATTTGGGGGTTCATAAAGGAGGTTCAAGGTAAGATGGAGGGATTTGGGTGTGTCCCTGTCCTTCTCCTTCTTCTTCTTCTTGTCCTCCATCTTCTTCTGGGGTGGTGGCACTTTTGGATTGATTTAGTGTAGAGTTGCACTGTCTAACACAGGTGATAGGTATTGGTATATTATTATAAACATATTTCACGTAACATTTAGTATAAAAGATTATGACTGCCTTTGAGGTGGTCAGTTGGCCACAATCAGCACTGTAGCCAGCACCCACACCAGGTGAGAACAGAATGTACTTAGATAAGAGACAATAAACAACCTCTGAGAACAATATGGACACATCCTGACTCTCTCTTCTGGCACCAGGGCTCAGGAGAAGGACTTTGATAACATTCTTGGAGGGTTATCAGCCCAGGAACCAAGAGCAGCTTCTTCTCTGGAGTGGCCTCTTGGGAATAAGGCATCAACTCTGCTCCTAAACACGCATTGCCACACTGGACCAGGGGGTACCACCCAGCTTCTCTGCCCCCCTGCCCTGTCACCTGCAGCCTTTCCCCATTTTCCAGCTGGGAAGGGCATTGCTGGAACACTTGGAGGAGTAAAGAGGCAGCAGATGAAGTTGAACACATGTTCTATTTTAGGATGTGTTTTTGCATATGTGCAGCAGACCCCACCTCAAGGGCAGGAGATTCCCTCATCTTTGTTGATGAGCCCCAACACCCTCTGCCATGGGACAGCTCATCCTTCAGGCACCAAAAAAACCCTCCACAAAGCCATTTCTTTCTGCTTTTTCCCCTCAAATGAAGTCCCATGCTTAAAACCTAAAGTTGAAAGCCTGGCACCCCATCTCAGTCATCATGAAAATTAAAACAACTCTGGATATTCTTGTTCTGAACACTTCACCCATTTTCCACTTGCTTTCAGCGGTTCTTTCCTAAATTTTATTTGCTGCTAAAGCATTTAGATGCTTCTCACGTGAAAAGGAGAGAAACTGAGGAGCAGCTGGAAGACTGGAGAAGCCTATGACACCAGCAGGGCCTTGGCAGAGATGATTAGGCTGATGAAAGAGCAGAAATGCCACTTTAAAGTTAGAGGATAGACAAAAGATCATTGTTATACAGCGAGATATTAAGCTGGTATGTCTCAAAGCAGGCAAGTTTATGTCCTTAAATGAGAATCAGAGCCAGCAGTCACATTTTCCAAGTGAAATGTTACATCAAATGGTGTCTGTGGCTCCTCTTTCTGTCTTATTCGCTGAAGCCCTTCAAGAGAAGAGCAACATTCATGGCATCAGCCTGTCTGACATTGTTATATGGCTTTAAACTGAAAAATGGCTTCCCACTGCCAGAAGGCAGGGTTAGATGAGATTTCAGGAAGAAATTCTTCTCTGTGAGGGTGGTGAGGCCCTGGCAGAGGTTGTTCAGAGGAGCTGGAAGTGTTCAAGGCCAGGTTGGACGGGACCTGAAGCAACTTGGTTGAGTGGAAGGTGTCCCTGCCCATAGCAGGGGGTGGGACTGGATGATCTTTAAGGTCCCTTCCAATCCAAGCTTTTCTGTGATTTTGTGATACAGCAGCATCAAGGAGCCTCAGTGCTTTTGCCAGGCTTTCTTACAGCCAAATTTTGCTTTGTAGCCTGAGAACCTGGCAGGCAGCAGGCAGGGGGATGCTGCACCGTGTCCTTGGGTTGCTCATGGGTCTGTCTCTGTCTGCAGACCCGCCCCTGGTGAACCTGTCCGTGGAGCCACAGCCGGTGCTGGAGGACAACACTGTGAAGTTCCACTGCTCCGCCAAGGCCAACCCTGCTGTCACCCAGTACAGGTAAGGTGGCACTCCTGGCATCCCTGGCACCCCTGGCATCTCAGTCCAGCCCTCTGCTGAGCACATGTCAGCAACATCTCGTATCAGCAACACCTCATCTCATCTCATCTTCCCCTGCAACACTTCCCCCCCAGGTGACCCAAAAGAGCTCAGCACCTCTGGCTGTGGTTTCTGGTGGCCATTCCACCTCCTCCCGTGTTTCTCACTGCTTGGTGCTCGCTCTGGCACATCCCCACGGCCTCTGCTGCCCCCGTGCTGTGCCGAGGGATGCGATCTGGAGCCAGCCCCTCCTCTCTGCTGTGGCAGGGTCCTTGTCCCCACTCTGGTGACTCCCTGGTGCCTCTCTGCCCTTGATGATGCAGTTGCACGTTGAGAGGCTCCTCTTCTGCCCCTCACCGCGTGTCTGCTGCATTCTGCTGCATGCAACAGCTCCAGGGATTCATCAATACCTGGAGTGGATTAAGAGGCCTGGCACTGAGCTGGCAGAGCCAGCTGTTTGGGGACATGGCAAGCAATGCACACCGAGTGAAAAGTCTGTCATGGGAAAATACCTGTCTGTTTTTCGCACATTCTTTTATGGTTTGAACAAAGCAGCTCTATTGCCATCTCCATGTAACCCTTACACAGCCACCATGACTGTGCCCAACACAGTGGAGCTGAGCTCAAGAGGGGCCAGAGCAGAAGTGCAGGTGCTGGAGATGTGAGGGGGCACAGGGTGTGGGAGCTCCTTGAGTGTCGAGGTGAGTCACTCATTCTCCCTGAGTGAGTGGGATCATCTCTGCTAGCCAGTGCCCCTGTCATCTCTGCAGTGCCCCTGCACTGGACACGGTGAGCTCGGAGCAGGGCACAGGTGGTTGAGGAGATTTGGAGCAGGAGGAAATGTGTCATTTGTTGCTGACAGAGGTCTGGGGTGCAGGTGGTGCATGGGCTTCCTGCCAGCCCCAAGCCTCCCTGGGTCTTCTCTCTAGTGACCAAGGAAAGGACCTGAGNCTCTTCTCTTCTCTTCTCTTCTCTTCTCTTCTCTTCTCTTCTCTTCTCTCTGGTGACCAAGGAAAAGACCTGAAGGAACAGCTGCAGCTGTGCCAGGGGAGGTTTAGGTTGGATCTCAGGGAAAGGTTCTTCCCCCAGAGGGTGCTGGGCACTGCCCAGGCTCCCCAGGGAATGGGCACAGCCCCGAGGCTGCCAGAGCTCCAGGAGCCTTTGGACAGCGCTGCCAAGGATGCCCAGGGTGGGATTGTTGGGGTGTCTGCACAGGGCCAGGGGCTGGACTGGATGATCCTGGTGAGTGCCTTCCAGCTCAGGAGATTCTGTGATTCTGTGAGTGCTCATCCAGGGACTGATGAGCAGGAGAGCAGATGCTCTGCACTGAGCAGAGTCACTGCTATAGGCCCTTGGCTTTGGGTGTGAGGTCTCCTGCATCAGAAAACACCCTTCCTCTCGCAGGTTTGGGGGGGGGGTTTGTTTTGTTTTGTTTTGTCTGAGCAGACAAAACATGGGTATGGGGAGCAGGGCAGGCTGTCAGCACACTCTGGGAGGAAAGAGCTTTGTGTAACCAGGTACATCCCTGTCCTGCCTCATCCATCAGCCACTCACCCCTCCTGCCTGGAAGGCCTGAGTGTGCACACAGGCTCACCATCCGTTCTGGCTCTGCAGAACCATCCATGGATAACAACAGAGGAGGCACCTCCGGGGACAGGTTACCATGACCTGCCTCGTACAGCTTAATTAGTACAATCAAGTTTCCTGGTAGGAACGATTCCTTCCAGCTGGATATCAGCACAACAAAGCAATAATTGTGTTCCTGGTTACACAGAAGAGTTATTAATTCCAGAAGTCAATTAATGTCAAAGATACAAATAGCCCTGGTTTCATATTTACAGCTGGTAGGAAAACAAAGTGTGTGGCAGGCTGGGGGAAGGACCCACGTGGTTCTTACCCCAGGATTGATTCTGGTACAGTCCAAGGCAAAACAATAATCTCTGGTCAAGGAACCAGACAGTGGCAAGACCTTGGCAAAAATTCTGCTCCATCAGCTTGATTCTCAACAAAGAAACCTTCCACATCATCCCTGAAGCCAGCTGGGCTGATCCCTTATGCACTGGAGCAGAAAGGAAGGCTCCAGTCTGGGGTTTCCACTTCCTTGGAGAGGAATGTGAAAACAAGGGGGAATGGCTTCCCACTGCCAGAGGGCAGGGATGGATGGGAGATTG
Source organism: Hippolais icterina (assembly GCA_013400075.1). Classification (NCBI taxonomy): domain Eukaryota; kingdom Metazoa; phylum Chordata; class Aves; order Passeriformes; family Sylviidae; genus Hippolais; species Hippolais icterina. Next base: position 93,883 of record VWYN01000297.1, on the reverse strand, counting down.
GGAAGGAATTGTTCCCTGGGAGGGAGGTGAGGCCCTGGCACAGGGTGCCCAGAGCAGCTGTGGCTGCCCCTGCATCCCTGGCAGTGTCCAAGGCCAGGTTGGACGGGGCTTGGAGCAACCTGGGATAGTGGAAGGTGTCCCTGCCCAGGCACAGGGTGGAACAAGATGAGCTTTAACGTCTCTTCCAGCCCAAACCATTTTGGCATTCTGTGCTTCCTCTTGGCTGATTCCACCCTTGGGATCCATGCCCAAGTTGCATTGCTTTTCTCCACCAAGCAGAGGTAGACTCAACATTCTTCTCCCATTTTTGCTGCTATCTTGGTAGTGCAGGTTTTTGCTGTCCCCTCTGGCTGCAAATGCCCCCCTCTGCCCTCTCCCTTCCTTCTCACCCATCCTGAGGCCACGGGTCTTGTCACCCTTCCTGTCCCCTGAGCCTCCATGATTCTACTTTGCTGCAAATGGCTTTGGGATTCACTTCAGGATGGGTTTTACTCTTAAAATGAATTGCATGTTTTTTCAGGCTATGCTTTCCCATTAAAAGGGGGTTGGGTGGGAGGAAAAAAAAAAAAGAGGCATGACAAATTCAATCACTTTGGGTTTTTCATTTCTTGAGTTCCCTTAATATGTAAACTTCACACAAGGCTTTTTCCCTACCACTGTGACAAGCAAACAGGACTCAGCAGTGCTCGCTGGGGCTTCCCTCTGCTTAAAGGCTCTGATTGATGGAGGGGAGATTTGTTTCCTTCCATAAGATCCCAAAGCTCTTCACTATGTAAAAGTGGCAGATGTTTCAGCACTGAAGCTTGGAACCCTCTGGGGTGGGATATCCAAGCAAGGAGCCCCTGCACCTCGACACTGGCCAGGAGAGAAGGATGGGATGTGTTCATGTTCTAGTGCCAACCAGCAAAAAGAAAAAGAGACACTACTCAATATGATTGAAGTAGGCTGATTTTAATAGATTTTCTAGCTTCTTTTATACAATTCTTAGCTTTAATCACAAGTTTTATGTTACTTTACAATTGGTTACCCCTAAAAGCACGTGTTAGCCTTTTAGTCTCTATTGGTTAATTCTTCTTACATACACAGCAAAATTATGTATATCATTTTTCTGGCTTTCTTCTGATCCCCACATTTCTGAAGTTGTTTACCATCCTTTGTTCTTATTTATACGTGATTCTTCTTCCTGGTGCATGACTCCTTTCTCCTTGAAATGGTTACAGACCTGTCCTTTCACATAGGCTGGATTGCTCACATGCCAGGAGGAACTCATCCTCCACAATGTGTAAAGCCCCACGACTGAGACATCTCGAGGTTTGAGAAGGCAGAATGTGAGCTTGGTGCCATCCCCAGGGTCACTCAGGACCCCACCACTGGTAAAAATGAACTTATTCTGCCTTAAAAAAAAATAGGAAGCGTGATTTTTTTTCTCCTTGGACTAGGACCACTCTGATATATCTCCTATGGCTTCACTCATGCTCAGACAAAGATCCCAGATCTTCAGGCAATATTTACTTTTGATCCCTCCCCTCCCGCCCAATATATATGTCAGTAAATAACTCAAAGGAAGAATGTTTAAACAACATAAATCTCCTTTTGTGGGCATCAGTCCACAGCCAGCTCCACAGGGCCATCCCTTCTACCAGTACACCAGCAAGCTGTCACCTTGCTGGAGTGTTTGAGGAGCCATAGGTTTTGCATTGGGTTTGCATCCTGGGTTTTCTTCCTGGGAAAAGCACATGAGGTCAAATATCTCACCCATAGATGTTCACTTGGGAAGCATCCAGGAACTGGGCTCTTTGTAAGGATGAAGCCACTAAACCATCCCCATGGTCCTGCCGACCCAAGATTTTAAGCCCAGACTTCTTATTCTCTTAGTTAGGAGGGCAAGAGAAAAGAAACAAAATTCAACACAATTCCCAAGGGACAAAAATCCCCCTCTGCCCCTCTAGAGAACATAGTTTTGAAGAAATTGAGCTGCTTTTTCCTTAGGAAGTTTTCTTTGTGCTCGCTTATATAATCACACACAGGTCGATTTTAATGCAAGAAAAACCTGGTTGGAAAAGAGACCTCGGAGCGATCCACTCCCAGAGCCAGAGTGGAAAGTTACAGCCTGCACCATGTCTTCTCTTCTGAAAGCAGAGGTTTAATGGCATTTTCTCAAAACTGACAGATTTTCACTAAATCTTTGGCCTCAGTGGCATTGTCTAAGTGAGAATCCCTCTTCTTTAAAATCTGCTGGCATCTCATGATGTTGGGAAGCAGGCAGGGCTGGGGCAGGCTGGCCTGTGCTGCAGGCACAGCTCCTCTGCTGCTTTCCTTAGCTGAGGACACTGGAGCTGAAATCCCAGCCCTCCTCCCTCGCTGGCAGCAGCCTTTCCTGAGGAGGAGCAGCATTTTCCCCAGGGAGGTTTGTTTGCCCACGATGTCACCTGGGCTGTCACTCACTTCTGGATGCAGGACAGGCCGGTGTCACCAGAAGCAATTGGAGGGCAGAGGCTGGCAAGGTGTCACAGTGATCCTGAGCAGGGGATTCTTGCACAGAACCCTCTGGATCAGGGGTTTGCTCATCTGGATGTTTTCCCTCCTTCCATATAGAGCGAGCTTTGCACAGACAATCCTACAGCTCCTGTAGGGTCCTATACCTCATCTGGTCTGGGTTTATCCCACCTCTATCAGGTTCCTTTGGAGCTGAAGAGCAGCTCAGCCCACCAAAAACCTCTTTGGTGTTGCCAGTGCAGCATCCTCCACCTGGAAAAAGCTCAAGTGGACCTGGGCTCCTCGGCAGCACTTCCATGGATGTGTCCCCATCTGCTTTAGCACTATGGACATTGGGTTGGAAGCCCAAAGAGGCTCCCTGGTGCCCCAAGGGTGTTAGGGGACCACACTAACCTTTCCCTCTGCCTTGAGCCACTGCCAGCCTGTGCCAGCCCCTTTGCTGGCGGAGCATCCCGGTGCCAGGCTGGAGCAGCAGGCGGCTCCGGCGGGCAGCTGGCACGTGTGGGCACATCCCACCTCTGCACCCCTGCGGCTCCCTGGACAGCTCTGGGATGGGGAGGGGGAACTTTAGGAATTTACTGGCTTTCTTTTGCTGCAAGGAACGGGCGGGAAAGGGAAAGGGAGAGTAATTAGCTGTCGCCGTTGTTCTGCTACCTGCGATGGCGGCTAAAATTAATGGAAAGCAACAGAAGTCGGGGCTACGTGAACTGACTCCCAACCAGGCCTCCTCTTTGCTCCCTTCAGATCTCTCTATTTGCCAATCTTCTCGTGGCTTTTGATGTCTGTTGTGTGTCTGTGGGGTGTTTTTTTGCTGTTATTATTTATCACTCGCAGTAAGAAAGAGAATCTTTAAAGTGGCAGAAGAAAATGGGAAGGTTTAATATTGCAGGAGGCAGAGTCCCTGAGCCTTTCGGGCTCCTCGGCTGATGATTATTTTTGCGGAGTGATGGGGACTCGGTGCAGGCAGGACAGTGATACAAATCTCATTCTGTGCATCCACACAGAGCTCTCGCCCCCAGGGCTGGCAGAGACCTTTGCAAATAATGTTATCTTTGGAGGCAGAGGGGGACATGTGGAGCCACCCTCCAGCACCAGCTGCAGTTCTGGGGACCACTGCACTTCCAGAGAAAGGTGTGGGACTGACAGACATAGCTGGGAAAAGGGAGACACCCCTCCCAGCTGCTACAAGGTGTTGAGTACAGCAGCTATGAGCAACACACAGCTGTTCATAGCTGAGGGATGTTGCAGGAGGTCCAGCAGGTGCTGCAGCAGGAGCAGAGGTCAGGACGAGCTGGGGGGCATTTATTTGTCAGCCACCCAAGGGATGGTGCTGCCCCACTTCTTCCCATCCCACGGCCAAACAGGGATCACAGCAGGTGCAGTCCAAGCAAGTTCCACCCACCCTTGCTGGGCTGAGGCCCAGGGTGCCGCCTGCCAAATCCTTGAGCCCCACCATCCCCCTGGTCACACTGTGCCGAGCTCAGAGCCATCCCACAGCATCCCCTGTCCTCCCCTCCACGTGCTCCTCCCTGGAGCACTGTTTGTTTGTTTGTTTGTTGGCTCAGTAAGCGGGGGCCGGCAGGAAAGCCCTTGCTCAGTAAATACTGTTTTATCTCTGAACAGCAGCTCACTGTCACTCATCAAATATTAATCCAAACTCAACTGCTTCTTAACAAGGTTTTCTTTAAAGGCTTTGGGGCTCGAACACACCTGGTGGAAGGCAGAGTCCTGGCTTCCCCCTGGCTTTGCCCAGGGAAAACAAAGGGACAACAGCAGGGAAAAGATCCCTGGTACTGCTCCTCCAGCCTTCTCCATGGGATAGGCATTTCCCAATCAGCTTTAGGAAAACAAATGGATGAAGAGCCCAAGAGCCTTTGGTAGATCTGGTGTCTCCAAGGATCGTACATGCCCAGGTACAGGTTTGGGGTGTTTTGGCTGCTCACCTTAGGGAAAAAACGGCAGATTTTTGTGGGTTCAGGTAGATACAGAAAAATTTCACCTGATATCAAGGAGCTATGAGAGAGAAAATCACAATGTGCATCATCTGTGCATTGGCCTGCCTGCCTTACGTTGTGCATCTTGGAAGCATTCCTCCCACCGAGACCCATTCCCACAGTTTGTTTGAACAAATCCAGGGAGAAGTTCAAACTCCACAGGGCTTTGCTGCTCTTTACCCTTCCAGCCTTGTCTGCACCTTTTGGGGACCTGCTGGCATCTCACCAGATTTATTCATGAGCTCCCACAGGGGAGTCAAGTTCTTCAAGAGCATATGCTCCATGTCCTGCTGGAAATGGCTTGGAAGTTTGCTCAGACACTTGAACCAGCTCCCTCATGGCTCAGCATTGCTTTGGTGCCTGGCAAAGAGCAGGAAAAGCAGCAGAAAACTGGGAAAGCCTTATCAAAGGGATGGGGAATGGAGGAGGGAGTGAGCAGCTGGCCAGCCCTTGCTTGGCTTGGCAGAATCTTTGCACTTTCACTGCCCCAATGGATGTGGCTGGATGGACCAACTCATTGCCAGGAGCACTTCCATCATCAGTCAGTCATGGGCTCAACACACAGAGCCAGCTTCTCCAAAACAAATCCCAAGGAAAGAGCCAAGAGACATTCCCTGCCATCCCTGAGTGTCTGGTTATGGCAGAGGGGGAAGCCCAGAATTAAGGTCAGCAAGTGGAATCACAAATCACATTCTGTGATTTGTGAAATCACAGAATCAATTAAGTTGGGAAAACCCTCTAAAATCATTGAGTCCAACTGTTACCCCTGCACTTCCAAAGCCACCACTAACCCATGTCCCCAAGTGCCACATCCACACATCTTTTAAACTCCTCCAGGGATGGGAACTCCATCATTGTCCTGGGCAGTCTGTTCAAATGTCTGGCCCACATTTTAGTGAAGAAATGTCTCCTAATATCCAATCCAAACCTCACTTGATGAAATTTGAGGCTGTTTGCACTTGGAGAACCCAGGGAATCCCATCCCTAATTCCTCACACTCACTTCCCAGGGATCAGACCTGTTCCCATGAGGCCTGCCCCCAGGGGTACATCCTTAGCAGGATAAAAGGGAAGGTGAAATAAAACTGCCTCCCACATCCAGGCAGTGAGGAGAGCTGGGCTCATAAATGCGTGCACCCTGTTCATCTGAGCCTGAGGAAGCCGCATCTATAACAGAGTCAAGGAATTCAGGTCTTAGGGAAGGAAGAGCCATGGGAATTGTTTGCTGCTGCCAGGTCAGATGAGCAGAAGGAGATATCATCCCAGACAGTGAGAGCAAGACATCTCTATTCCAGCCAGATCTCTGTTGCTTCTTTGCTTGGTCAGTCAAGCTTCCAGATGTGCACAGATCCCTGTTCCTGGGTGAAAGGCCAGGGAAAGGCATAACTGGAATTTAACACCTTTTCATGACACCAGAGTTGTCCCTACCTCTTCCATTCAGCTGAATATATTCACAGATCTATAGGCTGTAAAGGCCAGAAGGGATTGTTGGATCGTGGGAAGCTGATCAGAGATTCAGAGCGATGATTTCTTTGGCAGCTTTTGAGAGAGAAGTGGCAAACGATCCATTTAATGGGCACTGCCTCCAGCCAAGCCAGAGCAGGGGCTGTTTTCCCTCTTCTGGCACTATAAAACATGGATATATTTTAATATGCAGTTCTGGTGGCTTTGAAAAGTGTCTCCTGGGAGTTGGTGTGTTTTTGTGTTCCTCGCTTTGCTCTGCCCCCTTATGGAAAGCCCAGGATAAAAGTGACCAACCCCTTGTGCCCTGCATTCCCAGAGCTTCTGATCACTGAGACCACAACCAGACTGGCCAAGGAAGGGGGATCTGCCATAATAACTCTTACTAAATTACAATCACGCCTCTCTTAATATTTAAAAGGGACTGCCAAGGGTTGGAAATGCTGCAGGGCCCCAGTGGCTGCAGACAAGGTGTGAAGTCTGTGCGTGCATGGGCACTTTTCTCCACATCCATTGCACTCAGTGTCCCACTCACAGGAAAATCACCCAGGCTTCTCCTCTAGGGACTGCACAGGGACCCTTTCAAGGCTGGGGTGGATGGGCCTTGGAGCAGCTTGGTCTAGTGGAAGGTGTTGGAATGAGATGAGCATTAAGGTCCTGTCCCACCCAAACTATTCTGGGATTCTATGATCTGGGGCTGACGCTTTAAGTTTCAGCTTTCATGTTTTCAGATTTTGTGCTGCCCAGGGGTGCAGTTCTGAGCCTCACAGTCAGTGTCACTCAGCTCTCTGCACAGAGTAGGCAGACAAAACAAATCCTTCTCCTGCTGGAGACCAAGGACAACTGTTACAAGTTTTCAGGCCCAAAAGCACAAACAGCAGTGGGCTGAAGAGAGAAAATAAGAAGGATGGGACTTCATAACCTGAAGCTGTAATTGAACAATTAAACCCCAATATGCAAATGGACCCAAACTTATAAAAGTGTGAGATCTCATGACTGTTTGTCCATTTTGTGACCATTTTGGGTCCACTTTGAGTGTAGCCCTGGCCGGGCTCTTGTACTACCTGAGGTGTACCCTAAAGGCCTTTTAATAAATCTCGACTTTATTTCTGTTCCTGGTCAGCCTTCCCAAGGCATCAGGGCAGCCCCACAAGAGCTTCTGCAGAGTCTCAGGGGTCCCAGCTGCCCAGAAGGCTGCCGAGAGATGAGGTGGGGAGCAGCTCAATAAATGCCTGGTCCAGACCAGAGGCATTTCAGCATCTTGAAATGCAATGGTCAGTTTGGTTTTGCTGCCATTTCTTGGCACGCTTTAGACCTTCTCCCCCTCCAACCAGTTCCCTCCTGCAGTCCAGCTTGGGAAAGTTCTCATTTATGCCAGTGTGCAGTTTTTGGTGCCCTCCTCCCCCCGCTCCCATCTGCTCCCTCCCGCTGCAGTGGCCGGGGCTGCCGTCTGTCCAGCGGCGGGACGCTGTGAGCCCATATGCTGTCCCTCGGCAGGGCTGTCACCTCTCCTGCTGCCTCCCGCAGCCAAACTTGGCAGGGAAGGGAAGAGAAGCTGGAGTGGGGAAGGGGCCTGCAGGCATTTCACAGCAGTAACAGAATAAATCTAATTTATAGACATAGCAAAATGCAGCTAAAGCGGGAGTTGAAATAAATGCAAAGCACACCGAGGTCTCAAGTTATCGGCACTGTAACATTTTTCCTGACTATCTCTGTTTTCCTGCCTGGGTTTGTCTTTGTAGCTTCCTCCCAGACAACTGGACCTTTGCTCTGAAGTGAAAATGAAAGCTGAGGGAAAAAAAAAATAGCAGGAAATGAATTCTTCAGATCTCCTTTGTGATGCATCAGCCCCATCTGCCAGCTCCCTGTGACAGGGAACGGAGCATGGCTGGGTGGCAGGTGGAGAGACAGGCTTTAAAAAAAGGAAATAAAGTAAAATAAAAGGCACAACTATCCCTGCAGCTGAGAAGTGAGACTGGGCTGCTGGGGGGGCTCTGCCAAGGCACAGAGCTCCAGGTGAGACTGGGAAGACGGGTTTGGAAGAGCCTTCGCTCATGGAGGTGTGAGGACAGGGAGATTTGTCTTCCCATTCCCTGCCTTGTCAAGGTAATGGGAACAAGCGGGTGGGAGATGTTCGGAGGCAGCTTGAACTAATTAGGAGAGAGCGTAGAGGAGACAGAGTCTGATGGAGGGGGGAAAGGAGGGGGGGAGGAAAACGCTTTGTACTGGTGAGCACAGCCCCTGATGTGGAGAGGATGAAAGGTACCAAAGCAAAGAGTGATGGAGCAGCCAGCCCGGGGCTGGATGGAGCTGCCAGAGGGGGTTGGGTGTTCCAGGAGAGCTCACAGAAACATGGGGTGCCCCCATGGTGGTGCTCATCACCATCCCTGCCAGGGGCATCCCAGGAGTCAGCAGCACTGCGGGTTTTCCAAACTCTGCTCCAGCCCTTTCCCAGCGTTAGAGTTGAACCTGTGTCCAAAGCAGCATCTCATTTCCAGCAGACCTCAGGGTTGTGGTTGTGTTTCCCCAGCCTTGTCAGTCATCCCTCCTTCAAGACTTGCTCCTGGAGCTGGGAATGTGATTCGGAAGGGAGCATCACTGCCTCCTCTGGCCAGATCTCCTCTCCCTTTGCAAGAAGTGGCAGCTTTTTGAGCCTAATTTAGCAGTCTTTAATCTGAGTTATTCCAAACCACACTTGCCACTTCCTTCATGCGTTCCCACAGGATGATGGGCTGATTTCACAGAACGAAAAGCCTTAAGCAAATCTTGTCACACAAGAAAATTGATTTTTCAAAACTGACTTTTACAAGATTACTGGTGGTTTTTTTCCCCTCATCTTTCTTCTATATCGTTCCCTTCCAGTCTCACGAGGTGGCTTCAGATCTAAGGAAATTAGGGATGCTGTGACTAAATTGAAAATGTAAAAATGGGGAGAAAGAGGGGAAAAAAAGACACCCAGCACCTCCTCTGCTGCTGCCTCTGAAGGATATGGCTGCGTGTGCTTGTGAAGGAGCAGAGCTGTCTCCTTGACCTCTCCCACTGCCGTAACATCGATGCCACGTCACAACAGAGTCTGTCCAAGGATTATGCCAACACCTCACAGGGAACACCCCCTGATGGGCATTCCTCGGTGATCCCAAGCTAGATTACAGGGGGTTTTTTTCATGCTGTCCTTCAATCTGTGTATATTATTTTATCTTTTGGAATTAAAAAACCAGTTTCCCCCTGCCGCTCGGTTCAGAGACATCTCAATGTGTTTTGTTAAAAAAAAAGAAGACAGAGGAAGAGTTGCCTTGAAGTTGTTTCAGACAGCTTAAAATATGCTAAGCTTTTGTGTTTCTGCCACATAAATAATGAATCCTCTTACAGCTTCTGAGTCAGGAAAGACGTTGATTTAAGAGGTCTTCAGCTCTGTTTGAGGCTTTTCTGCCAGAAGGGGAAGAATGTGACCAGGGACGAGCGAGGCGTGAAGGATGAAGCAGAGTGTGCAAGGAGGATGTGGGATAGGGACAGAGGCACCCACCACAGCCCTGCAGGAGCTGTTCGAAGGGATTTCACTCCTTGATTCCCACTTTGCTCCTCTATGGCAGATTTTGGGGGCTTAGAGGTGTGTTCAAATGGAGGACAAATCTGTGAGCATCTACTTCTGTCTCTGCCCCAGTAAACCGGCGGGGATTTGGTGACTGCAGCAGCATCAATTGTTGTTCATTTGACTCATTCCCCAAGTGCCACCCTTGGAGACGTCCCTGCCAAAAGAGTGGTCAGGAGAGCTTCAAAATGTAAGCCAGCAGGCACGGCAGGAGAATGGGAAAGCCCAGTGGGTGCTGGTGTCCCACAACAAACCCCGTGGGTCCCACATGCCCTCCAGGACCACCAGGTGTCCTGGTGACTTCCCCAGTACCCATGACTGGACACTGGCAGCCAGAGGGCTCATCCTGCCATATGTCAGCTGCTGGAATGCGGACCCACTGCTGAGCTGGAGCTGGGAAGTCAGGCTGAGCTCATCAGGAAGCAGCAAAAAGAGGAGAAGCAAGGAACGAGCTGGCTCAGGTTCAGCTGGGGCAGGGGAGCCTTTCCTGCCCAAACCTGCATGACAGTAGTACCTGTGCCAAGGACATGCTGTGCACCCTGAGCATCCTCTCCACCTGGCATGGAGTTATCTTGGCACAACTGTTTGGGGGACACAGCACCTACCCTTGCACACCCAATCCCAGAGAGACCCCAAAGAAATTCTGGTCCCCTCCAAAGTGAGACTGGGGAGCAACCCTGTTCACTTCAGGTCTCAGAGATACCCATGGCTTTCTGTTCCACTCTAGAAGCTGCTGGCTAATATAAAAGCAAAGAGAAAAGGCAGGATGTTGACTATGGATTAGAAAGTTGTTTGTAAAGCATCAAGCAGCATTTATTGCTCAGCTCCACTTTGTTACTGAAGTGGGTAGTGAAGAACTTCATGGTTGTTATTTTGGAGATGTCTTTTTTTTTTTTAAATGCTGTTTTGTGCTGTTTTATGGAGAAGTCGACAGATAATCACAGAGCTCTTTGGGTCAGTCTGTTATACCAGGACACAGCCACATTGGGTTGTTTTCCCGTGACATGGCTGAGAAGGGCAGAGTTGTGCCAGGATGTCAAGGGCATTCCAGAGGCTTGGGAGAGAAGAGAGACTCGACCATAATTTTGGGCATGGATGTATGACTGGATGGCTGGATGGATGGTTGGATGGATGGAGGGATGGATGGATGGATGGATGGATGGATGGATGGATGGATGGATGGATGGCTGGATGGCTGAGGGAGCTGGGGTTGTTTCAGCTGGCAAAAAGGAGGCTCAGGAGAGACCTTATTGCTCTCTAGAGCTGCCTGAAAGGAGGTTGTAGTGAGGTGGGGGGTTGGTTTCTTGTCTCAAGTAACAAGTAATAGAATAAGAACAAGCAGCCCCACACTGGACCACCAGAGGTTTATGTAGGATGTTAGGAACAATTTTGTCTCCAAAAAGGCTGAACAGCCCTGGCAGGGCACTGCCCAGGGCAGTGGTGGAATCCCCATCCCTGGAGGGATTTAGGAGGTGTGTAGCTGTAGCACTTGGGGACACGGGTTAGTGGTAGCCTTGGCAGTGCCAGGTAACACCCAGACTCAAAGATCTTGGAGATCTTTTCCAAACTGAGCAATTCTGTTTTTCCATGGATGAATTTCACACTGAAAAGATGAACGGATCTTTTAGAGAACTCATAACTTTATTCCACTCCCCTGTGAGCTGCCTGTGTGTTTGCATTAGCACAAGGGAATGCACTTTGGATATTTATTATTCCTCTGCATGATTTGCCAGATTCCCAAGCTGCTCACTCTCCAGCCAGCAGAAGTCCAAGTTCCTTACACAAAAATCCCTGCCCTTGGCATCTTCCGTGAGGAGATTCCCACAAAATGAGGGCTCAGCCCATCTCACCCAGGGTGACTCAGCTGCCTCTGTTGATAATCCTAATGTGAACCTGATATCCTGTTGATAATCCTAACGTGAACCATCTGATCTAGACACAGTTGAGCCCTGAATAATTAACTGTTCTGGCAGGGCAGGCCAGGGAACCTGCCAGAGAAGGAGCTGTGCCTCACAGCAACCTCAGGACGTGCCAGGAGTCAGACAGAGCACAAGGAACAAGCCTGAGTGACAGGATGGGAGCAGTGGCTGTCAGAGGGAAGGAGGGGCTTTAGGGACACTGCTGACTGGAAAGTCAGACAGAGCTGGCTTAGCCTGCTAGGCACCATTTTTGGTGGCCCAAAGCATTGCCTGGACGGTTTGACATATCTGAGGTTGGCCACCATCCTTGAAGAGTTAATATAAACTTGGCCCGAGGTTTGTGTCCTCTTGCCATGCCAGAGAGAGGGCAGGCCCTGTCATGCTACAAAGGTCAAACCACAAAACCCTCAAAAACATCCCAAACTCAGGACCAGGTCAAAGCCTCAGAGGAGCTTCAGGAGCCAGCCAAGAAAAAGAAAATCCTTGGAGAAGACCCAGACACGCAGCAACTCTCTGTTGCATGAGTTCCATGTGCAGAAAGGCATGAGCCGTTCCTGCCTGCTGCGCCCATCATTTCTGCCCTGAAATGTGTGGCCTTGGCAGCTCCAGTGATCTGGAACATGAGGTCCCAGCCCAGCACCACTTTCAAGATCCCCAAGCAGCAGCTTTCTTATGCTGATGAAGACCTGAAGTTTCTGTCTCCATTCACCATTGTCTTTTTCCTGCCAATCCCAAAGGAATTGCACTTCGAGGTGTGAAGTTGCAAAGGTCTGAAGCACAGGTGGAAAATAAGAACTGGAATAGAGGTAAAGGCAAGTTCAAGCAGCTTCACAGTTCTAATATTCACTTTGCGTTGAGGAGGAGGATAAACACAGCAAAGAATTAGCTCTTCAACATGCCAGCATCCATAAATCTGGCTAAAGACATTCTGCTACGGGGGTGGAGTGGGGTAGGAAGACCCCAGAAAAGGACTAATCCTGTTAAACGATTTGAGAAAACACAAACCACGTGATGAAATTGGATTACCCAAAATAATAGTTAAGCTATTAGTCATGTCTATTGTGTGGCGGGGTAAGTCAAGATGATGTAGGCAGGAAAAATGAAATGCAGCATCACTGCCAAAGGGGTAGAAAACTCCCTGAGGAGAGGTGACATCTCCAAGCTCATCTAGGACTGGGGGGTGACTCACATCCCCAGTATTTCCCCAGGATAAGCAGTTTTGGCAGCTGGCTGTCACAGTCTGAATGGTTTTAAACTTTCTCCACATATATTAAAATGAGGAATTTAATGTTCATAATTTAACTTCGGGGAGAAAAGTACAATTTTCATATGATTCCATGACCCCGGGGCCAAAAATTCTTAAATCTAAAGTCCCCTCCTTAGAGGGAAAGGGGTAATTGCAAAAGATGGTGAATTTGTGAAAGGAGAGGGGCAGAAAAACATCCATAGTGGCAAGAGAAGTGCCAAACAGGGATTAATGGGGACAAGTTTGGTGCCCAGCCCTGTCATGTGATAGGGTGGAGGAGGAGGGGGAATTTTAAACAGCGGGATTAAAACAGCACATCATCTAAAACATCCGTGTTTTGTTTTGATATGTCATGAAAACAGCTCGAATTGCAGAAGAAATCACCCAGTCCACCAAGTTTGGTGCTTCCCCATTGAAACAGTAACAACTTTTCCAGCAGGACCTCTGTGGTTTCCTTGCAGGGGAGGGACCAGGGTCCATCCCAGCCCCTGGAGCAGGGAAGGAGCCAGGGGCACACGGTGGGGTGGGCTTTGGCCATCCCCTCCCTGCTGCTAAATGCCATGTCTGGAATCCTATCTGGTGTACCCCACTCTGCACGGGCTGGGGTGCACATGCACTGGGCAGGTGTTATTCCCCACCATCCCCTGGCCAAGCCCAGCCCGTGGGCTCCGAGGCCTCTCCATGTCCCCGGAGCTCTGTGCAGCACCAGCTGCAGCCCGGCAGTGCCGGGGCCATTGATTATCTGCACGGCTCATCAGCCCTCTCCAACTATTCCCCACGGTTGATCAGTCAAGTCATTGACAAGTTAACAGCTTTGTTTACTTCTCCCTCTCGCTTCTGCAGCCAATTTGTTCCGATCACTGTGCTAAGAGAAAGACTCTTTTGATTGGTTCCTCACCAAAAATGAACCATGGTGGGTGCATGGCTTTAATTGTGTCATCTGGGAGAGAGAAACCTTCTCACCTCACTTCTTTCAGGTTCCTGTGCCTTGGGCAGCACAGACCTCTGGGGCACTTGGGGACACGGACTCCAGTACCCCAATGCTCTCCTCAGAGCTGAACTCTCATTGAACATCTTAAGTGTGATTTAGGGAGCTCTAAGCAGCCCCTCTTGGATTTTTCCCACCCACGGGGCCTACTGATGGCGAGGAGGAGATGCAAAACCCAGGCACTGCCCTTGAAGACTGCAGCTGATGAGCAATCAGGCTCATCCCAGCCTCCTGGCTTGGCAGGAGTGGGAGCACTGGAGCTGAGATGAGATGGAAAATCAAGCCAGAATTTTCCTCTGCAGTGAGGTGTTATTATTATCATCAAAACTCCAGAGTGTTTAAAAACAATCCAACCCCGGTAGCGGCAACTGGTGCATCGTGGCGAGCTCAATCAGACACCAAACATGTCCTTGTCAGGGGTAAAAATCTGAAATTTGGGAAAAGGTTGCAATCTTTCTCCTTGTTTATTTGGTTTTAA
>VWYN01000297.1:68057-79670 GCA_013400075.1 Hippolais icterina | reverse complement strand
GGGGGGAAGGCAGGAGGAGAAGAGCAAAGTTGGCATCTCTGCATCTGAGCTGTGGCATTTCCACCGTTAGAACTTGAGGTTTGCTTTGTAGTGGAGCCAAGATCCCTAAATTGGGATAGAGAGGTTTGGGAAGAGGTGATCACTGCAGCAGCTGTGTGTGCATGGAGGTTTGTCAGGATGGGAGCTGGAGGCTTGGGAACCTTTCCTTGCATACAGTGGGTACGATACACAAGGAAATCCCTCTCCATGTGCTTTCTGCCCCTGTAGTCAGCACCGGTGAGGCCACATCTCAAATCCTGTGGCCAGTTTTGGGCCACTCAATACAGAAAAAAGACTTTGAGGTGCTGGAGCATGTCCAGAGAAGGGAGTGGAGCTGGGGAAGAGTCTGGAGCCCCAGGAGGGGCTGAGGAGCTGGAAAGGGGCTCACCCTGGAGAAAATGAGGCTCAGGGGGGACCTTGTGGCTCTGCACAACTCCCTGACAGGAGGGGACAGCCAGGGGGCTTGACTCTGCTCCCAGGGAACAGGGACAGGAGGAGAGGGAATGGCCTCAAGCTGCCCTAGGTCAGGTTTAGCTTGGATATTAGGGAAAACTTTTTTATGGAAAGAGTTGTCAGGCACTGGCACAGGCTGCCCAGGGCAGTGGTGGTATCACCATGCCTGGGTGTTAAAAAAAAGGTGATGGTTGTGGTGTTTGGGGACAAGGGTCAGTGTAACCTTGGCACTGCTGGGTTAGCAGTTGGACTCATGATCTCAGAGGTCCTTCCCAACCTGAACAACTCCCTGACTCTGTGGTTGCACACCCAGTCCCTGTGCTCAAGGCCAGCCAAGCCTCAGCTGGAATTCTGGGGACTCTCTCCTCCTGAGCTTGATGAAACCCGAGCTGGAGGGCCGGGCTGTGCAGTTCAGATTGGGGTGAGGTTACCCGGGGCCTGCCCGCTGATAAATGAACTCACACCCCGAGGGGGAGGCACAGGAGCCACGGAGGAACCGCGCGAGGCCCACACGTCTTCATTAGGGAGGGAGCAGGCGGGAGAAGAGGAATAACCCCATACATCACCATTATGAAAATGTACCTGTAATAAAGAAATAATTTGTGTGATGCATCACGCTGGAGCCGTGCGGGGGGTACCGTGACACCGCTTGGGCTGGCAGCCTCACTCCATCATTTCTCACAAGGCTGTCACTGGCAGGAGCCATCCGTTGTCCCTGTCCCCTCTGGACCTCCAAAGGATGCTAGAATGTCATCATCAAAGCACCATCTCCTCCCTGTGGTGGATACCAAGGCTCTGGGGCCTCAGGGGATTTGGGGTGGTGCTCACAGCATCCCGCTGGGGACAATTCTCCTGTGAGGGTGAGAGGAGGAGACTGTCACATCACACACTAGGAGGGTACTGCTGGCAATAAAGCAACAAAACCCATCCTCTGAGCAATTTGTAGCAATTAATAGCCATTCCCAGGAATGAAATGTTAATTAATTCTTTCCCTGAGCCATGCATTTATTTAAGGTATTTGTGGGTGTTCTTGGTACTTTTATTAAGCAATTAAAATGCGTCCAAGAAAATATTTATCCATTTTAAGTAATTCTTAGTAAACACGATTTATATGGCAAGCAACCACTTTATTTTGCATTGTTAATTAAAACCGACGACACACTCCACTTCCCCGGGTTATTCGCCACCAGAGCAGACGCGCTGCCAGGAGTGCTAGTTCAGAGCTGCTGGCAGCTCCAAAATCCTCCCTCAGAACCTGCAGGGTGGATTTGTGCAGTGCTTGATGGGGCATTTCAGAGTCCACAGAGCCCCAGCAGCCCCGTGTTAACCCCCAGGAGTTCCTGTGCTGCTGGAAGGAGCTGTGACCTGATGAAGACCTTTCTAAAGAAGATTTTGTACATTCCTACAGCTTTCCCAGGGCTGGGAAGTCAGTAGTTTGAGTGTTGAAGGATTACAAGCCCTTGTAGGGCAGACAGAGGTTCAGGTGAGCGTGAGCATGGATGAAGTGCATGTTAGCAACGCTCCTCCGTGCACTGACACCCTGTGGGGTTTGCTGTGCTCTCACCGTGAGCGTGGGGAGCTCTTTGGAGGCTCCACCAGCCTGGAAGCCCAGCCAGAAAAAGGATTCATGGGGAAAAAGGGATGGAACTGCCAGGTAAAACCCCTTGGCAGAAGGAGACACAGCTGAGCATCCCACAGAGAGCCCGGGAAGAAGCACAGGTGTGTCATCCCAGCTTCTGGCAGGTTTGCTTCAGAAACCAGAGCAGAAAAGGAAAAAACACTAAGACATGAAAACCAAAACAAAGCCTCAGCATTGTTTAGGAGCTGACAAATCCCAAACTGTCCTCTCTTATTTGCTTGTGTGTATTCTTAGTTGGGAAGCAATCAATGGAGTCAGAAAAATGCTATTTCCCTGAAGAATGTCTCCTTAGAAAAGTTCCTCCCTCCCTCTTCAGTGTTAAAAGGACCCACTGCAGGTATTCTATTTTTTGTTCATTCTTTAATCACTGGCTTTTCAGTGCTGACTGTAATAACCCCTTTGAAACTTAGATCAAAATATCTCTTTCCTGGTTGAAATTTGTTTTCTTCCATCACCCGAGCAAATTCAATTTGCAGAAGATACTGAATTGGGAGGCACCTGGTACTCCCTCCAGAGAGGCCAGAGGAAAACAAAAGCACATTAGAAATATGGGAAAGGAAACAACAGAATGAAACCCAGCCTGCAGGGGAAGAAATGCCCATCTGGGGACACAGACTGAGATGGTGCTTGGTGAAGAGAAAGGAAGACGAGAAAATGTGCACATCTCTATCCTGGAGCCAGGCTGGGAGATCTGGGGGTGCTCACCGGGAGAGGAGAAGGCTCCAGGGAGAGCTCAGAGCCCCTGCCAGGGCCTAAAGGGGCTCCAGGAGAGCTGGAGAGGGACTGGGGACAAGGGATGGAGGGACAGGACAAGGGAGAACAGCTTCTCACTGCAAGAGGACAGGGTTAGATGGGATATTGAGAGAAATTCTCAATGAGGGTGGGGAAACCCTGGCACAGATTGCCCAGAGCAGCTGTGGCTGCCTCTGGATCCCTGGAAGTGTCCAAGGCCAGGTTGGACAGGGCTGGGAGCACCCTGGGATAGCAGAAAGTGTCCCTGCCCATGGGACAAGGGTGAGCTTTAAGGTCACTTCCAACCCAAACCCTTCTGGGGTTATGGTTCCATGATCTGCATTGGTCAGAGGACATGGGATGGCGGGAGCAGGGGTGAATTCAATGCTCAGTACTCCAGAGGTGTGTGTCAGTGGTAGAGGGCAGGAAATGGAGACACCCCACTGTCACCCTGTGGGCACCACCCGAGAGGCACAGGGGCACTGGGATAGGTCCCACAACATCCCCTCTGCCTGTGCTACCCTCAGCCTGCAGAGCCCAAGGGAGTCAAAGAAACAGGTCCTACGGGCAGGACCCCCACAGACAGACCCTCACCCTCTCCTGGCACAGGGGAGCTCCCCCTACCCAGCTCTGCCCCTGCAGTGGAGTCTGGCCAAGGGTGAAAATCAGCAAACGGTGACAGGCAAGTTAGTGGCCAAGTCATCCAGGGAGAGACTGACTCAGGTAAATTTATGTCGTCTGGAAAAGACCCTGGGTGGCACATTTGCAATCTATAAATACCTTCAAGGGAACAACATAAATGAAAGGAGCCCCTGGTCTCCAGGCTGGCAGGACCAGGAGCGCTGGCTGGGAGCCAGGCTTGGTGCAGTACAGCCACGGAGGCAGGAGGAAGAAATCACAGAGAGCCACAGCAGTGGAGGTGGTGGATGGGGCTGCAGGAGCATCCTCCCGTCTTCTCCGCTCCATTTTATTCAGGTTCTGTTTATAAATAACAACTGAATGGTTAATAGGTGAGCAAGGCACGTTATGGGCTCGTTAAAACCCTCACTAAGTTGCCTTCTGGCTGTGCACGAGCCCATCACAGGAAGCTTTACAGGAGAGTTATCAGCTGCCATTATTAAAAACCAATTTGACATTATAAAAGATCTATACTGCTCATTCAGCCACATTGATTTAGCCATGTTAAACCTTGGAAAACTGGAGCAAGAACCTTGATCTCTGCTGAAGCACGAAAAATTGGTGTTTGTGACACATCTCCGCGCTCGGGAAATCCAGTTTTGCAGCAGCGATGGGTTTTGAACAAATCCATAAAGCACCGTGCCACGGTTGTTGGGGGGTGTTTTCCCAAGCAGCTAAAATGTCAAACAGCTCTGGGAAACCTTGTTCTCTGTTTTACAACGTCCAGAAGGTTCTCATCTGAAGTCTGCCCAGCTCAAACCCCCCTCCAGACATTTCTCCATCTGGTTCCAATTCCTGGTGCTCTCTGGGAATGTTGGGAGGATGAGCTGCAGGAAGGTGCAAGGACGTGACCCAGGGAGCCCACAAGTCACTTTTATTCTCATCTTGAGGCCTCCTTCTTGTCCTTTGCACAGCAAGGAGGGTGGATTTGTGCAAAATAATCAGGGAAGTGCCTGGCACAAGAGAAGCTCTCGATTGTCCCAAAGTCTTGGTGCCACACCCTGTCTGCTGTAAAAAATTGCTTCATGTACCTGCTGCCTCCCTTGAGCACCTGAGGAGCAGAACAAGGCCCTCCAGAGGCCAGAAGACTGCTGATGGCTGGGAATGTCTACAGGGACAAAGTTGTAAAAGGAGCTTAATGGAGCAGAAATATTCCTGACAAAGAGCATGGGGCATTTCCCCATTCACCAGCTGGAGCTTCCCTGTCGCCCTTCCTTCCTTCCTTCCTTCCTTCCTTCCTTCCTTCCTTCCTTCCTTCCTTCCTTCCCTCCCTCCCTCCCTCCCTCCTTCCCTCTTTGCTTTCATTCATCTGCAGTTCCTGATAAGAATTCAGGCCTTTTGGACCAGCAAACCAAACAGGAGACATCAGGAATGTGTCTCCTCTCCATCCCACAAGCTGTGCTAAGGTACCAGACCTTTGGCAGCTGCCCGCGTCCCTCTCCTGCCCCATCCCCAAGGAAGCAGCTGCTGCCACAGCACTGGAAGATGCTTTCCGCAGCGGGCAGCAGCGTTCCGTGGCAGAGGCAGCAGGGCAAGGCGGATCCATGGGGAGGCAGGGAAGCAGGATGCTGAGCTCAGCCTTGCAGGCTGACCCCGAACAAGCCGCTTGGCTTGGGCTGCAATTCCCTCCGGGAGGAGAAAGGCGTCACCAAAGCATCGCTGACCATTCAGAGCAGCACCTGGAAAGGCTCCGCTCGTGCAGGTTTTTCCATACGGAGCCTCCCCTCACTAACACACGAAGTGCAGCCCTAGAAATAAAGCCGGCATCCCCTGATTAATTATTGGAGGGGGAGGCGAGGGAGGAGGGAGGCAGGGGAGGGAAGCTGAAGTGGCCAGTCAGCATCTGTTAGGAGTGCGAAGATAAATGGAGGGCGAGGGCAGGTCAGAGCATACAAATCACTTCCATCCACGCGGGAGCGCCTCTCACAGCGCTGTGTCATCACGGCGGAGGCTGAGGGGTCACTGGCAGGAGGCACTGAGGTTCACAGTAGCAGGTGCTCGGGGAATCGGCTCTGGCAGCACTCAGGTATTCTCCAGCTTGCCATGGACCAGCATTCCCCTCTCTCTCCAGCCCCACTGAGGCACCTCGGTGCCTATGGACCTTCAGCAGGAGCTCCCTGCAGCTCCAGTTGTCCTTGGCTGCCTTTGGGGCAGCACTGAAGCAGTGGGGAACCATGGCAGAGTGCCAGGAACGAGCAGAGGGGAGCAGGAAACTGCTGAGAGGACCAGCAGCAGATGCTGCTTGCCTTGAAGGGGAAAGCTTTCCCCAAAGCTTTCCCCAAACCACCCCACCGACCCCGTGTGGGGAGCAGCCTCCGTGGCTCCTTCCTCTCCCGAGCCCAGCTCCCAGTGCCTGCATCTCTCCCAACCCATCCAGCACAACCAGAAGGGCAGCCCCAAAACAAGGCAGAGACTCCTCAGGGAAACCCTCTTCCCTCCAATTTACCTGTCAGTTGTTTGGGGAGGGTTATTATATGGGGGTTTTTTTCCCAGGCTTTTTTTCCCCTTCCCCGAAGAGTGGCTGGAGTTTCACACTGCCTGACAGCATCTCCCGCCTTTCCCACCCGTTCCCGAGTGGCAGGTTGCCAGATGGTGCCCCATTAGGTCACATTTGCTCATTGTTTGGCAAACAGGGCTTAATTCAAGTGCTGAGTTGACAGCTTGTTCTCCAAGACAATTTGCAAGTTGCAGTGTTGCAAATGCCAGCTTGGCTTTTCGGGAAATGTTATTTCAGCTGCCTTAAAGGGATAAAGTTCTCTTTGACTGGGAAAAAAAAAAAAAGGAAGAAAAGGGACAAAGTGGGGGGCAGCAGAAAATGTTTTCAGTGGTTTTGATGTGGAAGGACCAGCAGTGTTGTTGGCAAACATTCAGGAAGGGGCTGTCGTTCCCCATCAAGTAGAGACCCTCCGTGTCCCATTCATCCCATCACTGAGGTCCTTCACAATCCTAAAGAATGAGGTGTATTCCCAGTGAAACAGGATAAGAGAATTTGGGGTTCATTTGGAAAGGTTTCTGTAGGGGTACACATGCACATCTCTCTGATGGCTTCTCTCCAAAACCTGTGGCTGTAGTCCCTAAATCCCTGGGGAAGGGACGGTGCTGAGAGCAGTGCATGTCCCTTCTGAAATCAGGATCACTCCAGGCGTGCTGCCCCCAGCACTGTGACAGCTACACGTGGAGGTGGCAAGAGACACAAAACAGCACCATGACAATGCTCTGTTTTCTTCAACAGGTGGGCAAAAAAAGGCCAGGTTATAAAGGAAGCCTCCGGTGACTTCTATGAAACCATCGTGGACCACACGTTCTTCTTTGAGCCGGTCTCCTGCGAGGTCACCAATGCGCTGGGCAGCACAAACATCAGCAGGACAGTGGATGTCTACTGTGAGTAACTGCTGGCTTGAGTCTGGCTTCCAGGCTCAGCAGAGCTGCTGAAAATCAGGGGAAAGCAGACACAGCTCAGTCTGCCTTGCCCAGGGTGGCAGGACTTGCTGGGCTCTCCTGCAGCTCATGCTTTGTAAATGCTCCAGTGATTGGACCTGTGATTTCCTTGTGAGCTTGTGGGGTGATCACTGGGGAGCTGATCCCTCTGGAGCTGCAGCAGGGACCTTCCTGAGGCTTTTCTTTATTTGGGGCCCATCAGGATTACCACTGCTGCCTCTGCCCTGCTTGGTTTGAGGGTTTCTGTCTGGCAGAGCCCATCATTGGCAGTAACTCCAGTTTCCTCTGCGCAGTTGGGCCCAGGATGGCGACAGAGCCACAGTCCCTCCTGGTTGACCTGGGCTCGGACGCCGTGTTCAACTGTGCCTGGACTGGGAACCCCTCTCTCACCATCGTCTGGATGAAGCGAGGCTCGGGCGTGGTAAGAACAGCTGTGGGGCAGGGGACATGTCCTGGGCATGGGGTGCTGCAGGACACTTCCCATGGAGCAGAACCCACGTGGTGTGAGAGCTCCTGGGTGGAGGAAAGCTGGCTCCTCCAAATGCAAATGGGTCCTGAGAGTGGGGGAATTTATTTCCATGATGATGGACAGAAGTGTTGAAGCAGGACGTCACTCAACACCTCAGTGATGAGGAGCAGTATCATTACGATTTGGGATGGCTCAAATAACCATACGTAGAACTCCAATTTCTTCGGAGGGCATTACAACAAAAGTTTATTGAAAGACAAATTCTTTTATACAGTGTTTTGGTACAACCAATATGGTTGGTTGTTAAACCTACACCTCCTTCTAAACATCTTTGCCAGTAAACAAGTTGGAAAAACACCAGGTGTCAGGGAAAAAATATCTACAAGGATTGTTTGTGTTCCTCCTTATGATTTCCCAGGCCAGAATTGAGAGAGTTATGTGCTTAGTNGTACTTAGCTTTTCTCACAGGCCTTGAGCTAGTGCTTGAAGCCTAAAAATCTATTTTCTGAGCGCTGTCAGAGTGGTCACACAGAGCAGTTCTGCAATTCACCTGCATGTGGTTCCTTCTGGGATGGTCCTATGTGGCATAGTCCTTTCTGGGAGGGTTCTTACTGGGATGGTCTTCGCAGGGATGGTCCTTTCCAGGGCAGACCTTCATGGGATGGACCTTCCTGGGATGGTCCTTTCTGCCCCCCAGGCCTGGGATCTCACATCCCTACATGTTCACCCCAGCACTCCCTGCTGTCGACTGGAGGCTGCTCCAGGGAGGAGCTTGGATCTGTCCCAGCAGACATCTCCACGTCTCTTTTGTACTGAAAATCATAAGGAGCTTTGCCAATCATAATCACAGCTCAGTCAGCCCCGGGAGGCAGGAGATGCTCTGATCCCTCCTTACAGACAGGAGGGCTGAGTAAAGCCATGGGAAAAAGCTAAAGGAGGGCTGAGATGTGAAACTCATTCAGAAGCACACACAGGTTTGGGTTTGAAAAGTATTTCCCAGCTACACCTGGGCAGATCCGTGGATGAGGAAATGCTGCTGTTTCAGCTCAAGGCTGTAATTGGAGAGCTGGACCCCCACGGAGGGGCTGAGTCCTCTCCTCTGGGGACACTGAGGCATTAACTGCTGGGGTGTTTTCTCCAAACCATAATGACCTTGGTGAAGGCCATCTCCTGGGAAGAAATTACAGACTTGGGAGAGCTGATGGCTTGAATCAGCAAAGGAATCCCAGCGGGTCAGTAATTCCTGGGTGGTTTCCAATCCCACAGCAGCTTTCTCTGGGTTATCATGGTAGGCTCTCACACACAGACAGTTGTTCCCCTGTCTCAAGGTGGCTGCAGGAGCTGTGAACAAGGGCTGCCTCACTCTCCTGCTCCTCACCCTCCCCAGCCTCCCACCAGGGCCTGCCTTTGCTATCCAGCAGTGCCCAGGCACAGCTGCCTTCTCCCTTTTTATCTGCCTCCCTCCAGCAGAGTTCCATCACATTGGAACTTCTTGGAGCAGAATGAAGGAGATAATTCTGCCCTTCCACTGTGCCCTCATGAGACCCCATCCGCAGTGCTGTGTCCAGCCCTGGGGCCCCCAGCTTCAGAAGGACTTGGAGCTCTGGAACGAGTTCTGAGGAGGCCACGGAGATGCTCCAGGGCTGGAGCCCCTCTGCTCTGGAGCCGGGCTGGGAGAGCTGGGGGTGTTCGTCTGTAGAAGAGAAGGCTCTGGGGAGAGCTCAGAGCCCCTGCCAGGGCCTAAAGGGGCTCCAGGAGAGCTGGAGAGGGACTGGGGACAAGGGTCTGAAGTGACGGGACAAGGGGGAATGGCTCTCACTGCCAGAGGCAGGGTTGGATGGGATATTGGGAAGAAATTCTTCCCTGTCAGGGTGGAGAAGCCCTGGCACAGGGTGCCCAGAGCAGCTGTGGCTGCCCCATCCCTGGAAGTGTCCAAGGCCAGATGGATGGGGCTTGGACCAACCTGGGATAGGGGAAAATGTCCTTGCCCATGGCAGGGGATTGGAATGAGATGTGTTTGAGGTGTTTGAGTTCTCTTCCAAGCCAAACAATTCTGTGATCTCAGGACAGACCCTCCAGCTGGTATAACCCAGCAGAGGTGGTGGTGCTGGTCACCACAGCCACCTCCACCTTCCCAGAGGGATGCTGGCTGAGGATGCTGCTTTGTAAAGCCATCGGCACCCAGCCATCCCAGTGGGAGCTGGGATCATGGCTGCTTCTTCCCCAGCCCCTCTGTTTTCAGAGCCAGGTTGAAGTCCCTCAAGATTGCCTTCTTTTCTCCTTTTTTTCACAAAAAAGAAGCAAGTCAGAGACCAAAGGAAGGTTGAGGCCAAGTAAACAGAAGCATTTTTATGGCTAACTCTGCAATTGATGCTAACACAGTGGGTTTAAAAGGGATCTGACCCTCTGTGCCTCTGCCTTGTGCCACGTTAGGGCTGAGACCCCCACCTTGCTACAGGGAGACCCAGATCCACATCCAGCCACTGCATCAGCACTGATTCCTGGAGCTGTGGGAGCAGCAACCAGCAGAGCCAGAGGCTCACCCAGCAGTGGGTGCTGAGGAGGAGGAGAGATGATGGGCAGAGCCCTTGGGGAGAGACCCAAAGGCAACTGGAGGAGTTTGCTCCCAGTCATTGCTCCAGAAACCACTCTCTGTTTGAGATCTCCCACGTTTTTTCAAACCCAGCAGTGCCAAGATCCTGCTGACAGCCTCAGCCAGATCCCTCAGCTTCTGTGCTTTTCCAGGTTTAATAAAGCTGCTCATTGCACAGCAGGGCAGGGGAGCAACAGGGCTGAGACACTGTCAGCCAGTCCATAGCAGGGGGCTGGCCAAAGCCAGCTGACATTTCCCTGGGTATCCAGGCCCCACTCCAAGGTGTCTGCCACCTCTGCCACCACTTCTGGGCTAAAAATCCCTGAGTCAATTCCAGCAACCTCCTCTCTGCCTGTGAATGTGGAGGTGTAACTGTGGAGTGTGGTCCTCTCTGAAGTTTTTCTGCCTGTGTCACTGCAACCACCAATGTTTTTCTCTTGTATCTTGAACTTGCAAAACTGAAGTTGATAAAAATTCAAATGAATAGGAATAGGATTTTCTAATTCCCCCCCCAAAAAAACTATGGTGTTTCTTTATTCTTTGGATGCCTTGGGAAGGCTGACCTGGAACACAGACTGAACAGAGCTAGAGAATAAAGTAGGTATTTATTAAATTAAGGGCCATTAAGGGTACACTGTAGGCAGGAAAAGGGCTAGATCCAAGGTGGACCCAAAATAGTCACAAAATGGATGCCTGGTCACAAGATCTCACACTCTTGTAAGTTTAGGTCCATTTGCATATTGGGGTTAATTGTCCAATTACAGCTTCAGGTTGTGAAGCCTTCATCCTTCTTGTTTTCTCTCTTCAGCCCACTGCTGTTTGTGCTTTTGGCCTGAAAACTTGTAACAGTTGTCCTTGGTCTCCAGCAGGAAAAGGATTTGTTTTGTATCCCTGCTCTGTGCAGAGAGCTGAGTGACAGTGACTGTGAAGCTCAGAGCTGCACCCCTGGGCAGCTCAGAATCTGAAAAACATGAAAGCTGAAACTTAAGGCATCACCTTGGTCAACAGCAGTAAGCAATATTTCCATGCAATGCCAGACTTTGGGCTCACCCACCTGGCTTTCCCAAGGATGTTCAGGAGCTGGCGACACAGTTCTTGTAACTCAGGTAATTTGTTTTGTCTGTAATTTCTCATGGCCCTCCTGAAAGCCCCCTTCCTCTCTTTCAGGTCCTGAGCAATGAGAACAAGCTGATCCTGAAGTCAGTCCGCCAGGAAGACGCTGGGAAATACGTGTGCCGAGCCGTGGTGCCGCGGGTGGGCGCGGGGGAGCGGGAGGTGACGCTCACCGTCAACGGTACCTCCTGCTTCCCTTCCTCCATTAATTCCTCCTGCTTCCCTTCCTCCATTAATTCTCTCCTGCTTCCCTTCCACCATTTCCTCCTGCTTCCCTTCCTCCATTCCCTCCTGCTTCCCTTCCTTCATTTATCCCTCCTACTTCCCTTCCTTCATTTATCACTCCTGCTTCCCTTCCACCATTCCCTCCTGCTTCCCTTCCTCCATTCCCTCCTGCTTCCCTTCCACCATTCCCTCCTGCTTCCCTTCCTCCATTCCCTCCTCCTTCTTCCCTTCCAC
>VWYN01000297.1:6585-61376 GCA_013400075.1 Hippolais icterina | reverse complement strand
CAGAGGGGACAGCCCTGCCCAGACCAGGGGACACCGCAGGGTGGCAGAGGGAACATCCCTGCCCGGGCCCGGGGACACCGCAGGGTGGCAGAGGAGACAGCCCTGACCAGGGGACAGCGCAGGGTGGCAGAGGGAACAGCCCTGCCCGAGCACGGGGACACTGCAGGGTGGCAGAGGGGACAGCCCTGCCCGAGCACGGGGACACTGCAGGGTGGCAAAGGGGACAGCCCTGCCCAGGCCAGGGGACAGCGCAGGGTGGCAGAGGGGACAGCCCTGCCCAGGCCAGGGGACAGCGCAGGGTGGCAGAGGGAACAGCCCTGCCCGGGCCCGGGGACAGCGCAGGGTGGCAGAGGGGACAGCCTAGGCCAGGGGACACTGCAGGGTGGCAGAAGGGACAGCCCAGGCCAGGAGACACCGCAGGGTGGCAGAGGCCATCCCCTTCACGGGGCCAGCTGTGGAGCAGAGGGCTGAGCACTCAGCAAGGCTGCGGTGGGCACGTGGGCTGTGCAAGGCTGTGGACACTTGCTTTATTTTC
The DNA here is from genome assembly GCA_013400075.1 of Hippolais icterina. Lineage (NCBI taxonomy): Eukaryota > Metazoa > Chordata > Aves > Passeriformes > Sylviidae > Hippolais > Hippolais icterina. The sequence goes on along the minus strand of VWYN01000297.1, from coordinate 60,841 downwards.
AAACAGGTACGGAAATGAAATCAGGAGCTGGTATTCAAGCAGGTATGGAAATCATGAGCTGACGGTGAATGTGAATTGTCCCCAGCCATTACCACACCTGAGGGCCCGGCGTCCTCCTCCTGGCCCGGCAGCTTTCCACAGGGCAGGCAGGGCAGGAAGGGGCGTAGGGAAGCTGCAGGCCAGTGACTGGGGCAGGACTGGGAAGGTGCAGTGGTTCAGTCCCCCCCGTGCCACTGACCCACTCTGGAAACCAGCACTTTCTTTGCTCCAGCTCCCCAGTCACGGGGAGGGGGATGCTGTTACTCAGGCATGTTCAAAATGTTGAGGAAGTCCCATAAAGTGCTACTTTGGGACAAAAACAAAGAGGGAAAAGCCCAGGTTTGCAGGGTCATTTGCAGACATCAGCTTGGTTCAGCATAGAGGGAGAGTGCAGGCCAGGATCAATTGGCACCAGAGCAGGTTTGGATGGATCTTGGGGCAGATGCTACAGGATGTGCTGCCCTTGTGGTTCCACATCCTGTGCCCCAGAGCAGGATTTCTAGGGTAGCCAGCAATCTGCCCCTCCTCAGCTCACCCATCCCTACACGACAGTTTACCATCCCCACCATTCTGTCACTGCCCCTTTGCAGTTACCTTTATCCCAGACCAAGAGAGCCCTGGACATTTTCCCCACCCCATTCCCTGCATGGTTCTTCATCATCTTCATCCCCATCACCACCTGCTTCTCTCTGAGCCCTGCCCTGCAGATACCATTCCCCAAAGCTGAGAGCCAGCCAGCCCTCCCAGGGCCTCCAGGCTCCTGTCTCTCCAGCCCCTTGTTCCATATTCCCCTGGGAAGGCCGAAAAAATCCCATGAGGAGCTACCACTGTTGGCAGGAGCTCTGACTAGCAGGTGGCCCCAGAAAATCCTGGTTTCTTTGTGCCATGGCTCAGCTGCTGTGTTGGAAAATGCTGATTTTAGGGTGAGCTTCCTGGGGTAGCTGGACCCAGCTGCAGCACCTGTTCCCTGAGTTCCAGCTCGAGGCAGCAGAGTTCTGAGGGGATTTGCCTTTTCACCACCTGGGCACTCTCAAAAGTTTGGTGATGGATTGGTTCAGTGCCACTTGAGTCATGTCAGCAGTGGCCCAGCTTGAGTGACATGTGACACATCAAGGGACCAGCAGGCCCAAGCAGGAAATACATGAGCAAGCCACAAAGTGAGAAACATCAGTTCTTTTTTGACCAAGTATGAGCAGAGCCTAAACTCAATCAGCACCACGTGTTTATCACCCTGCAGTTCCCAAATTAGGGCTCAGCACCCAGGAGCTCCACAGCCATGGCTTGAGGGTACCATGAAGTGGCTTTAGAGCTCCCCTGTCCCACCTGGATAGTGTCAACAAGGAAGACACCCCTTGCTGACTACACAGTGGGTGCTGGTGGAATGACAATGCCCCTAATCCCACCAGTAGGGGTGTGTCCCCCTTGGGAAGGATGAAAGGCACAGGTGGGATCTGTAGTCTCAGGCCTAGAATGGAATTCCTGCCCAACCCCAGCTCCACACCAGTGGGCAATGGGAAATGGTTCCTGCATCACCCAGTCAAGTGATAATCCCTGGGCTTTGCTTCTCAGCTGGGTCACCCTCAGCTGGGACACCCCTGTGTCCCCAGGGTCCAGCAGCATTCATGTCACATCTGCAGAGACCTCTGAGGAGAACCACCTCTCTGCATACATTTTTCCATAAATTCATCCCATCCATTTCCCAGGCAAGGGCTCCAAGGAGAAAACACCTTCCAAGGAGGTGTCCAGGAAATTTGTGAGGACACACTCACCCACCTTATCTGCTCATCCCGGACAGGGTTATCCCTTTTTTGGTTCACAAGATCCTAGTGTTTAGAAAGAAAAAAAGGGGACTTAGAGGTACCTGCAGCTTTAGGAGAGAAGGTCTTTGGGATGTAGCTTTGTCATCCCAGCCAAGGAAGGCAATTTCTGGTACCCACAGCTGTGGTGTCCTACAGTGCGAGTGCTGCCCACGGCTGCCCCTCCTTTATCCAACATAACACACACTGTGAAGTCAGAGCTGTGCCTGAAGGAACTGGAGAGACAGAGCAGGAAGATAACAAGGTTTTGGGGCTCCAAACCTGACCCTCTCACCATAAATGTGATTTTCCGTTCTGCCTTCCCCACACCTCACAAGCTGCTGCCAGGGCCTGCAGAGATAAATCAGCTTTGCCGGCTGAGCCACAGCCCAAAATCCCCACCAGGAGCTTGGTGACAGAGTTCTTGTAGGCAGAAGGATGTGAGGATGCATCCCCTGCTCTGCCTCCCACAGAGCCTGCCCACACATCCCACCCTGCGGTGCTCAGCCCCGGCATGGGCCATCCCTCCTGTACCAGTCTTTGTGGCACCCTCAGGAATTTGGGAAGGATGACAGTTGATAAGCCACAGGAGAAGGCAGGAAATTGGGATATAAAATAGGCAGGGGCTGTGAATGATGGCTTGGGTTAAGTCATCCATCAGCCTGCTCGGATGTCATTTCTCTTTCTTAATAATATTAACACACGGTCTTCTATTGCACTTCATCCTATAGAGAAGCTCATTCATTAACCCACAGGGCACTAACAAGAGCAGTTGCTAATCTGCTCCTCTGGCTCCCCCTCCTCTCCTCCCAGGGTAAACTGAGGCACAGAACAGCAGGGTTGTACAAACTGCAGTGTCCCATGGGCAGCCCATGCCGACATCACCACGCAGGCATGGGGAGCAGGGAAGGAGGCCCCAAAACCCTCCCTGGGCTCATCCCTGAGCCTCTTGCCAGTAGCCAGGGGTGGGTCCCTGGGGGAAAAGCCTCCTGTGCAACCTTCATCCCGCTTCATGCTCGCTCTCCTTCCTCTTGCAGAGTCGGTGCCCATGGCGGTGATCATCGGAGTGGCCGTGGGGGCCGGTGTGGCGTTCCTGGTGCTGATGGCCACCATCGTCGCCTTCTGCTGCGCCCGCTCCCAGAGGAGTAAGTGTCACCCCCACCATGCTGCATCCCTTTGGAAGGGCTGGGAGAGAGCTCTGGGGAGAGGGTGAATCGAGTGGACCTGGGAGAAATCAGACCCTGAATTTACTGGCATGATTTACTGAATTTGCTTCTCCGCACAAGCTGCTGCTCGAGTTGATCTCCCAAGTGTTTGCTGCAAACAGCAGCCCTGTGGGAAAAGGGAAGGGTTTGTGGAAAGCATGCCAGGGTAACTGCTGATCCCTGTTAGCAGCACAGGCAGCTCAGGAGGTGTGCAAGAGACCTTTTAATCTCTCCCTTGGAGAAATCCTGAGGTCCAAGAGGGAGAAGCATCCTCACTGTGCCACATGGGTGCTTAAAAACCCTCCACAGTGCTGCTTCTGTTTTAATTCCCATTTTCCTGACATGCATATTCCTGGCAGGAGTGACAGCCAGCAGAGGGGTTTTTCATGGGACTTGTGCATGTTGGAGTCTGGCTGCAGTGGCAATACAAGTTAAAGTGACATTAGAGACACAGGTGGAGGAGGAGGAGGGGGAAGCAGTGTGGCATTGTCTGGCCTCATTAAAAAGACACCGGGAAATTAAAGGAGGATTGTTGGCTCTGTGAAAAGGCACCAAACCAGGAAGGAGAAGAGTGTGATTGTCTCGAGCATTCCAAGCCTCTGGGGAGAGGAGGGGATCCTTGGCGCTGCTCCCGGCTCGTGAGACGCGTGGTACGGATTCCGGGATGCCAAACTCCACGTGTGTGCCAGAAAACCCAGTTGTTGTTCTTTTATTTTTCCCCCCTTGATGGTTTTACAAAGCCATCAAAGACACCAGGCTGCTTCTGGATTCAGTAAGGACACACGGCCCCCCACTGCAGAAATGTGTTTAATTTTCAGTGTGATAATGATGCCTCTCCCTGTTTTATCCCATTTTTTTTTTGAACTCTCACAGCTTCCATTAGCAAGAATTAATGAATTAAATAGGGAAAGTCATTTATCTTGCATTTTGGGGAAGGATTGCTGGTGGACAGGACCCAAAACCAGTCCAGTTTGATGTCGTGGAGGTCATTTGGCAGCAAGGGACAATGCAAGCACCTGAAGGAATCAGGGCCAAGCTATGTTCCCATGTCCATGGGCTGTTTTTTCCCCATTCCGCATCCTTCAGAAAAACAGAGAGCGTGTGGTTCATTATTTCCCTCTCGTTTGATGGAAGCAGATGGTGCAGGGCTCTTTACAGGACACAGGATTTCACAGGCACACCATGACAACAGATCCCAGACATGGTGAAAACGCCAGGATTTAGACCCTCACAAGCTGGAGGTATGCAAGGATGGGCTGCTCTTCAAGGGGAAAGCCAGAGGGGACAAGGCCATCCGAGCCAAATGCTTTGTGTTATTTATCCCATTGATAAATCAGGGAGAATAGGTGTTTTCCTCACCAGGGCTGGGAAGGTAGGTTCTGGAAAGAGGGCTCTGGGGACATGGTGGCAGGGTTTGAAGTCCCTTTTCTCCACTGTGCTTCTGGTGCTGTGCCATTTAGAAAAGGGATTTGGGTCTCTGATACACCAGAGGCTGCTGGGTCTGGGCATCTTCCCTGCTCTGCTGCTCCTCTGGCAGTGTGATTCCCTAGGGAGAGGTCAGCAGCACTCCCAGGCCAGGCCAGGGGTCCCTGTGCTCCCTACAAGGCTTCTTTGCCACTTCACTTTGGGATCAGAATAAGTAAGAGATCACCCAAGAGATCAGCAAAGATCCCTGCCCTGATCTCCCAAAACCTTATGGGGAGGGAAGAGCCAGACCCAGTGGGGACAGCAGCAAATCCAGAGTGCAGGTGGGATTCCCCAGCCTGAGATCCACCATGGGATGCTGGCAGCACTGAGGCCACTCATTGCTCCTTTACCTGGATCCAAAAGCCCCTGGAAGCTACAAAAACAGAGCCTGTCCTGGGGTTTGGGAGGGACTGGGAGCATCAGCAGCTGAACCAGACCCCAGTGACACTCAGGGTGCAGAACTCTGCAGGGAAGGACTTGGATGTGCCAGGTGGATGGGCTTTTACCCCAGTTTTGAGGTGCTGATGCCAACTGAATGCTGTGGCCACTGTCTCCAGTGGCAGGAGGGTAGGAACACCAGGCTGAAAGGTGAGGAAAGGAATTTCATCACTGTTAGTGGTGTGCAGTGTGCAGAGTTATTACAGAGATCAGCTCAGGAATGACGGGATTGACAGAGCACTTGGGTATCAGGAGAAGGACTCATTTCCTGCCAGGATGACTGCAGATTCCTCTCCAAGACCAACACTGGAGCACTGTGCCATCATTTACAACAACAACCTGGTGCAGGCTGCAGGAACTGCTGTGTCAAGGGGACACAGTAACCCAGCAGTAACTCTGGAGAAGGAATCTCCTGACCCAGCCACTGACCACAACTAACAGCAGTGGGGGAGGCAATTCCTGACCATATTTTGGGAAAATGCAGCAAAATAAAAAGGACCAGGTGCAGACACACCGAGCCTGGAGGCTCTGGAAAAGAAAAAACATTTACTGCACATCTGTTGTTATATCTTCAGTGACTTAACAGCCCAGAGTTATGTAAGGGGGAACACTCCTGGGAGAGGAGCTGCAAGACACTGATTAGCTTCTCCTTGTGATTAAAGACAGAGGCTCCAGCACCAGGAACGTGGTCCCAGAAGGACAACATTTAAAAAATAAGCTGTAGTAACTTCCCAGTGAAAGGATCTGCCTTGTGCCCTGAGACTTGGAGAGGTCTGGGGCCTGCGGGTGTGGACAGGGGATGCTGGGAGAGATGAATTCAAGGACAGAGCTTCGAGCTGGTGTGGGTTACATCATTCAGTTTGGTTTAGAGATAAAACTCCCGGGGGGTCCAGCCTTTTCTGGACCGATCCCCGCAATCCTGGCTTGGCAGGACGCTGCTGCATCCATCAGCTGGAGGTAGATCTGACAAACCGGCGGTTCAAGGCAGTTTTTGGGCTGGCACAGCCATCCTGGGAGGTGAGAGCCAGATCCGTGGCTAGGGGCCGGCTTCAAAGCTGTTGAGGTCTCGCTGCTCAGATTTGCCTCCATCTCTGCTTTTCATCTCGGCTTTGCGCCGCCGTTCTGCTCCTGCTGCTCCACGTCTGTGGTTTAATTCTGCTAAAATGACTTGTTCAAAGCACGCCTGACACCTTCAGGGAAGGCAGGGAGTCTCTCCAGGAATGTTTCTCTCTTCTGTCATTGTCATTTCCAGGCTGCTTGGAGATGATAAAACCGTCCCTGGCTATGTCTGTGCTCATTGCTTGGCCTTTTCCATGTGTTGTCTGCACCCCAGACTGCGGGAAGCTTTTCTCAGGGGTTCCCAGAACCTGGGAAGGGATGGTGCATCCCTCAGGAGCAGTATTTCCTATGGATCAGCAGGCTGGACAACGTTTTCACTCCCTGTGGGATCAGTTCTCCTACAGCCCAGCCCCTGATAACAGCACCGTGAGTGGGGCAGAGGCCAAGCGAGCTCCAAAATGAATTCTATAGGAGTCTGAGCTGCCCATACCTTATGGCAATGCAAATATTGCTCCTCCAGCTCTCCAGTGGGCTCGCTGAGCCGCGTTTATTTTCTCTGGTGCTGCCAGGAATCCTCAGCCAGATCCCTGCGGAAGCTCCACCACTGCCTCGGACTAAGCCCCTTTTCCATCTCCCTCTCTCCCCAGATCTGAAGGGTGTGGTTTCCGCCAAGAACGATATCCGTGTGGAGATCGTGCACAAGGAGCCGGCCTCGGGCAGGGAGGCAGAAGAGCACCCGACCATCAAGCAGCTGATGGTAAGGAATTCCTTCCCCTCCCTAAGCGATTGCTCCGGGCGAAGTTTGATGGTAGCGAGCCCACACGTGTCGTTCAGCGCCGTAATAACCACTGAAAGCAAAGATGCTCTTCCAAAAATCCTCTTCTCGATATCCGTATTCCCTTGCCATAAAAACTCGATTGAAACTTGGCTAATGCGGAGGGAGAGCTGGTAGGGTTTATTGCAGTGGCCCATCTGCCCGCCGGACTAATTGCAAAGCAAATTTGCCACCTCACGCTTGGAAAGCTGCAGAGGGCAGGGAGACACACAGCGGGTGAGCACGGGGTGATAAGGAGCTCATTAATCAGCGAGGGCTGTGCCCAGACACCTGTGTGGGCAGCACCAAGGTGTGTGCGCAGGGTTGGGTGCACACCCGGAACGCCGGGGCTTGGGGCCAGTCTGCACCTGGGTCTGTAACAGCCGGGGATGTGTCACCTGCCCGAGGCCACTGCCTTCACCCCAGGGGACCGACAGACACGGGCAGGGCAAGAGGTGGAAGGCTGAGAGCCCAGGAAACCCAGCTGGTGCCCTGATGCTGGTGCGTCCTCACCACCAGCCCCTCTGTGTGCTGTGGTCACTGTTCTGTGTCTCAGCCCCAGTTTACCTTGGCTTTCACTTGCTGGTGACAAACTGAAAAGTGGCAAAGAAATCTGAAAAAAAAAAAAAGAGATAAAAGAGCAGATGGGAAAAGGAGAAGAGATTGAAGAAGCCAGTGGCTGCTTTCTAGGCTGTTGGGTGTTTTCTTCCTCCTCTAACTCTCAATTTTGGGGGCAGCAGTTGTATGGCCTGCCTGCAAAAGCTGTTCCATGAATGCCTGGTGGGAAGGCAAGGCTGATCATTGTAGGGTGGGTGGAATTGCTTGCTGAAATTGTCAGGATTGCCAGCGAATTTAGACACCCAGAGAGCCTCCAAACAATGAGGCAGGAGGAGGTGGAGATCTGGCAACTTAGCCCAGCACCACTGAGGTCCTGTGCAAGACCCTTCATTCCCAGTAGGGCTTTGTCTTGAGAAATCTGCAAGTCCATGGTGGGATTTGTAAGGCTGGAAGGACAGAGGAGGCTGGGGTTGGATTTGGAGCAATCTGCTGGGATGAAGGGCAATAAGAAGCTCACTGTCCATGGGACCCTGTACATCATCTGTGTGACCAGCAGTGCCAAGCCCAGATCTGGCTCCCACAGGGGCATCTGGGATCATCCCAAATCCCACTCCAGACCATAACCACCAGGCTGGATGCACACACAAAGCCTCAGCAGAAGAGAACATTTACCACTGTGAGTGAACAAGGAAGAGGATGGTGGTGGGATCTTGGAAGCCATCCTGGGGACTTTCTTAGGTTATCTGCAGGAGGCAGGGGGTGATTTCACATCAGCCTGTGCCTCGGTGAGGTTGGGAGTGGAGCAGGGTGGAGCTGTGCCGGGTATATTGCAATGAGGATTCTGGCAGGGTGGAAATGGTGCAGAAAAAAATGACAACATTTGTTTGAGAGCTGGGAAAAAATGTGGGTTTTTTCCCAGAGAGAGGTTGTGGAGCTCCTGGGTTTATCAGCCAGACTGGTTAGAGGTGGTTTGGTCACGGTACAATGGAACTGTTTAAATGTGAAAGCTGAGTGCATCTGAGACACAACAGAAACTCACAGCCCGGCTGGACTGGAAGAGGACAATTCTTCCCCACTCCTGGCCAAATCCAGGCATTTTTCCTGAAAATACAGCATCTAGAAATGACATCATTGGATCAGTGCTGTTCAGGAGCTGGAAGAGGTGGTCTGTAGGCTCTGACTCTGATGCTGGCAGGGTTTGGTACAGCTGGGACATCCTACCTGCAGGGAGAAGGCATCAAAGCCCCCTCCCCTGCCTGGATCAGAGCCTCCCCACCCTCATCTGCCCTTGCCAAGCACGTTCCCAGGAAATACTCCCCAATTCCTTCTCTTCTCAGAGTCTGCAGGGACCCTCCCTCTGTCCTTCATCCACATCTTTGCTCTGTCCAACAGCTGGTGTGGGAATCCTCCTCGGGTCATCAGACACCCAGCCTTGGATGCCAAAAAGGTTCCTGATAAAATGTTCCAACTTTGTCAGTTAAATGAAGCATTAAGTTAAAAACTTCCTCTTGCTGATAAGGAGCAATGAGACCTCTCCAGCAGGAGGAGGGCAGTGCCCAGCACCTCCCTACCCTCACCCCAGGATTTCCCAGCTCTCCCTCCCAGTGCCAGCATTATTCCCTCTACTTGCCCATTTGCCTTCTCTGATGTTCTGTGAGATCTCCATCCCTTGAGATGATGTCCCCGCCCTCGCCAGTGTTCATCACACCTTGCAGTTTAATAGCAGCTGTGACTGTCATTGCCCTGGGATCATTAATGGGGATGTTAACGAGGAGCAGCCACGCTGGCAAACAGCTCCTCGCTGCTCTCCATCCTAACCCAATCCCGTGCGGAGGGAGAGCTGGTACTCCAGCACAGCCTGAGCTGCTCCTGCTGAATTTCAGGATCCTCAGCACCGTGGATGTGCCTTTGCTCCTCCTCGCTTTCCCATCGTGTCCCGCTCTGCCGGAGCGCTCCCGGCCGCAGAGCTCCAGCGTGACTCTCCGTCCCCCCAAACGCTGTTTTGTCATTCTCCAGCCATCTGTGACCTCCGCAGCCCACCGTGCTTTTCACAAGTAATTATTCATGCATCTATAAATTCATTAACACCTTAGGATACGCGTCACGCTGGCTGATTTGCATATGTTCACATCGCCTCAGCGGCGTTCCCACCCCCTGCTCCGAGAGCTGTTCTGCCAGGCGGTGCCCACGGGCAGGGAAAAGGCTGCCAGCTGTAGTGGCTGGAGGCTAAAGAGCCTGGTAAAGGGTCTGATCCTGTGGAAAATAAACCACAACAGCCGCATCCTCCCTCCTGCGGGATGCTTTGCACGGGCGCGGCGGCTCCGTTGAGCCCGGGCTGTGAGGAGGGAGAGGAAGAGCAGCATCAGCTTCGGTGTGGCACAGCCTCCTCCCTTACACAGCTGGGTTTATTCCTGGCTGATCGGACCCCGTGCCTCCCCACCTGTGAAATGGGGCTGATAATCCCAAAGGAGCCATCCTCACTGCCATGAGTAGTGAGATACGATCCCAAAGTGACAGGCAGGCAAAGATCTCCATCTCTGGATTATCCCATCCATCAGAGGGGATCCAGGGCGGCCAGGCAGATCCACCTTTGGTTCATATTTGGAGTGGAACAGTCAAAATGATCAATCCAGTGATAGGTTTATCCGTTCCTGTCTCCTTAAACCCATCCCTCTGCTCCAAGGGCTGTTCCCAGTTTGTTCACAGCCTTCACAGGTGATGAGCACCAAGCACCTTTTCCAGACAGGTGCTCTGAGGATCACACACACACAGAATCACACACACAGAATCACCAGGTTGGAAAAGACCTTCAAGATCATCGAGTCCAACCCAGCCCTGACACCTCAACTAGACCACGGCACCCAGTGCCACATCCAATCTTTTTTTAAACACATCCAGGGATGCTGACTCCACCACCCCCCAGGCAAACCACTCTAGTACTCTATCCCCCTTTCTGTAAAAATCTGTTTCCTAATATCCAACCTATATGTCCTGGGCTCAGCTTAAGATCCCTGTGGAAGAGGAAAAATCAAAGCAGCAGAATTTCCATTCTGGGCGAGTCTCATTCCCACCTGCAGCCCAGCGGACACAGCATCCCTTTCTCTGCCTTCCCCCCGTGCCCGCGGGCTGGGACATGTCCCGGGTGCCCAGGGGCCACCGCCACCCTGGGAGCTCACATCACTGGGCGACCGAGGCCAGAGCCGGTGTTTGAAGGTGATAAAGCTTCACCGAGCTGGGAATTCCCGGAGGGGTTCTTTATTCATGGGCTTGTTCCCTCATTTGGGAGCAGAGGAAGTCGCTCGCTGTTCGAGAATCGTCATCAACGTCCCTCACCCTGGTAACGTCTGGCGCGCACAAGTGGTGCCGGGTGGCATCCAATTACCCAACCAGCCGGAAATATTGTAATTAAACCTGGAGCCAGGCGGGGGAAGGCACTCCGAGCCCGCCAGGTCTGGAGGACACTCAGGGACCTGCAGCAGCATTTTAAAAAACATATTGTGTCCACTAATGAAAGCCAAGAATTTAATATCCTGTCGGATTCTCCATCTCAGAGGCTTCATTTGGTGGCGTGAAACGCGGGGGAGCTGTGCATGTCCAGAGCAGAGCGGCATGGCACTGCCGGCTGCTTCCAGCCGGGGTTCCCCTGCGCTGAGGGACCCTGGGAAGGCGCTTTGCTCTGCAGGGCTGCGCTCCCTGGGCGGTGCGAGCCAGCACAGCGAGGCTGCGGTGATTCTTCAGGATCTGGAAGTGCTCCCTGTCTTTTGCAGCGGGGGAAACCGAGGCAGTGGCGGTCAGGGATGCAGTTTGTCACATTCCTCAGCCACCGGCGAGGTTTGGGGATGGGCAGGACTTTACACCCCACCTGCGATGCCCCACTGTTCTGGGGATGGGGAAGGTTGCTGGCAGTGCCAAGCAGGATTTAGTCCTGGCATGAGGTTCCCAGGATGGGAAGGGCGCTGGCAGGAGGGGAATGGTGGGCACGTGGCTCTAGGAGGCGGGTGTATCCCCGCCATCTGCACGGTGAGGCCCGGAGCATATTGGTGCTGCCACCTGGCTGGAGAAAGCCATGGCTCTGGAAAAGAGTCCAGGAATGACACTGGGGCACTCAGACATCGCTGGTCTCTTTTTCCATGTGTTTCCCTCCCCCCCTTCATAATCCCCGTTAATGGTGGTGATGGAGTGAACTTGAGTTAACTTCCGTCCCTTCCCGGTGTTGACTCAGTGATGACAAAGCGGAAATCACACTAACGAGGATCCCACCGGCCACTAATTACTGGTGTAAAACTTCAATAAAGTTGACGTTAATGACCGGCTGTAATGGGGGAATTGGAGGTTCAGGGATGTGATGGCGCTTTGTGGATCTCATGCAGTCCCCAAATCCACGGGGTGCAGCCCGCATTCAGAGCCCGGGGACAGGCAGGGTCCCTACGGGGCTCAAGGAACATTGCAGTGCCTGGATCACTCCCACCATCGCATCAACAGGCAACATAAAATGCCTTAAAACACCCCCTCGAACATCATATTGATTCGGGGGTTTGGGCACAGTGGGACTGTCCCCTCGGTTCCTACCTCCCTTCTCCCCTCTCCATTTTGAGTCTGGCCCTGCCCACTTGGGTCATCCACGCCAACACACAAAAAGCCAAATCCAAGGACAAGTGTTTTTTTCCTTTTCATTCCGAGCTGGGACATGTTAAATCCTTTCGATAGGGTTAACATCCCCAGTCTCTGCCTCTGCAGAGATGCTTTAGAGGATCGAGAGGGTCGCCGGGGCAGAGCAAAAAAACCCTCCACGTCCCATTTTAGCTGCACTCGTTTAATCCTCAGCGACACTTGTATTTATCCTGGTAAATCAATGGCTGATACAGGCTTTCTTTTCCCTAGGAAAACTCAGGTACTTTAATTTATTGCCTTTAACAGCCACATCAAAGGCTTTCGGGAGATGAACAGCAAGTGCCGCGGGGTGGATTTCCACAGCCACTTACCATCTTAAAGAGGAGAGAATCTGGGCAATAAAAGGGGATTTTGGGGCTGATGTGGGGCTGTAACGCCAGAGAAACCGGGCTGGAGGCGTCCGGTGAACACGGGAGAAGCTAAAAAAAGGCAACCGAGCAATTGGTTGGTAATTATCCTGCTTCCTGCTCAGCCCCGCGTGCTGAAGGAAGGGTAATTAAAGCCGTGGTGTAATTAATGTGCACCTTGTCCCTCCTCTCCGCCTCCCCCCCGATCACAGCCAGCCTTCAAAGGAAAACTAATGAGGCGGAGAAGTTCAGCTGAGGAGGAAAGGATGAAAAGAAGGGAAATTTAAAAAAAAAAGAAAAAAAGAGGCGATTTGGGGGGTGTTTCTTTGGGCAGGCGGGTGCAGCCCCAACCCTCGCCATGATAAATAATTCGTTTTCTGCATCAGCCTTTTTGTGTCCTAAACAGAGGAAAACAATCTGTAACCCAGGGAATTGTGTGGCTTTTGGGCGTCCTCTCGGCTCCGCGGCCCTCGGACATTGCTGGGGCACCCCTGGGCAAAGTCCTTGAATCCAGCTGGTGGTGCCCTGGGGCTGATGGTGGGTGTGGGGCTGGCCCCACAAGGTCTGGGGGTGATGGGGAACCGGGGTCAGGTGGTGCCTGGGATGCTGACCCCTGCCTGCATCCTTCCCTAGATGGACCGGGGGGAGTTCCAGCAGGATTCGGTGCTGAAACAGCTCGAGGTGCTCAAGGAGGAGGAGAAGGAGTTTCAAAACCTGAAGGTGAGTTGGATCCTGGGGCCTGCCTCTGTCCCCAATGAAGAGATGGGGTCAGAGCCCCCCCGGTCACTCCTGGCAGAGGGGCTGCACCCCGGGGTGCTGGGAACCCCTCCCCATGCCCACCCACCGGGCAGAACCTGCTCGTGCCTCACCCAGCACTGCTGCTGCCAGGCTGGCTGTCCTTTGGGCCATGTCCCCAGTGGTGGCCTGTCCCAGAGGGCTGCCCTGTGCAGGGAGAGAGGCTCTGGCATGCCAGCAATGTTTGGTGGCCCCAGCAGCTTTTAGGGATAAAACAAAGGTGTGGTGCCAGGACAGTGGTGTGCAAGGGACACTTGTGTCCTGGCCTGGAGGGGGCTGAGCAGATGGGAATCCACTGGTGGGACAAGAGGACATTGCTGGAGGGTTTGGTGGTTGAGGTGTCCTCCGAAGAGGGGCTATGAAAATGGGGAAGGGTCTGCAGGGCTCAGACGAGGAGCAGCTGAGGTGACTTGGCTTGTTCAGCCTGGAGGAGAGCAAGGAGAGACTCATCAGGGTCTGCACCTTCTTCCTGAGGGACAGCTCTAATCTCTGCTCTCTGTGACCATGAAAAGGACCTGAAGGAACAGCTGGAGTTGTATCAGGGCAGGGTGAGGTTGGATCTCAGGGAAAGGTTCCTCCCCCAGAGGGTGCTGAGCACTGCCCAGGCTCCCCAGGGAATGGGCACAGCTCCAAGGCTGCCGGAGCTCCAGGAGCACTTGGACACTGCTCCAGGGATGCAGAGGGTGGAAGTGTTGGGTGTCTGTGCAGGGCAAGGGGTTGGACTGGATGGTCCTGGTGGGTCTCTTCCAACTCAGGAATTCGATGATTCTGATAAGTCTCACATGTCCTGGGTGGATGGGCAGGGTGGGCACCCCAAATGCCACGGTACCCAGGGAGGTCACCACCAACCTGCCCCGCTTCTCCCCCTCCCCAGGACCCCACCAATGGCTACTACAGCGTGAACACCTTCAAGGAGCACCACTCCACCCCCACCATCTCGCTGTCGGGCTGCCCGGCTGACCTGCGCCCGGCCGGCAAGCAGCGAGTGCCCACGGGCATGTCCTTCACCAACATCTACAGCACCCTGAGCGGGCAGAGCCGCCTCTACGACTACAGCCAGCGCTTCGTGCTGGGCATGGGCAGCAGCTCCATCGAGCTGTGCGAGCGCGAGTTCCAGCGCGGCTCCATGAGCGACAGCAGCTCCTTCCTCGACACCCAGTGCGACAGCAGCATCAGCAGCAGCGGCAAGCAGGACGGCTACGTGCAGTTCGACAAGGCCAGCAAGGCCTCCGCATCCTCCTCCCACCATTCCCAGTCGTCTTCCCAAAACTCAGACCCCAGCCGGCCCCTGCAGAGGCGGATGCAGACGCACGTTTGAGCCCCTCCGGGGACGCTCGGGACCCTCGGTGTGGGCGCCGTGGCTCCGTGCTCGGACAGTCGCGCCCGCCGGCAGCGGCGGTGGGAAGAGGCCGAATCCAGCCCCCCCCGGAGCTGGGGCTGTGGGGCAGGGGACCGGCCGAGCATCCCCCCCTCCCTGGTACATGCTAAGCACAACCCCGCCGAGGACGCGCTGAGCCCCGGGGAGCCGTCCCGTCCGCGGGGCTGGGGACGGCCCCGGCCCCACCACGCACCCCCGCGCCCCCCCAGCCGCTCGCCCCCGCTTCCCGCTGCCCTCTCCCACCCGGCTCCTCCCCTTCCTTCGTGGTGTTCGGTGTCCATACTTATAGAGTCCGTTTCGAGAGGGTCGGGGGGGTCCCGCCATGTGGGACACGAGGGGGGGGACATCGGTGGGACAGGGACCCCCCGGGAAGGGCCTCTCCACGCTGTATCGCGGCACCGCGGTCAATACAAGAGGTGTTTCTCGTGGCACGCCTGGGCTGATGGCCACCCCGCGGGGACATCGGCGTCCCTGGCACACAGACCTGGCCCAGAGCCTGGGTGTGCCATGGCATCCCTGGGGCAGGCCCCATGGGAGCAGAAATGGCCGGTGGTGAAGGGAAACTGAGGCACGGGGCAGCTGGGACCCCACAACCCCAGCGTGGGAGCCAGGACATGGGGCGTCACAACAGGTAAGGGGATGTGGGGACACAAGGGCATGGGGACAGGCCACCCTCCCTGCATTTCACAGCCCCAAAACTCCCTCATATCCCCCCCGTCACGTCCCAGGAGCGTGCAGCCCATCCCAGCCTCACCAGGACTTTATTGGGTGCCAGCATGAGCCCCAACACCCCCATCCATGGGTCCCCCAACACCGGCAGCCCCACAGGGGCAGAGGGGACCCTACACCAGCAGGGAGAAGGCACCAGTCAACCCCTCCATGGTGGGGAGACATCCCAAATGCCCGCCCCTGGAGCCAAGCACACACCAGCCCACCCAAGGCCTCTTGTCCCTGACACCAGCGGCATGCGGGCCCTGGGTGAAGGCTCCACCATAAATAAGCATTTAAATTAATTAAATTAATCTGCACCACCAAGGGCCCTGGCAGACCCCGAAGCCAAGCACCCCAGGGTGCACCCACCCAGGGGGGCTGTGGGGACGAGTCCCTACGCCAGCGCTAAGGCACAGGACAGGGCCGCCAAGTAAAAAAGGAAATTAAAAAAAAAGGGAGGAATTAAATATTTGGGAAGAGGTCCAGGGCAGGGAGGAGGCAACATTAGCCTCCAAAGGCTCCCATTCCCTGGAGGTGGAGGGGCCAAGACCCCCAAAATCAGCCCCTCAGCAGGGCCCTCGTCAGTGTATGAGGAAATTCAGGGAAAGAGAATGTCCAGGGCTAGGTCTCCTGCCCTGACTCACCTCCTCAGGCCTGCTGGGAGGGAGGAACCCCATACCCCAAAAACCCCCTCCGAGTCCTCGGTAGCTTCAGTGCGTCAGTAGAAAAGGCGCTGGGCCACGGCCCTGCCGAGCTCCCTGCACCCCCCAAGAGCTGCCCCACCCTGGGCACCCGCGGTCCAGCGCGGCCCCCCAGCCCCAACCCTGCTCCAAGAGTCCCAGGGCGTGGTGGCGGCAGTGACAAGGATGCTCCTCTGCCCTCGGCGGCTCCGGCCGTGCCAGCGCTGTGTCCCCTCAGCACACGGGACTGTGTCCCCTCCCTGAAGGGGACGGTGTCTCCTCGCCCTGGGGACGCTGTCCCTCAGAAGTAGGTGAGGTTCTTGACGAGTCCCAGCTCCAGCATCCGCTTGATGGCCACGGCCTCGTGTGACACGTTGTGCTCCGATGCCTGCAGGACAGGGAGCAGGGGGTGACACCAGAGTCTGGCCAGGAGGGCCTGGGGACGCTGTTTCCACCCCTCCCACCTTGCCCACCCCACCAGTGGGAAGTTCAGCCCCCCAAAAGCAGGGACAGAACCCTCCCTGCCCAATTGTCCACGAGCTCTTCTCCTCACACATAAACTGGGGATGGATTCAACACTCCATGCCTCCAAAGACATTCAGCTACCAAGAGAAATTGGATGATGACCATCCAAAGGTGTACTTCAGCCTTCATCATGAGAGGAGAGTGAGAAGGAAGAGCCTCCCACACCACTCAGCATCCACACCATATCCCTCATCCTGGGGAAAAATGGGGGGAACAGGGACAAAACTGTGGGGCAAACACTTACAGCCATGGACTTTAACGTGATCTGTTCATAGTAGTGGATGGTTTGCTTCTTGTTGGCTGAATCAGGGTAGCCAAAGCCCGCGATGTGCACCAGGTCACAGAAGTGCAGTGCCAAGGTGATGGCCAGCAGCCCTGTGGTGGGCTTCTAGGGAACAGAGAGGCACAGCCTTCAGGGAGCTGCACAGGGACAGGCTGTCCCCACTCAGGGGGTGCAGGGGGAGTGGCCATCCCCACCCCTCACCTGTTTGACCTTCCGTGGTTGCTTCATGGGGAGGTTGAGCAGTTTAGCAGCAGTTACTTCCATGTAGTAAGGATTGAGGATGCGCACTTGCTCCGGGTTGGCATCCCAGATCAACGGGGGCTGTTTCCAAAACCCTTTCCGCACCTGCAAGAGGGCAGATGTCCCCAAGTTGGAGCCTGGAGCAGCCAGGGAGGGGTTGGACCTGGTTCCCCACCACACTCACTCTCTTCTTGTCATTAAGGATGGCCTCCATCCACTGGAAGTCCATGGGCTTGAAGGGCACGAGCACCAGCAGCGTGTCAGGGTTGTTCTCGGTCCGGGGGTCAAAGTGAGCTGACTCCGGGTAGAAGAGGCGCATGGTGGTCTTGGAACCCACGTCCTGCTCATAACCATGGACCGGGGCGTTGTTCAGCCTTTGGGACATCACAGGTGTCAGCCCCAGCTGCGGGTGGCACTGGGGAGGGAGCGGTGGGCCGGGCGCAGGGCTGTACCTGATCACGACATCGTAGGTGTTGATGGTGTCCCCCATGGAGCTGTTGCGGAGCCGGTGGCCGTTGCCCACCACGGCACACCTCCGGCACTTCAGGCTGCGAGAGAAAACCCTGTCTCAACCCGACCTGTTCCAAAACCGGGGGGATTTTAACCCCTGGGGGGGCTAAACCCAGTGTCGTCCAGTCTCCAAACCTTCCCATGCTCCACCCACCACCCCTGAGTTGCAGAGGTTCATTTTGCCAAACCCTGGGCCCACAACAGACAAATTCCAACCACCCCCCATGAGAGCAATAATAAAGAAAGAAAAGCCCCTAAATCCACCCCGGTGTTACCTCTGGATGCTCTCAGGCACAGAGTAGTGGGTGATGGACAGCAGGCGCAGAAGGACGTCCTCTGCAAAGCAAGAGCAAGGACAGGGTGAGGAAGGTGAGGAAGGTGAGGAAGGTGAGGAAGGTGAGGAAGCCAGCTCCTGCCTAGCATAACACTCTGAGTGCTGCCCTATCCCTGCTGAATTTGCTCCTACTGTTAATCCCGGTTTCAGGCAGATAATCTGTCTCTGGGGCTTAGTAAAATCTGGCCCATCCTAAACTCTTTTAGAGGCACCATGTGCACCCCGGGTAAGGAAATACACACTGCAGAGTCTAAAAACCATGAAAATAGCTTGGAAATAATCCCCAACCAAATCAACCTGCAGATGTCTTTAGGAAAAGGGAAGCTGAAACCCCAGGAGCAGAAGCAGCAGGACGGACAGGCAGACCCCATGGAGCATTGTCAGGCTTACCACTTCCCTTGGTGCCGTAGGGCAGCTCGTAGAGCGACGGCGTCTTCACCCAAAAATAGTCCTTCAGCTGCAAGAACAGCGGGTGATCCCTCGTGTAGCTGCCAAGGAGCAAAGGGTCAGTGAGACTGGGCTCAGGGGTGGCACAGGGAGGGGGGTCCTGGCTCTGCATCCCCCCCACTCCCTTCTCCCAGCCCCAAAACTCACTTCCCAATGAGCTGCGCCGCTTTTTTTTCCACCTCCCCAAGGGGACACGTTGTCTTGTTGTTTTCTTGCACAGGGAAATAAAAGCTGTGAAGGAAGAGGTTAATTAAATCAAATGATGCCTGTTCCTCTGCAGCCCCCTCCTGGCAAAAGGGGCTCTGGCACCCCCAGGCATTCCTCACTCTGGGATTCAAGCTGTGAGAGAGATTTCCAGCCGGATTTAAGGCCAGCACTGCCTGGATATTTATCTGCTGGGCTTGCAGGCTTGCATCAGAAGAGGTCTCTCTTGCTCTGCTCATGAACCTCACACTCCACTTTCCCCATCACCGTCAGCACGGCTAGCACTGAGAAGAGAGTGGGGCTTTCCCATCCTCCCGGGGCTTTCCCATCCTCCCGGGCTCAGAAAAGCACCAACATTTGCAAAAAACCCCGCAGAGCCCAACCACCACCACACACCGAGGGGGAACGTCGTTTGTGTCCCCCATTCTCCAGCAGCAGCCGAGGATGCTGCCACCTCCCCAGTCCCCTCAGATCCAAGGAATCTGCCATGCTCTGGCATCCCTATGGGCAGGAAGAAGCTGCCTCCCTGGAGTGAAGGAAAGGGCAGGAGGTCCTTGAAACTTGAGTAAGAAGCACTCACAGCTGTGTGTACCTGTCTTCCCGGTAGATCGAGTACCAAACCATCACCAGAAACAGCGCCAGCACCCCGAGTATCTTCCCTCCTGCATGCCCAGAGGGGAGGGGGAGAGAAAAACCAACGTCAGCCGTGGAATTTAGATGATTTCTTGTGGGGTCCCACAGCATCCCTAGCTAGACCCACGATGGCAGAGCCATCTCCTCAGGGAGGAGGGTCAGCTGGCACCATGACCCAGAGAAAAGCAGCTCAAAGATGAGTCATGTAGTCTTGCCCAAAGTTTAAAAGCCTCTGTGACGTTTTTGTTTCCTTCTCTCTGCTTTGCATCAAAGCTTAGGCAAATATTCCTTTTTCCGTGTGCCTCCACCCCATTTCTGTGGAATAAAATCCAAGGGTTCCAGGTGCCCAAGTCCAGAAGTCAAGGTCCCCAAATCACCCTCCCCGCTGTGACCTTCTCCTGTGATACCCTAACAGTCCATCACTCAACTGGAACCACAGCAAAGCAGCATCCAACCCCCAGATCTCCAAATGCAAATTCCCCAGGCTCCCCAACGCTGCTTGGACAGGGGCAGAAGGGACTCACGAGACTTGTTGATCATTTTTATCAGCAGGAAAGAGATCAGGCGGGGGCCAGAGCTCTCATCGTGGCTGGTCACCTGCAGTAGGAAAACAGGGAAAACCCATCAGAGCTGAACCTAAAACCCCATCCGAGAGGAACCACCCCCTGCTTGCCCATATGCATCCGTGGACAAGCAGGTGCAAGGGTTCCCCAAAGGATTTGTTTATTGAAGTTCACATTTCTTTGCTGCCAAAAGGTTGGTTTAGAGAGCTTATCAAAGCCAGGCAAGCGGCTGCATTTCCCAAGGACCTTCAGCCCTACAGGTTGGAAGGCAAAGGAAAAAAAAAAAGAATTAGAGAGGAAAAAAAAGCCCTCAGTGGGGTTTCAACCACAAAATCCCACGGAGGGAGACTTTAAGCCCAGCTTAAGCATCCACCTGGCACCAGCAGGTACAAAGCCCAACGTGCCACCACAAAGCCAGAAGGGACAGGAGCAGCTGTGCAGGATCAAACCAAAGAGCATCACGTACTTGGGGAATCTCCAACGCCTTGGATTCACCCATCCTGGCCCAGGGAAAGGAGGTGCCACGAGTTTAGTGCCCACACAAACACTGCCCAGGGAAGCGGGGCCACTTTTGTCCTCCTCCGAAACCTCTCGCTCCTGGAATAAGGAGCAAAGAGCCGCGGTCGGAGCCATCCCGGGATCAGCTCATCCCATCGGGACAAGGATGGAAAATGAACTTACCAGGTGGGAGAAGCTCTGGGGTACAGGGGAGGCTCTGCTGCCAGGGTGAATCCTGCTCTAAGGCAGGCTCATAGCCAGGCTTGGCTTTGCCCCCGGTAACCGCGATCCTCCGGGCTCCGACCAGCCACGTCTGGGTGTGTTCAATGCCAATCAAGGGGAAAGCTGCACGGGGCTGGGCAATCCAAACGCTCTCAATCAGAGCCTGCCCATCAGAGCCTCCAGGGATTAGTCACCTGCCAAGGGAGGGCACCCACCTCACCCCCTCCCTGCCCAAGGAAGTGCCGCTAACAAACCTGAGATCTGTCAAACACGCAGAAAGGCCACAGCCTCAGCCAGCCATCAACACCAGGTTTGGGGGCAAAATTGGATCAAGAATGAGGAGAAATGGGACCAAAGATGGCCCCACAAGAGCCAGGCTCTTCCTTACCCTGTCATGGGCTTCTGAATTAATTAATTTAATTAATTAAAAAGGGCAGGAGGGCAATTAAAAGGCAATTAAGGCAAATTAAACCACACTAAAAGCAACAGGACAGGACACTAGAAAAAGAAAATTGTGTCCATTTGACAGCAGAGGGATGAGGGCAGGGATGGAGACAGGTGAGATGGTCTCCTAGGAAAGCACCTCTCTCTCCCTCTGAACCACTTCTCCTTCATAAAACATGGATAATTGTGCCCCACCATTACCTGGGGGCTGCAGAAAGGGGAAGCAACCCCCCACCCCAACTTCCACCCTGGCTCAACAAGCCCCTCCTGCTTGGGAAGACAAAACCCCAGCTGAATCTTCAAGGGTGGGAGCAAGACAGGGAGAAGGCACAGGGGGGGGTCTCGCTCCTTTACATGTTACAATTTCTTGGAAAAGGAAAATTAGGGGATGGTTAAAAGCAGCTTGTGCCTCTTGAGGGGTTTTGTTCTTAGCAAAAAGCCCCAAGGGGAAATCCACTGCCTCAGCTGGAGGCTGGGGATGCTCCTGGGGGGCCTGAGTACCCCTGTTTGCCCCGGGCTGGGAAACTGCTGGGCATCAGGACCTGATTTTAGCACCAAATTCATCCTCCAGCTTCATCCTTGGGTGCCAAAACACCCAACCAAGTTCACTTCACCCCTTCCACCAGTGATAACACTGGGAAAATCTGCTCTGCCCACAATGTTTGCCTTTACATACCAGCTTTTTTTAAATAATATTTTTGACAGCTTTATGATCTTTTCCCAGGCTTGCATACACAAGCTGGGCCTGATGCAAACCTTATCTAAGGCAAACACAGCTAATAATTCCTGAGGAGAAGGAACTTTGTTTAGCGAAGCGTTCAGGGAATGCAGAACAAAACAGAGCACACCCGGCTGCCCCCGCGCCCGTGGTGCCTCTGGAATGAGTTCAAGCTCCCCACAGCCCTCCCAGATCCACAGCCCAAACCAGAGCAGCTGCTGAAAGCAGGAAGGTCTGAACTACCCAAGCCAGGTCCTGTATCGTCCTCACAGGGCTGCTGGAGGGGGTGATGCTGAAGGGTCCTGCTGGTCCCCAGAACATCCCCAGTCCTGCAGCACCCTCAGAGCCCAGCTGAGTATCCCTGTCCCATCACAGCATCCTCAGAGCCCCCTGCTGCATCTCTGTCCCATCACAGCACCCTCAGAGCTCCCTGCAGCATCCCTGTCCCATCACAGCACCCTCAGAGCCTGCAGCATCCCTGTCCCATCACAGCACCTTCAGAGCCCTCCCACAGCATCCCCAGTCCTGCAATATCCCCGTTCCTGCAGCATCCCTGGTCCCCCACAACATCCTCAGAGTCCCCTCCCACTGGCATCCCCATCCCATTACAGCATCCTCAGAGCTCCCTGCCCATCCTTTGAGCCTCCCTGCCTATCCCTGTCCCATCACAGCATCCTCAGAGCTCCCAGAGCATCCTCAAATCCACTGCAGCATCCTCAGTGCCCCCCCAATATCCCTGTCCCATCACAGCACCCTCAGATCCCCCAAAACAGACCCCTCACCACAACAGCCTCCCAGGATCCTGCACTGCACCATCCCTGTCTGCAGGGAGAGACTCGGCCCTCACTGGGATCAGCCCTCGCTCCCCCAGGGCTGGGCCAGGGCATCGCCTGCCCTGCCAAGCCCTGAAGCTGGGGGGAAAGTCCCGGCTGGATTCAGCTCCCCACACCTGGAAGAAGTGACTGGAAAACCCTTCTTTGATGTTGGAGGATGCACCCCCACAGCACCGCAGGCTGCAATTATCGCTGCACAAAGGATCCAAAAGCCCCATGGCCCATTCCCCCTCTCCCACTCCCTTCCCCACCCGTGTTCTGGGAAAGCCCCGTCCCAGGATGCTGCAGAGGCAACTCCTGTCCAAGCCTCACGGAGTTTCCTTGTCTACCTCCAACCTGGAGCAGGGTTTTGCCTCCCAGTTTCACCACGTCCCCTGGGAGATGCCAGCAACATCCATACAGACCAACCCTCCTGCCAGGGGGTTAACTCAGAGAAGTTCATATAGAAGTTAATCCCTGTATCTCCATCCACCCATTCCCATCTCCCTCCATGGCCTCAAAGGCTCCAGCATCTCCAGATTTAAGTCACATCAATTCACAAACTGGCAGCAAGCACCAGCAAAAAAAAAAAAAGGGGGAAAAAGTATTTAAAGGCCTGGATAAGCACGGAGGTGGGGAGTGGTTGTAAATTCCCCCACACCATCCCAGCATGGATGGATGGTGGTCCCAGGCCACCCTGGCAAAGCATCATGGACCAGCAGGCTTGGTACTTTTATGTTTCCATGGTAACCTATGGATTGGGAAAAGCATGACATGAGGCAAGGACACCTCCCCTGTGCTCCCACTGTCCCATCCCACGGGACACGGAGCCACCCACTGCCTGGTCCAGCTTCCCTGGGTAAGAGGGATGCTCACTGAAAAATAAGCATCTCTGACAGTTCATCCCAAAAAACCATGCCTTTATTTTTAACTGAGGGAGAGTTGGATAGCACCCAAGGAAGGGATGCACTGGCAGTCCCTAAGGATTCACTCTCAACAGTGGGAACCAAAGGGAGACAGACAGAGAGACAGGACAGCACTGACCCCTTCAGTCCCAGCCACACCATCTCTCCCGAGCTCTCCAGGCACACGGAGCTTTCGGGAACCAGCAGGGCAGATCCTGTGCTCCCTGCAGGACAACAACCAGGACTGACCCCCACAGAAGCAGTTTACAGCCGCGAGATCTTCCCAGCCCTCATCCCGCGGGTGTTCCACACGCGGTAGGGCTGGGATCGCCGGAGGAGCCGGGCAGTAGGACTGGGATCGCCGGAGGAGCCGGGCAATAGGGCTGGGATCGCCGGAGGAGCCGGGCAATAGGGCTGGGATCGCCGGAGGAGCCCGGCAGTAGGGCTGGGATCGGGCAATAGGGCTGGGATCGCCGGAGGAGCCGGGCAATAGGGCTGGGATCGCGGGACGAGCCCGGCACTGCCCGCCCTGCCCCGGCACAGCCACCGCCTGCCGCAGCCTGAGCGCAACCTGGGAGGCGGCCGCGGGCCATCCTGCAGGGAAAGGATCCAGCGCTGCCTAGGCTTGGCCGAGCATCAAAGACACCCAAATCGCCAGCCTGGCATCCCAAACCTTCCTCGCCCCGGCTCCTCCGAGCTCCCCGTGCTCGGGGAATATTTTTTTTCCAAGCTGGGAAGAAAATCCTTGTGGGATTGCAACAATCACCACAATTTTTGGTGACTTTTTGGACTTGCAAGTCCAAAAGGCAGCAGGGATCAGATCTAAACCCCTCCAAGAGACATTGCATGGGATGGGCAAAGAGAGATACCAAGGGGGGACCAGGGATGCTGGGAGGGGGCCGGGATGCCAAAAACTGCAGAGCAGAGCCATGTCACGGGCCAGAGCTGCAGTGCCGTGAGCTCGGGGGGATGAAGAGGGTCATGAGAACGCAGCACTGGAAAAATCAACTCCACTGGACATTGGACCCCACAGAGGGTGTGGAGCCAGCCCGGCCTGTGCACTGATACCCACATTTATCCTATTTTAAGAGCCCTGCGAGTCACTTTAAAGGAATCTTTAAAGGAATCTTAATTGCCTCTTACTCAGAGAGGCAGCTTGCAGTGGTATCCCAGGCACACAGTAACCCGGCCAAAGATTTACAATAGGGGAAAACAACCCCTCATTGGCATGTGAGTCTTAACAAAACATTTACCCATGACCAGGCTGCAATTTTGAAGGTGGCAACAGCAAACAAGCTCAGGTACAACAAGTATTTCCACAGTGGCAGGTCCTCAGGATAAATCCAGGCTGCTTCTGCCTTCCCGTGGCACTGATGGTTTTAATGTGCTCCAGAGAGATTCAGACCAGCTCTGGCTCCATCCTCTCCTCTTCCCCTAGGTTTTTTTTTTCAGTCCTTGCAGCAGAAAAAACAAAGGGATGGGACACAAATCCCTTCCTACAGCCCCAAAACACCAGCTGTGTGTGTATACCTGATTATCTCACAGCCCTGGGGTAACCCCAGGCCACACCATGGAGCTACAGGACTACAGTTAAGCTACAATTTTAGAGATTATATATTATTATTTTTATTACATAGGTTTAATCACTCTTTTGCTATTTAAAACACTGAAATAAAGACCTTTTCTTGCTGTATGCAGCTCACTACACCCTGGAGGTTATGGCCGAGCTGCTGAAAAGAGCTGAGCTACCCACGGGGTGACAAACCCTTGCTAAAGAGATGAGGGCAGTGATAATGAGGTCCCAGAGTGACCTGTGGGATTTCAGCCCTGATCCCCTGACATGGATCCAGCCACACCCTTCTCCTACCTGCCCCATCCAGCCCCCCTTTGCTGCCAGCCTCACCTCGGTGCTGTGTTTACTCTCCGGTATCTCCATCCTCAGGGATCACCCAGGGATGCAGCAGCAACAGCAAAAGCAGCTTTGGCAACACAGCTTTGAACCCGTGTTTTGGGCTAAGTCCCCCCAAAAAGCAGCAGAAAGGGGGAGGCAGCGAGCTGGGGGTGCAGGCAGAGTGCAGGCAGGGTGCTGGCAGCCTCTCTCCCCGCTCTCCTGGGAGCAGCAGGCAAAACATCCACCGGGAGCACCACTCCCTTACAGTGCTGGAAGGTAAAAACTAAACCATGGAGATGCTCCAGCCCACCCCCAACCCAAACTCAGGCAATGCCCCTGCTGTTCTGGGAAAAGGGGTGGGAAATTAAGGGATGTCAAGCCCCAGGGCTGAGTTATCCCACAGGCAGCTCCTGCTCCCGGTGCCTTTTGACTCTGGGGGTGCCCTTTTGGGGGCTCAGGAGCTGCCTGCAGTCGCTATCCCCCTTACAATGTTTATGTGCAACCTTGGCCCCGTGGTTTCTCCTCCTTTTCCTGTTTTTGCACCGGATTCAGAGCAGCGGAACCCCCGGGGCAGCCCCAACGCCCGATCTGGCCGGCCCCAAATCTCCGGGGTTGTTCTTTGCTTTTTTCTCCCATCCTACAAAAGGAGAAGCCCAAGCAAATAACCCGGCCCATCACATTACACCCCCAGCATCGCCTCGGTGCTCCGTTAACCCACGCAGGGAGGAGGGTTCCCATCCCAGGGAGAGAACTTTTCCTGCATCCCCAGCAGCGGGAGAGGCTGAAAGCAGTCCCGGCAGGGCGGGGATTAGCTGGCAGCAAGTCACGGCTACTTACGGCCCGTCCTCTTGGTCCAGGCGGAGCAGGCGGGAGCTCGGCGGGACCTACGGGGCCGTCCTCTCTTCCCCTAGGAAAGGGAGAAGGGATGGCAGCCTCTCTCCCGCAGCCAGCCACAGGGCAGGGCAGCCATCCTCGCCCGGCTTCCCGGCCAGCGCAGCCGGCAGCGCCGGGCGGAGCCGGCCCCAGGGCAGCGGCAGCGGGGCCCCGACGAGCCGGCACAGATCGCACGGAAGTCAGAGCTCTGGGAAAAGCCACCCACCTGCGAAAAGCCACCCACCTGCGAAAAGCCACCCACCTCGGCCGGCAGCCCCAGGGCCGGGCTCCCAGCCGCTCTTAAGGAGGAGGTGTGGCCGATGGGAGCGCAGACCTCGCCGCAGCTTTCCCCGACACCCCCTGGCCTTTCACACCGAAATCCCCTTCCGTGATTCACTCGGACTTTTAGGGGAGAACCCACGAGCTGGAGCGGTGCCCTTTCCTAGGGAAAAGGGAATGCATCTTTCCTGCCCTCCTGGGTAGAGAACGCTCCTTATTCCCACATCTCAGGAATCTTTTCTCCTAAAACTTTCCAAACTGCACATCCTAGCCCAGCACTGTAAAATCCTTATGATTTGGGGGAGGAAAAGCCCTGCCGAGAAACCAAAGAAGTCATGCACAGAAACCCTCCTGCCATGCTGCCACTCAGAGAAAGCCTCTCTGCTCTGCACCCCAAGTAATGTTCCCGGGCAGGGGAAATGAGCCAGCCAGTGGAGCGAGCCCACTGCTATCCCAGTCAGCCCCCAGGCAGCAGCTTTGCTCTTCCCCATGCCCCTGGGATGGATGGGGTGTGGTGGGAGTCACGGCACTCCCCAAAAAAAACACACGAGAGGGAATGTCAGCTCATTTCAGTGCAAGAAATGGTGATGAAGGTGAGGAAGACAAGGCTCTCTCTGTCAGCTGCTCCTTAAGCACTGGCAGGGAAGGTCCTCCCAAGGGAAAGCTCTGAAGGCCCAGAGGTTTCCTCACCTCTCTCCTCCAGCTGGAAAAAGCAGAGATGAGAGAGGCACAGGCCTTTCCCACAGCATGCTCCCCTCTTAATATCCCATTAATTTAACAAAGAGTGTTCATCATTGTCCGAGTGGTGGGGAAGGAAACCACCCAGCAGCCTGAGATGGTTTCTCACGGATACTTCTCACCATACTTTCTGCACATGTCCCGGGATGACAGGGATGGCTCCATCCCAGTGTCACACCTTCCCTCTCCACCCGAAGAACTTTCGCTTCCTCCTTCCATCGCTGTTTGCCTTGGGGGGCGATTAATCCCAAGGGCTCAGGGCAATCAGCAGCCAAACTAAATGCACTTGAGGCCACAAAATTCACCTTTGGCACCAGCGTCTTTCCAGAAGCCCTGAATCCACCAGAGCATCCAACACTGCTGCCTCTGACAAAGAGCCTTTTCATTTAGCACGTGAATTATAGGATCCACTAACAAGGTTAAACTCTCCCTGGGGAGCTCCTGCTAAAGCACTTCAGGGCACAGCATCAGCCCCTGCCCGTGGAAATGAGGATGAGGACGTTCAGAGCTGCCTGGGGGTTCCAGAAGGATCCTGCAGCCCTGGATGAGCAGGAGACTGCGATGCCTTAAAGCACATCAGCCAGGCAGGATCCTGGTGGATCCGAGGTCTTGCCCTAAGCTGGTCTTTCCAGCTCGACTGGAAGAGCCAGGAGCTGGATTGCTGCCGGTCTTCCCAGGGTTGTTTTCCAGCCGCCTGAGCGGTTTCCCTGCCATGAGCCGATGCAATCGGTCACTCCCAGCCCAAGGTCCAGAAAAGCCCCATCACGGTTCCAGCATCCAGCAGGTCAGGAGCCGCTGTCTCCACCACTCGCTGCAGGCAGCTCAACCCATCCAGCAGCTGATCCCAGCAGGAAATGAATGTCCAGACCCCTCAAGAAACCCTAAACAAGCTGGATTTTGCTCCTTTCCTTCTGCAGCTGTGTTGCTGGGCTCAGTTTCCTCTCCTGCCCATCAGTTTAATAATTTAAATAACAATTTCCAAATTTGAGGGGGAAAAAGGCACCTTTTGCCCTCTCCCCAACATCTCTCTCTGGGATGCTCATGGCCTTGGGCAAAAGAAATCAAAAACCCAATGGCACATCCCCTCCTGTGTTGAAGACTAAAGCCAGGCAGAACTGGCCCTTTGTGAAGCTCAGCCCCGGTGGAGGAGCATCCCAGCAGGAACAGATATTCCAGAGGCAGGAGGGGACACAGGGCAGGGATGAGCCTCCAAATTCCTCCTGTCATCATCCTCCCCATCGAGGACCAAATCCCCCCAGGGCTGTTAAAAGAGGGGACGGGGAGATGGAGACGAGTCTCTCGCCCTTGCTCCCGCCAGACCTGCAGCGAGGCAGCCGTCCGTCCGTCCGTCCCTCGGTGCTCCATCGCCGGCGCCAGCCTCCCTCGGTTAAAATTACCTCCCGAGGGGGGAGAGAGCAAAAGCCAGGCTGGGAGGGGAATGAAATCCAGGTGAGCTCATCCTCCTCCAGAGAAAACGTCTCCAGCTGGCATGAGAAAGGTGTTTCCAAGCCCGGCACATCCCTCACGTCACCCCAGTGGCCATGGCCCCAGGACCAGCAGCTTATTCATACAGCAAGTATTTAATGGGAGATAATCCAGCCGCTTCCCAACCATCCTTTGGCCGAGCCAAAGGTGTAATTCCAGTGTGGGAATTACACTTTGGCAAGAGGTTTTGCTAATGGTCATCCCAGTGGATGCTCCCTGTTCGAGACAGCACGAAAGGGCCACCACCAGCAGAACCCCAATCCTCCAACCCTGTGTTTCTTTGATTCTATCAATAGTTTATTACATTTATTCAACTGTTTTATTAAAAATTAAATAATTTAATAAACCTATTTCTATCAAATCCCTGAGAATGGGAGGAAAAGCAAAGCTGCCCAGTCAAGCCGGATTATCCAAAGCAGCGACCGACCTAAAAATAAACCACTGCTATTTAAGGATGAGCCTCCCACAATAACCACCCCCCACCCCAAAAAAAATAAAAGGAAAAAATAGACATATTCCCAAGCTGGGGTGTCAAGCATCACCCACGACACCAAAAAATGCCTATTTTGGGTTTATTTCTGAGCACAAGTCTGCACCTCCAAGAGAACAGCGTCCCCATGCTTAGTGCTGCTGATTTCCAGACACCCCATGCAAATAATTAAGATTTAAAGCTGCTTTTGCATAATACAGATAATCGGTCGATTTAACTTGTAAATGCAGGGGGAATTATGCAGCAACGTTGTTAATTAGGCAGCAAAGGGGCCGGGGAAGCCCCAGCTCCAGGGCAGATGCCAATGGACCACCAGGATGCTGGAGAAGCCGAATGTGTGGGGGACTTTGGCAGTGGGACAAGGTCCTGGGGCAGGTGCTGTGGTGTTGGGGCTCCAAAACCTTTTGTTCATCCGTATTTTAACTGAAAATCCCCCCCAGCTCCCCCAGCCCTTCATCAGGAGCTGCCCATCCCTTCCCACTCTGCCTGCACCACCCAAGCCCTTGAGGGCTGCCGTCACCCCACGAGAAAAAAGGCGGTGGAAAAGGAGCCCAGGGTAAGGTTTCTGAGGACAAATCACATCTTTTTTGTTGCATAAAGAGCCTGCTCTGACAGCTGGGCTCTTGGCCGTCCTTGGCTCCCCCACCCCAAATACCAGACCCCACCCAGGAGCAAAACCTGTTGAGCCCGAATATGCCCGAACAGACAGTTCTTTGTGATTCTTTTTTTTTTTTTCTCAGTCTATTTTTTGGTTTGGAAGCAGCACTGGTGATCGCACAGGGATGGGCCCAAGGACTTCCCAGCCCTTGGCACTGCTCCTTGTTTGAAGGCAGCATCACATTTAACCCCTAAAGCCCCTCACTGCCCTTCATTTCTGGCACCATCCCACTTCTCACACCCTAATCCTGTTCAGTCCTGCATCTCCAAAGTTTACTTCCATCCCTCCCTCTCTGCATTTTTCTCCCTCACTTCTCACCTTCCACCTCATTTTTCCCCTCAGTGCTCCAGTGCTTTCCACCATTCCCCACACAGACAGGTCTGATCCATCCTCATGTCACAAAATCCCACCCACAGACCACAAGCCAGGGGGTCAGATGAGCCCAACAGCCACAGAGCTGCAGTGCTGGAGGTTTAATCCCCATCCAGGGGTGTTCTATGATCCACGGTGGGAATGCTGGGCTGGCTGGGTGCACACAACATCAGCAAAGCCCCAGAGCAGTGTTAAAGACCCCTCAACTCTTGCTCAGCACTCTCCTGCCTCAGTTTCCTGCCATTTGGGGGCTCAGGGAAGCTCTGCCCCATTGGTAATGCAGGCAGAGGGTGCAGCAAGGGATCCCAAACCCCAAACTCCATGCCAGCTCATTTATGTCCGTTTTGAAAGAAATTTAAAAACCACCCGATGTCGCAAGCAGCTCAAACCCTGACGGAGGATCCACCCCGGGGCTCCGGCTTGTGCAACACCGCGGGGTGAGCTCCAACCCCCCGCCACTGGCATCAGGCTCTGGTTAAAAAATTAAGGCTCGGCTTACTCAGCCTGGCCGGATATCGGGATGTCAAATCCGACCGGGAAAACTTCGGCGGGCTGGGGGAGACATTTTGCAAGGGGAAGAGCCGGAACAGGAATGGCATCTGGAAGCGATTGAAGGCAAGGAGCCTCTCCCTGGCGCAGCAGGGAATTCCAATGGCGTGAGCTCAGGTTAAAGCCTCCTTCACAGACCCAGGATTAAAGAGAAGAACCAAACTTCAGCACAGATATGTGTTTTTAAACCTACAAAAAACAAGGGAAAGGGAGCCAGCTTCCTGCTTGGTCCTATCCAGACGTGGTTTGGTGATTTAGGGTCGTTCTCACTTGCAATAAAAAGAAACCAAAACTCCAAAAAGGTGCAGAAATCTTTCCAGGGGTTTGTGGATCTAACTTCTGGTGTGGTGTCAGGAGTCTTCCTTCAGCGCTACACCATCCATCCCTTGGGATCACTGCATCCCACCTCCGAGATCAGGCTGCATCCCATGATGGTCCAGGAGCATCCCAACATCCTCAGGACGGCATGGAAGAGCCGATGGAGATTGCCAGCCTAGCTTGGACCAAGCAGTCCTCCACAAGGAGCTTCGCAGTGGGGACTCCTCAGCCCCTTCCAGACTCCCCTGAGTCCCGGGACAGGGAGCAGCCGTTGGTCAAACCCACCTTCACTGGACATCCCAGCAGAGCAATTTATGGCAGCGCAGATCCACGTGGGATGGGCAGACTCCAGCCCCGCTGTGCGCCTGCCCCGTCCCGCTCCCCCAGATCGCTGCTTCGGCCCCAAATCTCGCACCGAACAGCCCAGGAGCAGCGCCGGCCGCAGCTCTGCCCCGCTCCCACGCACCTCCCCGGCGTGGCCGGGCACATCCCGCGCCGATCCGCGCCTCGGCGCAGCCGGGAGCAGCGCCTGCAGCTCGGAGGGCTCCGGCAGACGGCAAAACACATCCTGGAGAGCAGCCGCAGCCTGCGCCAGCCCGAAACCGCTCCAAGCATCCGCCAGTCCGAAGGAAAACCAGGACGGAGAGCAGATCCTTTCCTTCACAGCCAAATGCCTTTCTCCTTCCTCCAAGGAAACTTTCCAGCCCAACCCCAGTCACATGCAAGGGGTCAGCAGCTGGAAAAGCAAGACATTAGCAAGTACTGGGGATTTTTTCCTCTTCCCTCCCAAGAAGACAGAGGGTTTTCCTAGAAAAAGCTCAATAAGCACGAGGATTACAGCTGGAGGACAGAGAAGTGTGAAAGCAAACTGACAGGAACTTAAGAAACACCAAAAAAAAAAAAAAAAAAAAGGTTCCAACAAGCAGCATGAAAGCATCAAATCATTTCCTTTCCTAACTGCAAAACCAAAACCACTCTTGCAAGTGTCCCTGGGGGCAGTGTATGGGAAGGGTCCCAGCCTGGAATGGGTAGAGCAGGATGGGATCCCAGAGGGACCCTGGTGAATCCAGGATCCCAACCTCTGCAGGAACAGGACCACATCCCTGCTCCTTACACAGCCATCATGCTGCATCCAGAGGAAAAAAATGAGAGGGGAAAAATAACATAAAATAATTTAAAAAAAAAATAAAAAAGCACAATAGGGAAAGCTGTGGAGAAGCAGATTCCATGCTGCCAGCCTGCATCAGCTCTGGAATATTCAAAGCTAAAGCAATGGGAACATCACTTCATCAAAGAGAATAAGCAACAGAATACATGGGATTTAGAGATATTGCCAAATAATTAATTAGCAGGATCCAACCTGAGAATTGCTGCCAGCTGAAAACCCCTGAACACTGGCATGGGGAGGGCACTGCTCTCAGCACTCCCACATCCTGAAGCCCGGCATCCACCTCTGATGCTGGTTGTAAGAATGGGGATAAGACAAGTTATAAAAATACAGACTTGTGGACATCAGTACAGCTGCTCCAGAGTTCAAAATGGATGTTTTCCCTCCAGGGTGGATCCTCCAGGAGGATGCTCCAATCCCAGCTGTGGAACACACCCTTCTTGCAGATCTCCCTAGTGGACATCTCTTAAAATCAGTGTCCACAGACAGTTCTTCCTTTTATATTTACATTTGCAGAGCCATTATTCCTCAGAATTCGGTGCCTTGCTGGAGCAGCTGCTAGGACATCCCTGCCTGAAGCTGGATGAGCAAGCAGCCCTCAAATGATGCAGATAATTAGGGACAGGGGTTAGGGAAAGTCCAGCAAAGCATGTTGATCCCATCCTACAGCTTATAGCGACATGAGGAGCTCATTAAACGTTGGACACATCATTAGGAGCCAGAGCAGGAAGAGAACACTTAAACCACCAGTTCTGTCACTGATCCCAGGTCCTGGCCTGCCTGTCCCACAGGCATCCTTGGTGGAGACAGCTGGCAAAGCCCGGGCAATCCATCACCTGCCTCCAGGAGCATCCAGAGGGAGAGCCCAGCAGAAAAGATAAGGAAATTCAGCAGAGATTCCTGAAAAGCTCCACCACAAGACTTTTTTCAGCTCATCTCACCAAGAGATGGAGATCAGACTTGCCAAGCAGCCAGCATCAACCCACCAGGCATCACCCCACTGATCCAATGGGAGAGATGGTGTCCGAGCTCAGGAACACAAAAAAAACCACCCAGAGGAAGAACTTTCCTTTGTTCTCCACTCCCCAGAACAATAAGACACCACTGGTTCACCCTGCAAAGACCTGACATGAAAAGATCAATGGGGAAAGGTCCAGCTGGTAATTTTCCTGCTGATCTCAGGGCAAGCATCCTCATCTCTCCCTGGAACCAATCCTGTTCCGTGGGAGGAGAGGGCTCCAGGCACACAGAGTGGGACAGGACGGGGTTTATCCTGCATGAACATGCACAGATCCCACTCCCAGCACCTCTGTCCACACCACCCTTGGGTGGGGGACCGGCAAGGACCCCTCCTACCCTTTGGGATCACCAGGCTACTGGAGCACTTCCATCCACCAGTCAGAGGATGCTCAGGGATAGGGGAAAAAAGGCTCAGACCACTTAAATCCTCCTCAGCCCGTTGTTCCACACGGGAGCGATGCCGTCCTGAGCTGCACACGGGGCACGTCCTCCCCTCCCGGGGCCTCCGGGAGGATTTTCCCTTCCCTACTTCTGCTCCCGGGCATTCCAATCACCCAGACCCATCGCAAGGAGCCCACCCCGTGCTGTGGGGAGATGCCCGATCCTCTCTTCCCGGGGTTTTTGGGGTGGGATCTCCTTCCCCGGGAGTGGCCACGGGCAGGAGCGATGCCAAAGGCCGTCTTTTCCCGGCCAGATGAGGAGGTTTGTTTTGCCGGGAATGGGGAGACAGCAGATGGAGGGGCACTGGGAGAGCGGCGGTTTTCCTCTCGCCGCTGCCCACACTCGCACTTCAGGCGCTGATTAATTGCGTTCATTAGAAAAATAATCATAATAATTATTTTTCAAAAACCCACCAAACGTAGAAACAAAGCCACTTTCTCCCTTTCCGACGTGCCGCGCTCGCCAGGACATCGATGCCAAAGGCGTGGGATGCACCGGTGGGGTCCGAGCTGGGGTGAACGGGGGGTACCCCCATACCCCCAGCGTGCCCCCCCCATGCCAACCCTGCCTGGGAGCTGCCAGGCGGGCAAAGCTCCTGCCCTGCCCTGCGCCCTCCAGCGCGGGGTGCCCCCCTCCGACCCCTCCAGCCCCCCCAAAAACACCGGCGCGTTGCTTCCCACCCCTCTTCTTCTGCTCAGCACCCCCCGACTCGCAAACCCGCTTTGGACACGCGNGGCGCAGGGGGGTGGGGGAGGGCAAAAAAAGCCATTCCCCGGGCCCTTCGGACCCCCAAAAATCATGGGGCTGGCGGCAGCCCCTCCCAAGGCAAGCCCCTCCCCCAACCCGCCAAAACTGGCTCCCAGCGAATTTTGGGAGGTGGGAAAAGCTCATCCTGCTGGAGATTTACACTGAGGCAGTGGGATTGCACTGTTCCCTCATTGAACCCCATGAGATGATGCTGGAAGCCCCATGAGATTACGCCCAAACCATCAAGAGATGACACACAAACGCCTTGGGGGTGGCTTTGCTTAAAATCATCAACTAATATTAAGCATTTTTCTTTTTCGTGANNNTTTTTTTAATTTTATTTTATTTTATTTAAATTTATTTATTTCTACAGCCTCAAACTCATCCCTCCTGCCCAGGGTGAATTTTGCCAATCCCTGAGACAGCATGTCCAGTGCCAATATAAATTGATAAAATACTTGTCGAGTTGACACATCTGATTTTGCCAAGGAAACTACATCAATATTTGAAGAAAATCCTTGCCCTGTTCCTCATCCTCCTTAGGCTGGGATTTCCTTGCTGTTAACAAGTGGGACAGAGTTTTACCCGTGGTGACAGGCAAACTCGCCATAATTAGGTTTTAATTGCCACGGGCCTGTAGACAATCTGGGATAATTAGTGGGGCCACAGCTTGGCAGGGATTTGCTTGAAGGATATTTTGACCCTTCAGTCTCATGGGTTCTACTGCTTGGTTTATGGCATCTGAAAATAATAAACGGCATTCAGTGAAGCTCCAGCAATAATAATGCATCCCAAATGTCTATTTTTGCTGTGCCCCCAAGACAGAATATGAAAAAAGGCTGCAAAGCTTCACTTCCCAGGATCTTCTCAGTCCCCAGCAGCTGCGTCCTGCTGGTGATGGTGGATGGGCTTGTTGGTGATGGTCTCCATCCCCAGCATCCCCCCATGGCCCAGGGCAACATCAGCGGGACTGGGAGCAGATAAAACCTTAGCAGAGATGCAAATCCAGGATCAGGGATTGCCCTGTGCCAAGCGGTCACGGTGCTGTGGCTCAAGCACCACCAAGGTTTGGGGAAGCAATGGTGATCCCATACCAAGTGTTGGACACCAGCTGTGTCCATCCCACAGGAATCTCAGGACGCCTGCTTGCATCCATGGAGCAGTCACAAGGTACCTGTGTGACCCAAAAACCAGCCACAAACTTCCTGTGGCCACCACAGCCTCAGCAGACAGCAGGGGTTTAAAGCCCACCAGAAAAGGGAATATATTTGCTGCCATAGCAGAGTGCCAGGAGCCTTCGCTGGGTTGTTAGTCACTGTTAATGACTACACCCTGCCCTAATATTTAATTTACAAAGGATAAATTGCCAGTTGGGTTAATTCAGCATGATGAGCACTGAGCAATTTGGAGAAGAAAAGAGGGGGGAAAAAATGCTGGCTGTTTGAGAAGTGAATTTGTAACGAGCTCTGCCATCACCCTCCGGAACATACACCGACAGAAAGGTTTGGGGAACACCGCGGCTGCTGCAGCACCAGGGCACGGGCAGAGGCTGTGCCATCCCTCACACCACAGCCAAAATGCTCCCTAAAGGGTGGTGAGGCCAAAGCAGGAGCCAGGCGAGCAGGAGCTATTCAGCAAGGAGGAAGGGGCTGCCCTCAGCCAGGCTCGCAGCATCTGCTCCAGAGGGACAAGAATGTGGCCATTCATGCCCAGCACAGGCTGGCTTTGTCCTGGATCACCTCAGGCTCACCCTTCCTCAAGCTACAGCCTGGGAATGCCATCTGGCTTTGCAGGGACCTCAGCTAATCCTTTGAAGGCTCCAGATCCATCAGAATGCTTCCCCCTGACCCTTTCTTTTGGGACAGGCAGAGACAGCCTCCATCCTGGTGCATCCATGCACCTCCCTGCTCTTCAGTGCAGTCTCCCAGGAAAACGATTCATCCAGCAGGAGCCAGGCAGATGGTCTGTGAAAGATGTGCTGCTTGGTCGTCTGTCACAGCCCTCTGAGAGTCTGTTTTCAAGACTGAGGGTGTTTTTTCAATACCTGAGGAACAGGGAGCCTTCCTTGGAGACAGGATGTGTTGTTTAACCATCTCCATTCCTGGGCTGACCTGGGTGGAGACATAAAACTGGAATGTTCCCTCACCAAAGGAGACCAAGCTCCCCCCGGCAGAGAAAATGCTTTGGTATGGAAAAATAATCATCCCTGTCCAACTTAAAACCTGGGGAAGGGGAGAGCCATGGGACAGGCAACCCTGCTGACCATGTCCAGATCCTAAAACTCCCCAGCTCCCCAAATCAGCTGGCCTGCTCTGCTCTGTTTTGCTCAGGAGATGGGTAGAGCTGAAGCAAGAGAGAAAGGCTCCTGCAGCAGATCACTGCAGCTTTCTTACTATAGATTGCATTTCTAGACTCCAAGAATAATTTGGAAAATACCTCTAAGATCATCAAGCCCAACTGTTCACCCAGGAAATGGGAATTTCTGCAGACAAATAAGGGAAGGTGGCTGCATCCAGCTGCTCTGCCTTTTCCTGCTACTAAAAAGCACCAGGGAGCTGCCTGACCTGAATATTTATAAATGGAATGAGCTGAGCAGAGCCCCAGGGCAGCTCCAGTGATGCCACTTTGCTCCAGCCAGCTCCGGGCTGCACTCCGGCACAGCCAGCAGCCTGGAAAAAATAAATCACATCTGGGTTTCCTCCCATCAGCAAAAAAAACCCCTCTTAGAACTCAAGGTGTGGGAAGGAGCAAAGAACTGGGGTAGCAGCAAGATGATTCCTGCAATTACATCCCTGGTTACCGACCAGAAACCAGAGCCCTTTCTGGCACCAAGAACTCATGAAGTTTTCAGAGGTTGGTGCTCAGTGGAGAAGCTGCCAGGGAACCAATGGCTGGGTGGCCAAGCAAGCTTCCTGCATACAGAGAAATTGGGCCTTTCACCACAATGGATCATTGAATCCAGCTCCTGGCACTTGCCCGTCCTCCCACCACCTTAGCAGAAGGAAGAGCACTATTATTTATTTTGGGGGGGCTTTAACCCTTAATCCTTGCAAACCCTAAAGCAGCCTCTGTCACAAAGGGGCTGCCCCTGCACAGGAGGCTGTTTCAGACACAGATGAGTAAGGAGCAGCAGAGAGGTGATGGCTCTCAGGCTGGGGATCAGGCAGCACACAGTGCTTGTCTCCCCACAGCCAGACAGGAAGGGTGAGGACTTGGGTTAGTCATTGGAGTTCTTTGGAGCAAGGCACCCCTCCCTGCTCGAGGAAAGCTGCAATCTCACTCCCAGGGGTAAATTTGTAGGAAACATATGAAGCTTTCTGAGGATAGCAGGGTTTTTTGGACCTGTCCATCTACCCATTACCCTGTTTGGGCTGACCTCTGGGGACAGGTGGAAAAGATGGATACACACCGCCACTCCCACCCAAGCCCCTCTGCTCCCTTCATCCCACGGGTGCCCAGTCTGAGGTAAAATCCAGCACACTCAAAGGGGTTTATTCAATCAATGTTTTAATGGACTTGAACAGACAACACGGTTTCCATAGCAAAGGATCATCAGCCCCACCTCGTACAAAAACAGAGTTTAAAAACATAAGAGGAACACAACCTTAAAAAAAGCCCAAAAATGGGTATTTATTTTTAAAAAAACTATACAAAAGCACGTCTGTCTCCTCACACTTTTCCTGCCTCCTGGAATTTTTTAAACAGGGGTTCATCAGCCCGCAGGGGGAAGGTCAGAGCCCGTTTCTGGTAGTACATGGAGTCCATGGCCAGGTTGTCAATGACATCGGCCAGGAGATGGGCTCTCTCCACGGAGCTGCCCGGTGCATCATAGCCCAGGGCAGTGAAATGCACGTGCAGGTGGTGATAGGAGGGCTGGTAGTGCAGGTAGATCCGCAGCTGGGAGCCGGGCACGCCGAAACGCTTCACTATGGCCTCCTGCAGAGGGGAAACAGAGAGCTCAGCATGGACAAAACCTTGGAATGGATGGGAAGGAGCATCCCTGCATGGCAGGAAAAGCAGAGAGAAAAGTAAAAGGGAGTTCAGCTTCCTCACAGCAAGGGAAAGGGGCAAGTTTGGAAGGAGAGAACTCTTCCCCACCCTCCATTTCAGCCCCTGCAGAGATAGAGCAAGGCCTCAGGCTGCCCCACTTTTATCTCTCCGTGATGGGATGTGCTATCTACCCCTATCATTTTCCCTTTCACCCTTATCACTCCAACTCATTGGAAAAGTAACAGGGATCCGTTACCAGCCAGTGTAATTAAAGCTATAAACAGCAACGGCCAACACTGGCACGCCGGCTCCGCTCGCTGCAATCCCCTGACTAATCTCTTAATTAATCTCCCACCTTCCCTAGTGCAATTACTTTCCAAATTCTAATGCAGTGAAGGAAAGAGAAGCTACTGCACATCCATCTCCCAAACACACCCTGTGGAAAAACACATCAGCCGGTGAGAACAGGCAAGGGATTGGGACAGGGATGTTAATATAAAGAGCTCACTGCTAACGGGGAGTATTCCTACAGCACCTGGATGTGGCATGATCTGGGGAAGGTGCTGATGGAGAGCAGGAGCCAGGATGTCCGGGCAGACAGGGCAACACAACAGTCTTTCATGACTTATTATCTCCTGAGGAGCAGTCCCCAGGCAGATGCTGTGCCAGAAAAAACAGGGAGTGCCTTTGCAGAGGCAGCTGAGCTCTCCTTGGCCAGGACAGCAGCATGGGACCAGCGTCACACTCACCTTCCCTTCCTGCAGGACGTTCCTCAGCAGCGGGAGGTGCTCGGCTGTGAGATCCCGCAGAGATTTGATCTCCCGGCGGTGCACGAGGGCGATCAGGTACAGATCATCCAGCTGCAGTGACACAGCACGGGCATGGAGGGGACACAGAAAAAGCACATGGACACAGCACTGCTTTGCACCTGACACACCATTCACAGCTTCCCAGGCTGTTATATAGGGATCCTGGTGCCATACAGGGCTATTTGTGTTGCACAGGGATATTTGTGTTATAAAGGGATACTTGTGTTACACAGGGATACTTGTGCCATACAGGGATATTTGTGTTACACAGGTATATTTGCATTATAAAAGGATTCTTGTGTTATACAGGGATACTTGTGCCACACAGGGATATTTCTGCCATACAGGGATATTTGTGTTACACAGAGATACTTGTGCCATACAGGGATATTTATGTTATAAAGAGATTCTTGTGCCATACAGGGATACTTGTCCTCAACACCCACACTGGGCTGAATCTCCCAGTATGGGATGTGCTCACCCACAATCCCACTGCATCTCAAAGCGTCATTTCTGGAGAAACTGGGTTTTGTCCAGAAATAACCAGAAGAGAACAGCCTCATCCCAACCCGTAAACAGTGGGATCACAAATACTTTCTCAGCTTTAGAGGCAGATGGAGTGACCAGCCCTTTCATACTGTGAACATCATGCTCGGTGCTGCCCTTCCACCTTCACATTTTCCTGAGCACCTCAAAAATGTTTTCCCTGTGTGACTGAGGCTGGAGACCAGGTGCAGGCATCCACCCAGGTATGTGGGGTCACTCAGCCCCTGCCAGCACCCCCCATGCACACTCCACAGTGACAGTTGATCTGCAGCACTCTCAGACGAGCGTTTACAGTGAATCACAGCAACTAAAACCGCAACTGAAAATTTCCCCAGTGATAAGGTCTTTACTTTTCCACTCTGCAAACATCTGGCCACTTTTGAGTCACATCAGTTCTACAATTAACAATTTTCAGGACCTAGCTGGTCACTGTACAAACCCAGGGCAGTTAAAATGTGTCCCTTGAGCAGCTCTCAGACAAACCTTTGGCTCCCAAAGTGCTCAGCACGTTCAATATTTAACATGCCACAAAGTTGGGGATCATTACACTTAAAAAAAATAAAAATAAAAATCCCAGTCTCCACCAGCTCAGTTAGTGACTTTATAATATAAACATTGGAAAGCAAAGGGTTTGGATATTTGAGATACAGCAGATCTCTTCAGGGCTGTGAGAAACCCAATGCAGCTCTTTGGAAACAAAATCTCATCTCAAAGGATGCTCTCAGGACCCGTCACAGGGCTCTTGAAGCATGGAGCTGTTCTGCACTCAGGCAGCACAGCCATGCTCATGATTCCATTTCATTCCCATGCACAGCTCCAGAAAAAGATGGTGTATCAGCTTGTGCTCTTTGGCTCCAGGCTGGCTGGTGAGAGGAAAAGCAAACAGCTCTTCTCCTTAGAACAACATCTGCATGTTGCTGTTTGAAACAAATAAGCCTGTTGCTAAAAAGGCCTGAAATGATGTCATGCCAGACATCGCTTCAGGCAACGCCTCAGGGCTCCTGCAGATTTGAAACCAACTAAAAAGTTGTGGAAGAAAAAAAAACACACCAAAAAAAGAAAAAAAATTTAAAAACAGCCCAAGAAAGCGACTCAAACCATTATCAAGGTTGGGCAGCAGCACCCAGAAGGCTGAGGCCAGCAGATTTCACAGTGCTGAAGAGGAATTTCCCCCCCATCCATTAGTCTGAAATAACTGCAGGTGAATTCACAGGATCTGTGGGCCAGGAACTAAAGGAGTGTGAGGCCACACTGCTGAAAGGACTTCTGAGGGAAGGCTCAGAGCGTCCTGCTGAGAGCTGCATCTCACTGCCCTGATTTCATTCAGCAGCCTTGCCTGTCAGGTGGGATGTGGAAGAAGGAACCAGTGCTCCCAGGCCGCCCTGGGTCCTGTCGGGATCAGCTCTGGCTCAGTGCCACCCACAGCCAAGAAGAAATTCCTTGGCTCAAAGGCAACTTGGATGCTGTCTCGTCTGCCTGGGAAGGAGATCAGCAGTGCAAAGGGCCCAGATAGCTCCAGGGATGACTGGGGTGCAGAGAGCAGCCCAGCAGTTGTGGAAAAGTCCAGAAGATCCTGTTCAGCACTCCAAGAGGCAATGGGAATATGGAGAAACCTCCCCTAAGGACAAATCCTACCACTGAGGCACTCCCTGACCATGCCAGCTGGGAGATGTGCATGCAGCAGGTCTCCAGAGAAAGCCAAAGCACAAATTTTAGCCCATCTATGATCTCAGATGTGAGTTGAAAAGCTTGGTTGCAGCACACAAGGATTTCCACTGAGGCTTTGCTTGCAGCCAGAAAAGGGAAAACATGCTGCATGTTTTAGGGTCCCTAAATA
Source organism: Hippolais icterina (assembly GCA_013400075.1). Taxonomy (NCBI): domain Eukaryota; kingdom Metazoa; phylum Chordata; class Aves; order Passeriformes; family Sylviidae; genus Hippolais; species Hippolais icterina. Next base: position 19,334 of record VWYN01000297.1, on the reverse strand, counting down.
TTGCCCCTTTGGGAGGGCACTGAACAGGGCACATCCTAAAGCTGGACATGTATCCCCTGTGCTGCAAAATCTCATCAGGAAGAAGGTTGTGCCTCTGGTGACCAAGTGGAAATTTGAGCTTAGTTACCCCATCATCACTTGACAAGGGATTTTTGAAGTGATGTGCAAGGAACTCACAGGGAGCAGACACTACCCTGCAGGGACTCCCCAAGACAACTCAGCTCCACACCACAAACAGCTGCTCCCTGCACAGACACACAGGATGGAGCTGCCCACCAGCAACCTTGTGTTCCCATTTTTTTTTGAGTTTTAATTTTCATTTCTATGTCTCAGTCATACAGCAACTCTCCCCACATGCCCCCTGCAGAAGCATATGAGGATCAGAAACACGATGGGAACTTTTTTTAATGCCACCAACTTCAAGGGAGTGGTGTGTGTATGTAGTTTCACCTCCCCAAATTTAAAGCATAAAAGGGAGCTGGAACCCAAGGAATAATTCTCAATTTAGGATTACAGCCTGGTCTTAAAAATCACTTTCACCAAGTGGCCACTCCCACAAGGGGTAAAGCAGCTGCTCATCAGCCAAGAAGCATCTGTTTAACACTGTGGAGAGAGTTAATTGCAGCAACCAAAGGACAACACAGCTGCCTGGTTTGCACCTCAAGTCAAGGCTTGCAAAAAACCCCAAAAAAACCCAGACAAGTTCAGCAGAACAAATACACAGGATTTTGGTTTGAACACATCCTGACAACATTTGGGCTGATATAGACAAGTGAAAGTGAACCTAATAAATGCATCTCAGCAGCAGAGAACAGCCTGGGTCTGCAGCATCCCTAATCAGCTTGTGCTAAAAGGCCCTGGCAATGTCATCACTAACAACAGTGCGCACAGAAACCTACTCAGACTCTCTCAGGGTGCTCTCAGTAGTTTGAAAGTGGATATTTCCTCTGGATTACCTTCAGACAGGCAGCATTAGGGGAGCAAACCAACCTGGTTTTGATTCCACTTTAAATCTGGAACCAGAACAAAGCCATTGGAAGGATCTGGGTTTTCGTGGACGATTCGATCAGCCTCAGCTTTCTTCTCCAGGATATTATACACCCACTGAAAGAGAAATATGTGATTTATAAATCAGCAGAGAATAGAAAAGCCAAAATCTCGGGTGCATTTAGCCCAAGATCACGGATTACTGCGCATTCTCTGCAACTAGAATAGATTAAAAAACCCACCGATTTTACTTTAAGATGACCAAATAATTTGTAATTAATTAGCCATAAAACACTTTATCAACCAGTAAACTCCAGAATATTATGAGCACTTCAGTAAAAAGCAGTGGAACCCAGTTCCTGTGGGGCTCAGCACATACCTCTTGCAGCACCATGGGGCTGTTTACATCTTTTTTACCCTGCAAGCTACAGCAAAATCTTTACAACCAGGTCTAAGAAGGGAACTCAGCTGATTTTGTTCCCTATTCAAAGAGGAAGGAGCAGAGTTGGATGTGGCTCTGGCTGCTGGCACCTCTCTGCAGGGATATGAAAGGCCTGTGGTTTTTTGGGCAATGCATGTCTCTTGGCTCCCTGGCTGATTAGAAAACAGCTCACCACTCTTCTTCTTCCATATTTAAGGTTCCAGCCTCCAGCCTGCCTGTAATCCCTGCTCTGGTTATCCCCCCGTGCTCCTCCTGCAAGGCAAAGCACCATTCAGAGAAGAGTTATGGAAATGGAAGACATCAGGGATAAGTGATAGAATAAGACCAGAGAAAAGCATCTTTGCTCTCCCTGGTTCCCAGTCCCAGCTTCAGCATCCTTCTTTACACTTCCAAAATGCATGTTATGCTCTAGGTTAAGCCTACCTTAAGTACTGAACTGGCAAGAGAGTCCTCAGCTAGGTCCCTGGAAGGTGGTAACACAAGGCAACAGGAAACTGCTAAAGCTTGGAAGCTGAAAATGTTTGGAAACATCATTTTCCTCACTAAATACAGGTCTGAAACATTCTGGCTACCCCAGGTGGGTAGGGAAGGTGCAGCCAGTTTCACAAATACACCAAATGAACTGGGCTGGTGGTGCTGTGCACACCAGACACTTCGGGGGAAATCCATCAAGAGTTTAATTAATCTAATCAACACTTAGGATTGCTGTGAACTGACCTGAATACATCTGGAGGAAAAAAAAAATCTAGTTCTTGTCCCTTGATCTGGGATTTTTTGCTTAAATTGCTATCTTTTTTCCTTAGCATCATCTTAGAGATTAGATTCTTTAAGTGATTCCCAAAAGCATGGCACAAGCTCATTCTGTTCCATAACCCCAGGAAGAAAGTTCAGAAGGAAGCTCAGCAGAAAATGGACATTTGCCTATTGTTGGGGATTTTATGCCTGCTCTGATGACAAGTGCCAAGCTATCAGTGCCCTAAATAAGTTCACTAATCAGATGAGCTGAATTTTAAAGCCAAGGCTGCCTCGTGATGGGCAGGTCCTTGGCTGACTGCTCCTGCTGCTCCCAGCACAAGCCCAGCAAGCAGAACACATGTCCAGGGACTGGCACCACAATAAAACCATTATCCTGAAAGCATCCACACTTTGTATCCTCCAGCAGGAAACACAGATGCCTCTGTGTCCCCTGGTATTTCTGTCACCCCTCACATTTCCCCTTCCACTTGGCAAAACCAGTTGGATAAGGACAAGGAACAGCATTATTAAATCCCAGAGGTGAAGGACTGACCATGCTGACCATGATTTCTCAGCAGATGCTCCTGATGGTCACCAGGAATACATTTCCACAAGCATTTGGGGGTAGAGGGAGAGTGAGAGCTCAAGAGCTTCCTGAAGGCAGCTGCTACACCAGGAAACATAAGAAATTTGTGAGCCAATGCACAGAGAAAAAAATCCATGAAGGCTGTGGCCTGGTGGAAACACACACTTGCCTTTCTCCAGCTAATAAATGCTGCAGTTTAAGGCAGCAGGAAAGATGGGGAAAGGGGAGGGGGGCATCCAAGGCTCCTGGTTAGTTTTGGGGAGTTATTTTTAATGAAGAGCCTCAGCAGCCCCAGGATTTGGTTTATTCCCCCTTCTGCAAAGGCTAGCATGAATTGATCCCTACAGATCTCCTTTAGATCCTTTGGCCTCTAAAGGAGAAAGACAGAGAGAGAAACCGTCAAAAAGGATAAAGTCAAGGAAAAAGCTGGGGCTGCCTGGGGCAAGTAGCACACTAAAAGTAACAGTTTGACCACATGGAATATGGACTGAGGGGCTGAATGGCAGGAGTGAGTTGTAATGCAGGAATCCAAGCACAGTCTGTGCCTTGCTATTTACACAACAACCCAGAGACTCCTAAAAAGCCCAGTGAATAGCACCAATGCTCAGGAAGCCAACCTTGGAAAGTAGAAAAAAACTCAAGAGTTTATCCAGAAACCTTGGGAAAGGCAACTTGAAGTACAGCTCCAAGGCAAACATTTTTCTGCAAAGATGGAAAAGTATGTCCCAGCCAACCAAGTGTAAGAGGGCACAGCACCACGGAGCCAACAATCCAACCACCAGGGAGATGGGGCAGAACACTCACAGCCCTCCAGCCTGGGCTTCAGAGAAGCCTTTTGACAGAGGAGCCCAAAGGCATCCGTGTCTGCAGGAGAGGGCCTGGTACCCATACCTGGATGCTGAAGCTCTGGGACTGGATGAAGGGCAGGGTTATGTTCTTGTAATCCTCCCAGGTTTCACGGATGAGGTGCACTTCCTGACGGAGGTATTTCTGGATGTGTTTCTCCGTGGCAGGGTACACCACTGTAGCTTTGATCTCTAGGAACAAACACGTTGACTGAGTTACCACCCACGTTGCTTCCTTCAGTCCCTAACAAATCTTGTTTTCCTTCCAAAAAATGCCACACTAAGATTTTGAAGAGAGGGTAAGGGAGAATGGACATGGAAAGCAAACAAGTGCTTTAAACCTCCTGCACTGCTGCTGCTTTTCTGGAGGAAGAAAAAGCCAACAGCACAGCCAGGGCCTGTCTTTCCAGTTCAGGTGGAGGAGTGTGCTGTCTGAGTTTTTCCACACTCGCTCGTCCATGCCTATTAGCAACATCGGGGCAGAGGTGGGGCTCCCAGGGCAGTGTTTATGTGCAGTCAACAACCAGGACAGAAATATGACCCTGGGGACAGAGACACATCTTCTTCATACTTAAATTCAAAGCTCACAGGACGCACCCAGCAACTTCATCCAGCCACAAACCCAGATGAACTCCAAGGAACAGCTTCTTCCCAGAGCTCAGTCAGAGTGCTTGGCCTTGAGCCCCAAGTAAAGGAAGCAAAGAAGTCATGGGCTCAGGGACAGATCCAGAGCAAGCAATGTGAGCTGATAGGTCAACACAGCTCAGGATGAGCCAGGGGAAGAGGGCTGAGTGCCTCTCTGCCCACAAAAAGCATTTAATCATTTACTCTAGCAAAAAGAAAACATTTTCTGCTTGCCTCAAGATTAGAACTTTGCTGTGCAATTTCTGTGGCATTAAACAGGATGCAAGTGCTCACCTTGTCAACCTGACAGCTGTAATGTCAGCAGCAGTAAATCCTACCCACAGGGCTAAAACACACAGAAAATATCTGTCTTTGGCCAAGATGGGATGTGCGATACAGAGCCTGCCACAGCTCCCAAGGTGCTCCAAGGGCACAGGAGTGTCTTTGCCTTTCCAGCTGACACAGAGCTCCTATAAACTCCAGTCCAGGAAGGAGAAAAGCCCCATGAGCCTGGGCAAACCCCATGCAGACCAGACTGAGGTGAGTGACCGTGGCACTACAAACACTGCAGTCTGTGCCCAGGGTCTGCCCCAGAAAACCATGGGCTGCACACACACCAGGACACCAAAGTTGTGCTTCATGTCTTAAGTACATATACAGGCTAGCTAGACACTGAATATAAACACCTATTTGTTCCCCGAGCCAGGATTTAGGATGGTTTGAGTATTTTTTAGTTTTCTGCTTTCTGTTTTTTTTAAGGTCAGCGCTGCACAATCTGAGAGACTCTGCCTTTTCATTCCATGCCAAACCCAGCTTAATGAAATCCACAGGAAAATGCTGGTAACATGAAATATGAAAATGCAAACCACAAGGGCAGTCTGGTCTGATTCCCACCATACACATGTTCAAACAAGGTTGTTTTCCAGGACTCAATTAGCACTTCTAGCAGGATGATGTAATACCGAAGAAAAAAAGACAAGGCTGTAGCTCTCCTCACTTAAAAAGACCAGCAAAGCACTAGGGAGGAAACAAAAAGGCAAAAGATAAAATACCGCAGCCAGCCTGAGGCTGAAACTTTCACAATTTGATTTTATACCCCAAAAATAGAGCAAGAACTGCAGCAAAGGCCTCTCAGTGCTGGGTGGTGATAACCAAGGTGCGTGGGGGTGCAGGGGACCCATAATGGGTTTCCTGGCACCTCCCCAATTTGGGGGTGGCTGCTCATGATGGGGAAAGAATTCAGGGTGCTTTAAATGAGAGATCATAGAACTCCTTAATGTGCAGCTGCAGCTGAGCAGATGTTTGGAAGAGGAGGCAGGGGAAATGCTGTGGTTCACTTATGATTATTTCCCTTCTAAAGGTCTCATCAACCCCAAAATGCCCCAGCGATGCTAATTAGCAGCCAGAGAGGCTGTTTGATACCTGCTCAGAGCCTGACAGTCCTTAGGAGCTGCACACAGGATGCAAAGCCACAGCTGAGCCTGGGCTTGGCTTCAGGAAACATCCACAGCGAGACCAGGCTCGCCCCAAAATCTTTACAGTGCTGGCATATGGCCACGCAACAATTTCCAAGTCTGCTCCTGGCAGGCTCCACGTGCACCGGAGCAGCACGTAGGCTGTGGGGCACCCAAAACCTGCCCCGGCCTGGAAATGGGGGTAGGGAACCGCTGGACACGTGATGTGGGTTTCTAAGCTGGCTGAAGCATCAGGGATTGTCTCTGCTCACATCTGAGTCACATCAGCCAGCCTGTTTCTGAATGCCAGCCCGGGGCCACCACAGAGCATCTGTGGTTTATTCTGGAAGACAGGACTAACCGTTAACTAACTGGAGGTTATAAAAAGCCAGGAGGTTTAACTGAAGGAACCTGGATGAGCAAGAGGCAGAGAACAACTGCCCAGGCTGGTCACTCTACGCACACATTTCTCCCCTCTCCTGCTAGAAACAAGAGAGGAAAATACAACTCAAGACAAAAGGAAAATCAGAACACCATTTGGGGAACTTAAGGGAAAAAGGGCTGGAGGGTGCTGTTGTCAAGAGGAGAGGACAAAATATGAGCAGAGAGCTCATGCAAGTAGGAAAGGGCACACCGAGCTCACTAACGATGCCTCATCCCCTTCTGTGCCACGCTGTCCCCAGGCTCTGCCAAAAACCCCCTCCAGCTCAGCACATCAATGAGGAGAGGCCTCACACTCTCTTCTCCCACCCCACTGCAGCATTAACATCAACTGCCAGCCTGTTTCAGACAGATTTAACCCTCCCAGGGAGCCAGAAGCACACAGGGCAGGCGTGCTTTTCTTCTCTTTGCTAGGAGGAAGCAGAGCTTTTACTTATAAGCTCCCTAATCAACCTGACCATCAGGTGCAGGAAGGTGCCAAGGCCAGGAACAACAAGCAGGACATTTGCACTCTTGCAAGTTTTCTTTTCCCCTACAACCCCTGTTCTTGCTGCACTTAGCTCTGAGCTGTCTTCTCATCACCAGGTAGAAAGACAGTGCCTTGGGTGCAGCCCTAAGTAAAAACAAAAAGTGCCCTAAGTAAATACATAACACAAACCTCCCCTGCTGCATGAAGAGTTTCTTTGCTTTTATGATCACAGCTGCACAAGGGTCACACGGGAACACCGGATTCCAACCCAGCCCCAGCCAGGTACACCCATGGCTTTGTCCCAGACAGCTGGGGCACTCTTTAGTGAATGAATTAAAGCTGCAAAGGATAAAGCCTGCAAGAGCTCACTGTTTCCAAGGCCAGAGCATGCCAGGGCAAGCCAAGCATGCTGCCAGGGACTCAGCAAAGGCTGCCTGGTCCCTGCAGCTCATGGCCAGGACATGGGGGCTCAGTGGACTTTGGCTGCAACAGGCACTGCAAAGAGGAAAGCTGCAGTTTACCACCCCTGCAAAACACAGAGCAAAGCACAATGACACCTCCCACCACTCCCCAAACCACCCTACACACTCCCACAGCTTCACGTTCAAACTTTTTATTTAAGTGTAAATGCAAGAAGTTTCCTTGGCTAGGCAAACCCCCAGAGGCAGCCAAAGCATGGAAATGCAGAGAGAAGAACCAGCCTTCCCACTGCAGCTCCCACAAGTTTCTCCAGCTCCTCACTGCCTGAAACCAGACTCTTTTTAGGACGTGAATTGCTTCCTGCATGACTGAAAACTTTCCTTCCACACTCTCCCATTTTTCCCACAATTTCCCCACCCCGTGTTGGAGCAGTGGAGCCACAGCTTCTCCTGTTGTGCTTGTTTTAAGATGTTTTTAATAAGCTTCAGCCTGCAGCCAGGGGGAAAGACTCCTTAGAGGACTGATAAGAGCCCTTAAATCACACCAGCACAGCTTTGGAGAAACACAGTCCTGCAGCAGCCAGGCACCAAGAGGCTGCTTTTTGCCACAAACGTCAAGCTCTCCTTGGTAAATGGGTGTGAGGAACTAGATGTTATCAAGGAATGTGTACATTGAACCATCTGGCTTCTGCAATCCAGCCTTTGGCAGTAGGCAAATGTTTCCCCTTCTGTGAAATCAGCCCTTGCTCTCCCTGCAGGGGAAAGCCAAGGCTGGGGGTTCCTCTCACATCTAGGGTTAAACTGCCTCTTAAATCAAGGCAACATCCAGAAAGTGGCCTTAAAATAAGTTGTATATGCCTGCCTTTGGTAGCAGCACAGTCACATAAGCTCTGACACTCTACTCCACACAAATTCACAAAGTCCCCTCTCCTCACTCCAGGGGTTTGGGTTGTCCTTCAGGCAAACTCTGACCGTTACTGGCTTGTCTGCAAATGTTACCTCTCATTTTAACCTTGACACATGCAGCAAAATCAATGAGATAAGCAAGACTCATCTGGTGCTGCCTTCACACTGGTGTGCTCCCAGACCTAAAAATCTCATCAGAGTGAAATTCATCTTCCCCAAGTGAATTCCTTGAGGTCAGAGGGGAGTCATTTCCTCAAGTAACGTGCTTTGGCCTCCATTTCCCTGTGTCACCATACAAACAAGTCATCGTTGTATGGAGCCTGTGCACAGAAGGAGCAGCACCCAACTCTCTTCAACACGAGGTGGGAAAGTGTGAAGGAAGTCTCCACTTCGAGCTGAATGGAGAGCCCCAGGTACGTGGGACCAGAGGCAGCACTGAGAAACACACTCTGGAGTCACACCCTGTCCTCAAGACCACTTCCTCTGTCCCGAGGTCTATCTCACCTCAGAATGCAAGAGACTGAGTGTGGCAAAGCTCAGCCGTGAAATCCTCCAGGTGAATTCCTTCATCACACAACACAGGACTGTTCCATGAAACTGCTTAATGCCAAAGTCTGGCCTTTTCTACAAAATATTTTACTGTATCTAGTACCCAAATGTAAACTTGCAAGGACTAGGAGACAAAACCTGTAACTCTAACCTGGCAACTAAGGAGCTGACAGCCTCTGTGCAAGGGCTCCCTGGGTCTCCACATCACAGGTCAGTCAAACAAACCCTGATTGCAGCTTTACAGGCAATTCCTCCTGTTTAGGTTTTGAAGCCACATTCTGCATGTCAACTGCATTCTGCACATCAACTAAGGTGACTCAGCTCCAAGGGGTAATTTCCTTCCCCTCCTGACACTCAGGGCTGTTTCCCCTGTGCCAGCCCAGCTGCCCACCAGCTGGCACCACCAAACAGCTATTTGCTGCTTATTGCTTCAAAAGAAGAAGCCTCCTTGCTCTCCACTCTGACTTGGGGAGCCTGGATAGTAGCTCCAGGGTCCACAGCCCCCTCCCTGACCTCCTGCTTGGGGCTGCTCAGCATCCAGAGTTGAGAGGTGCCAAGGAGAGGGGTGGGAAGCAAAGATGCACCACTGGGTAATATTTCTGCAAAAATTTACCTTTTAAGGATGGATTTACAAGTCATTTAAAAGATAAAGTTTGGCAGAAGAAAGCCAGAGGCTTAGTCCCCATTCAAACATGCAGGAGGGGTTTTGCATTTAAGACATAAGCCTTAAACAAAATAAGGAATTCTGTTATCAGAGCAATGTGGAGTTACACAGCGCTGCAGCAAAGTGCTGTAAGGAAGGCAAAGGCCAGCACAGCTGGCAGGGCTGAGCGGGAGGCAGCCCAGGGGATTTCAGTCTTGCAATGCCACCTCGTGGGAATCACTGTAACTCCTGCCGGGCTGAAATACAGCAGCCACCCAAGCAGGAGCTTTCCCAGCCAAGAAAAAGGAGCTTTAACGTCTTCCAACAACACCCATGGTGTTATGGTGTTTTCCTCAGACTGAAACTCACTGTAACAACAAAATCTTTAATTTTGAGTCCTTCACAAGAGAAAAGGAGTTTTGCACAACTCAAGCTGACAAATCCAGGCAGTGCTCCCTCCTACATCACGGGAACAGAGCTAAAACAAGAGCATTTTTGGAAGGCACATCAAATATCCTGAAAATTTAGCTTGGCCCTGCATCAACATGTTACTTAAGGCACTTGGATTAATCTTGATTATAAAACTGGTTTGGCTGTTATTGTGTTTAAGAAAGCATTGACATGGAATTTATCACTGCACTTCCGGAATTTAAATATATACCAGCATTCACATGGGATTAACTGTGGAAGGTGATTCTGCTCTGCTCAGGTGAGACCCTCCCTGCAGAGCTGCCTCCAGCTCGGGGGTCCTCAGCACAGGAAGAACACAGAGCCACTGGAGCAAGTCCAGAGGAGGCAATGGAGATTCTCTGAGAATTGGAGGAGCTCTGCTCTGCAGACAGGCTGGGAGAGCTGGGGGTGTTCAGCCTAGATAGGAACAATCTCTGGGGAGACCTTAGAGCCCCTGCTCAGTGCCTATAGCGGCTCCAAGAGAGCTTGAGAGGGACTTGGGACAAAGGCCTGGAGGGACAGGAGAAGGGAGAATGGCTTCCCATTGCCAAAGAGCAAGGCTGAATAGGATATTGGGAAGGAATTGTTCCCTGTGAGTGTGGTGAGGCCCTGGCACAGGGTGCCCAGAGAAACTCTGGCTGCCCCATCCCTGGGAGTGTCCAAGACCAGGTTAGATGGGGCTGGGAGCAACCTGGAATAGCGGAAGGTGTCCCTGCCCATGGCAGAGGGTTGGAACAAGACAAGCTTTAAGGTCCCTTCCAACCCAAACCAGTCTGGGATTCTGTGATTAAACTGCAGTGCCCGAGGAGCAGCCCTGCTTTCCAGTGGCAGCTGGAAAGCACCACCACTGCAGGACACCTTCCCACTGGGACCAGAGTCCCCTCCGCAGGGCAAGAGCCTTCCACTGCAGTTCCCCAACCTGCCCACCTGTTCTTATCATACTTGGTTATTAAAAGAGTTTAATAACACACAGATGTGTGAAATCAGCAGGGATATGGGGCTCATCTGCCTCAGCACTTGAGGTTACCAACACTTAAATCCTCCAGCAAATACAAGCTGCCTGTTGTTACCAAGTGATAAAAAAGCCCATGAGATGCCAGTCTGGGATGAGAAGCAGCTGCACATGCCCTGCAGACTGTTTCAAGAGAAACATTCTGGAAGGAGACAACTCTTACCCAAGTAAGTGCACTGAAATCACCCACAGAAAGGCCTCACATCCCTGAGCCTTCCTGCACCTTCATATACAAGATTATCAAGCAATGGCCATTCAGTGCCTCATCAGCTGAGCCACGTGCCCATGGCATGGGAAAAAGGGGATGCAACAGGGCAGCATTCAAAGCCTCAGGATAAGACATTGCCTGCAGCGTGGCAAAAACACATTAACCTCCCCACCTGGGCCAGGTGTGCTGCTGTCACCAAATCACAACCAGGGTGGCACAGCCAGGTCCAGCAGTGGAACCTGCCCATCTAACTGCATCCTCCACTCTGGAATGGGCAGGAACCACATACCAGTATCCCAGCCACCCTCCCAAGATCCCTGAGCAGGGCTGAGAGCACTCACCACTCAGCTCTGGGGGAGGGCTCAGATAGAACGTGCAGTAAATGTCATTGTGCATCTGCAGCTCTGCATTCATGGGCTTCTTCAGCAGGTCTGGGATCTTCTCCTCCTGGAAAGGAGTCTTTTCCAGGATGACTACAGCATCTGTGCCCTCTCCAGAGAGGCCAATCCTCTGGAATACAAATAGATAAAGTCATCAGCAAACACTGATCCAGCGCTAGGTGGACAGTCTGAGGTCAGGGATCGTGGCAGACACCTTGTAGCCCCCCCAGTCCTAATGTCCAAACTCCCTTGAAGGCCAGACATCCATCCAAAAACAAACAGCACCTTTACCCGGAAGCACAGCAGGAATTTGCTCCCCACCAGAGAACACAGGTGGTTTTTGGGGGAGCAGGGGATGTGGCCAATGACTCAACCCATCTGCATGTCCCCAGATGCTCCCAGGTTTCCTGCTGACCCACAGCATCAATTTCATCTCAGACACTTCCCAGGAAGAGGGCAAAGGCAGGCACGGGGATTTGCATCAGTCAGGGAGCAAGTTCTGGGGCAGGGGGCACTTACTGCTGCCCTGTTCCAAGGAACCCCAGCCCCCCATCCAGTTGCCTCAGCATGCTGGTTTTGGGAGATGCTGGGTGCAGAACAACCCCCAACATCACTCCTGTCTGTACAAGACCCAGGTGAGGCCTCATCACACCACCCAGGAGAGCAATGGCGTTCACCTGGGGCTTCCAACCCTCTCACCCTTGAGAAGGAAGATGTGTACTAATGCCTTTACAAACAATTTGATGGGTGTCCATATCTTTGAAATGGGTCTTAACATCTCTATTGACTTTGGGCAGTTTAGCTCCTGAAAGAGACAAGGGTCTGCACAAGCCTGGACTGCTGAACTCTGGGGTAAAATGTCAGGTTTAAGGGAGGTATGGGGTAGGCGGTTCGGGAGGGCTGCCCCTTCCTAGTACCTCGGCCAATGGGGAAAGGAAGAGGGCAACGTGGGGCCGGGAGTTAGGATAAAAGGGAAGCTGCGCCCTCTGAAACTCTGAGAGAAAACCCCACAAGCGCTCACTGGACTCTCTCCTTTTATTCGAATAAAGTTGAAGGACTCCTCTATCTCCTTTTGGACATAAACCACTGGCGTTTGTGGATTTTCCTGACACGTTCACAGAGCAGAGCAGGAGGTCTGTGCCCAGTTCAGTTATAGCAGCAACCCACCACCTCAACACCAAAGAAGCAGCCTGGAACTCCCCTATCCTCATCTTCTGCTTGGATGCACATCTTAAGAGACAGGAGCCAAGGCAGCTGCATGGTTCCCTCACCATGTACAGACAATCTCAAGAGTTTTTACAAACTTTCCTGTAACAGCTGTATTGTTTACAGTCCCAGAGTCGGCATGCCGCTTGCTTTACCTACCAAGCACGAACATGCTTGAATCCAAAAGCGCCAAATTATACCAACAACAAAGAGGGTTGCAATAAGGTCTCCAGCCGCCTTCTCGGCCGCCAGCTTAGCGTGGTTTGGGCAGCACCCGGTTGGAAAAGCGGGTCGGGACCAGGCTGCGATGGGATGACCGGGGGCGGCCGGGGACTCGCGGCACGTGGTGCCGGGGGCGGGGCCTGCCCGGAGCGCGCGGCCGGGGGCGGGGCG
>VWYN01000295.1:181300-214698 GCA_013400075.1 Hippolais icterina | reverse complement strand
GGGGACATCAGGGACATGGGAGGGGAGCTTACTATGTATTTTTGGAGAGCAGACTTTGACCTCTTAAGGGATCTGCTTGATAGAGTACTGTGGGATAAACACCTGGAGGGAAGAAGTAAATCAGAAATATTCAAGGATCAAGGTTGATATTTAAGGATCGCATGCTCCAAGTTCATGGGCAATGCATCCCAACGAAGAGGAAATCAGGCAAAAATGCCAGGAGGCTTGTGTGAATGAACAAGAAGCTCCTGGACAAACTCAAACATACACAAAAAAGCCTACAGAGGGTGGAAGAGAGGATAGGCAGCCTGGGTGGAATACAGAAAAATTGTCTGAACAGCGGAGGACCTTGTTAGGAAAGCTAAAGCCTTGGTAGAATTAAACTTGTCCAGGGCCATCACAAGTAACAAAAAACATTTCTGTAGGTACATCAGTTATAAACAGAAGACTAAGGAAAACATGAGCCCAGTACAGAAGGAAAAAGGAGATCTGGTTACCTGGACATGCAGAAGGCTGCAGTACTCAATGACTTTTATACCTCAGTCTTCACTAGCAAGTGTAATCACACTGTCTTAATCACAGAAGGCAAAGGCAAGTATTGAGAAAATGAATAGAAACCCACTGCAGGAGAAAATCAAGTTTGAGAACATCTAAGGAATGTGAAGGTACACAAGTCCATGGGACTTGATGAGATGCACCTGTGGATCCTGAGGGCTAAACCACTATCCATAGTATTTGAGATGTCATGGCAGTACAGTGAAGTTCTCACTCACTGGAAAGGGGGAAATCAAAGTACCATTTTTGATAAAGGGAAGAAAGGAAGATGTCCCTTTTTTCTTATTTCTATCCCTCTCTTACCTCACATTTACAGTTAAATGAGCCACACTACTGACTTTGGCTTGTGGTCTCATTTGCGCCTCAATTTGGCCAGAGGCATCTCTCCACTAATTTTAGTAACATTGTATCAGCTGTTAAGCAGAGACCACAGGAAGGCAGAAAGTTAGGACTCCTTTCAGGTTGTTCTTATGCTAGCTTTAAACCAGCTAAGTGCTTTAGTGCCAAATACTTGAGATGGAGTCCTGGCTGCTGTATTGAAGAATTAAAAAAGCTGACAAGATGCCCAATTACTTTCACTAGTTAAGGCTCTCTGACATTTTTATGCTGTTAGTCTCCAACTAGAACTTGCTTATTCTCTCAGAAATTACATGTCAGTGGAGAGTTTGAGTACTGACACATAATATTGACAATAAACTACAAACTATATCCTATAATAAGTTTTAAAACAAATTGCATGCCTCACTGTCTTGTTTCATATATCATTATTTCAGTAGTCTACCACAAAGGAAAGAAAAGAGAGAATATTAAATACAGTCTTTAGGCATGGAATTTCATGGGGGGGGAAAAAAAAAAGTGAAAATGAGGGAAATATGATGAGATGGAATTAGATAACACAGTGTTACATAATGCCAGAAAACACTTCAAGTACTGTATCTTGCTTCCTAAACATAGGAAAGACATTTATCTGCTGGAGTGAATCTGGAGAAGAGCCACCAAGTTGATCAGAGGAATGGAGAACTTCTCCTATGTGGAAAAGCTGAGAGACTTGGGATTGTTCAGCCTGGAAAAGAAAGCAGTACAGGGTGACCTAATTGCCTTCCAGCTCCTGCAGGGAACTTACAGAAAAGATGGGGCAAGATTATTTAGAATAGCATTTACAAAGGGTTTAAATTGAAAAAAAAAAATGTTTCAATTAGACATTAGGAAAAGGGACCAACTTCCCACTCACTCCCTGCCTTCTTGCCAGTGTGGCAATATAAAAAGCAGGAAAGACTTTGACATTGTGCAAATGCTACTCACCAATAACAAAAACATCTCTATCATTTACACTGTTTTCAATCCTTTTAAGAATCAGTTATTAGAAATATTAGAGATGCCTCTGCCTGAAATTCAGGTGTAAACAAGACCATATGTTGAAGTCAATAGTATGGATGTTCATTTAACAGTAAGTGTGAGGTAGAGAGAAATTGAAAGAAATAGGGAAAAGAAAAAAGGAATGAGAGTAGAAAGATGTCTAATCTCCATGACAAGATTTGATTCCTGCAATCTCAATGTCTGTTCCTCAGAGCTGGTTACTGTGTCAATCCATCAGGGTGGAGAAAAGCCACTAGCAAAGTTCCTGAGTTATATTCATTCAGGTTTAGGTACCTCCCCTGGGGCAGGGAATTTCACACTAAATGATGTAACACTATGGATCACAGGACATTTTATGAGTCTTTGACAATTTCTAAGATATTACAGCTGCCTATTAGGTCAGTGCAGTTGAGTCAATTATGGTCCATTATGACCCATAAGCAGAGTTGAATACCTTCAAGATACAGTGTGAAATGTCCCAGTATTTCCTGGCAAGAGAGTTATCACAGCTGAGGTCACTTTTGAAAGGACAAAAAGGCAGTACAGGGTTTGCCTCTTTCCTTACCGCTTTTCTTATCTCATTCAACACCCAGCTGTAGCCTGAGGTGATGAGTGCTCACCCTCTGCACCTAGGTGGTTAAGAGGTTGATTGAGTCACTAACCAGTGGCATTTTTCACAAGCCCATATCCAAAACACAGCCCCATACTAGAAGAATTTCTAGTTCCATTGTGAAGAAAATTAACTCTGTCTCAGTCAAAGTCAACTTGCTGTCTACCAGCATCCCCAGGTCCTTTGCTGAGCAATTTTCCAGCCAGTCTTCCCTCAGCCTGTAGCACTGCAGGGGGTTGTTATGATCAAGTGCAGGACACAGCACTTTGCCTTACTGAACCTCACACTAAGGCTTTGGCCCAGCAATCCAGCTGGTCCAGATACCTTTGATGAACCTTCCTGTCCTCCAACAGATCAGCGCTCCCACACAACTTGATGTTGTCTACAAATTGACTGAGGATGCACACAATGTCTATACCATTGATAAAGACATTAGACAGGACTGGCCCCAGTGATGGGCCGCTGCTGATTTCTCTGCCTCTCTGGTGGCTCTTAAGCCTGCTCTGGCTACCCTGGCAGATACCGCCACACGCCTCAGTAGGACCCCTGAAGGCTGGCCAGCAGGGTCCACCCGGTGGGTTCAGAGCTGCCTCAAAGCCTGACAATGTATGTTGTGAACGCAGCGAAGGAATGAAGGAGGGACTCTGGTGGGGTGTCACAGGAGCCTTTATTGAGGGGTCTGTACCCTTGAGAGACTGCCCAAGCAGAGCAAAGTTTCTCTCAGGGGAGCAACTTTTATGTGGGGGAGGAGTAGAGGGAAGAGTCAAGTAAGGGACCAATAGCAGAGAACTGAGGTGTGGTCAGGGGGATGAGGGACAGTTCAGGGAACAAACCACAGGAGGAAGGAGGGAGTTTCCTCGAGCCTGGCCCAATCAGGGGCTGATCTCCCCAGAACCTTCTGGAACCGGGGAGAGGCCTCACTGAGAGTGACAGGACTCAAGGGTAGGGGAACAAATGATTGCCATATAACTGAAACTGGGTAAACAACTTAGGGTTAAACCAAATTGGGGGTGAACAGGGGAGTAACAGGGAACAGTCCACTTGAACAATATGAACAATATATATTTAAACATAACAATTAAGCCAAAGAAATGCACCACTACAGCCACCAGCTGGATATAACTTCCTTCACCGCCCATCTCTGGGCCCAGTTATCCAGCCAATTTTTACCCAATGAACAGGGCATGTGTCGAAGCCATGAGCAGCCACTTTGTCACAAAAGATGCTGTGCAAAATGGTGTCAAGGGCTTTACTAAAGTCCAGGTCCAGGTAGACACATCCACAGACTTTCCCTCATCTACTAAGTGGGTCACCTTGATATAGAAGGAGATTAGGTAAGTTAAGCAAGACAATAAGGGTGGATAGATAATTTTTCTCTCTGTCAGCAAAGTTCATTAAAGCTTTGAAGGGAGAACATACTAGCAGTCTATACAGATCCACAATCCTTGGGTGAAATACTCTACTGCTGGTAAATTTTATGGGCTCACTTTCAATGGTAATTTTTTCCTCACTCTAAGAGAGCAAGCTACCGTCAATATGGTAGAAGATCCAATAACCACTCCTTCATTTTTCTTGATATATCATAATCAGAAGCAGGCTGAAATGGTTGTTGGACTTACCAATAAATCAAAAAGACGTGATTTATAACTGAAGTCTTTCTTATTCAAAAGTTTTCTAAAAAATGTTATCAAAGTGATTTCACTATCACTCATTTATAAACTGTTCTGATGACACTCAGGAAACTATAAACATGAGCTATTATTTTTAAGCCAGTGATAATTTTGAATTAGTGATAACTCCATTAGTGATAGAGATTACTTTATACTCATAGATCTTACTTTATACTGAGCACCTGGATTCTTGTAAATTCTATCCAAAACACTATTGTGTCTGAGTATAATAGCTGTTAATAAGAAGAAAGACAAAAGAATTGAAAATGGAAAGCTATATTTTTAAACACCTGAATTGTTCAAAGCCTTAAAAAAAGACAGCAACATAGCAGCCAAAAATGAGTTGATAGCATGATGCAATGGCTTAAAAGAAAGTCAACCCATTGAAGTGTAAACTCAAGTAGGACAGCACAACTGAGACAGCATACCCATTTGTGGCACCAGTTTCTAAACCAGTGGTGGAACAGTTGAGACGTATGCTAAAAATAATACACTACATCTACAATTTGTCTCCTGATGAAAGTCTGTGGAGGCTGAATTGGAGCCTAATGTTTTACTACTCTTCAGTGACAGCACTAAATAGATTACATTCTTGTTAATTCAGCACTCCAGCACAATTTTGTCATTAGATTGAGCTGCTTTTGGCAAGAAGTTTTAGCTTCCACCTGGGATATTTCACATGCACATCGCAAATTACACATCTTTTTCTCTCATCATACTGCTCAGCGTGGCTTTTTTATCATTAATCACTATGATCAACAAAAATGGGAGGACTAAATTGGTAATAAAAATGTTTATACCAGTACAATCAATTTTACATGCAAATACTCAGCCTTGCACTCAGTAGGAAGCTAGGAAAATACCTGAAATGTGGTCAAAAATTTAGTAAAACTTGGTTTATGCATTCTTAATAGCTAAGAATATTTTTTTCCCCAACAAATGTGAATTCTAACCTTGAAATGGGGTCAAGCATAACTAAATCATAATTTTCTTTTACTTTTAGGGTTATTAAACACTGGAACCTCTCACCCAGGTCATGCTGCAGAATTTACACTGGTAAAAATTGTCTTAGGTAACCAAAAAAAATGTGTATTCTATGTCATCTGTTGAAAGCTGTTGAGATGTTTTACTTTATCTCTTGTAATTCCAGGGGAGAGAGGGGAAGATGCCTTCTGATAATGGCCCAGCCATTAAAGCCAAGTGGGGCAGTGTTTCTTATCTCTTTCACCACCCACCCATCCTCCCGGGGATATCTTCTGCTAATGGGTCATTAAGGCTCACCAATGTCATGACACATTTCATCATCCCATTGTGAGATGCTCCATCCAGTGGGGGGGAAGCCAGCTGTTCCTACCTAGATAAAAACTGAGACTCAGGAGCACCTGGTATCTGGTTTTCCACTGAACTCCAGGAGGAAGACTGGCCCATCTCACCACCACTTGACTTTCTACAGGATAATCTCTACTCCGCAGAATCACATCTGTTACTCCAGGAGGATTTATTTGGACTGATTCCAACACCCTGACCAACAGGGTACAAAGTCGTATTCCTGACCCTGTCAGGGTTTTTTGCCAGGACTTTTGTTTGCTTGCTTGCTTACTTGGTTTTTTGTACTACTACATTTGTATTTGTTTATTTTTTTAATATTCCTAGTAAAGAACTGTTACTCCTATTCCCATATCTTTGCCTGAAAGCCTCTAATTGCAAAATTATAATAACTGGCTGAGAGGGGGTTTACATTCTCTGCTCCAAGAGAAGCTCTAGCTTTCTCTGGCAGACAACTGTCTTTCAAAACCTAGACAAATATTTAAATGACAGATAAGATATAGTACAAAAAGTAAAGGCATAATGCTGTAATTATTAACATCTATGACTCACTGTTCTGCAATAGATGTGGATACTTTTCCTTTTTGGCCTCAAAGTTTGTGAATCTATCATAATGTAGTTCAGAAGGCTTCTGTAAAGTAATTGTTGCAAGCTATTTGACCAGAGAACTCTAAACATCCAGAGAAATCAAGTAGACCTGTGATTTACACATAAGAAACAATATAAGAACATTATCCTAGAATAAAAGACTGGTTCAAAAGGGGGAGGTTGTACAGTACAAAGAGCACAAATTATAACAAAATCTGTAGGAAGAGAATTTAAGTGGTGATTAATCAAGGCCACACACCAGGGTATTTCACACTTTATAGTCTTGTTCTGTTCCATTTGGGAAAGACAGTGAAAACATCTATCAGGTAATGCTGATTACAGGGGTATTTGCTTTGAAATTTATGGAAAAAGGGAACATGAAAAAAAATTGCATTTAACTTGTGTTCATTTTGCTTCATTTGGTGTGCACCTACATAGCAAGCTGCCATGAAATTACTCCAGTGTAGTTTTAAATGAGAACACATGGGTTCCACAGAAATCTGTTTCTTATTTGATCTTGGGTTAATTTACCATCAAGAGATGGTTACTTATCATCAAGACAGTGAGGACTTCCATTAAACACATTTCTACCTGTCAGATCCTTTTAAAGGCACAGGGAGGCTATTCAAAGACTGAATTGATACAGTGAACACTTGAACTTTTAAAAATGAGAATACAAATAGTAGAATAATGAATCTATCTTACGAAAGTTAATTTTCTAAACCTTCCTTGGCCAGTAAGGCTCCAGAATCAATGTTTATGTATTTTTACTTGAAAAATTTAATTTTCAGAAATTCTGACTCTGTAAACCACATTAGAGCTAATGAAAAACAGTTTTAAAAGCAACAACTGATTAGAGATGTTTCAAGAACATTTGCTCTATGTAGACCTACATCATTACATAAAATATCTAATTTGAAGGAACAACATCAAGAGACTATTCTGTGAATTTCTCTAAGAAACACAAGTTTTCAGCCTTTTCGGCAAACATTAACAAGTGAGCATTAGACGTACAAACAAATACATATTTATTGACATTCTAAGATCAAAATTAATTTGATAGTTCTTAATGAATTATAGAATTTCTTCTAAATAGAGTAAAATTTTAGTCACTTTACCATAAATTCTACAGTCTCATCTGCTGGATAGATAATTTGGTCTCTTTAGTTCCTTTCAGTCTATTGTGAAGCATAGAAATTAACATGCTAAATTAAGCTACAAAGAAAGTTGTTCATCCTAAACTCAGAAAGATGGTTCAGAGATTTCCTAACATGAAATCAGTTTATGTAATTCAAAGATAAAATTAAAAGAGTTTAGTCATCTTTATATTCAGTAAAACAAATATGTTGCTATTGCAATTTAAAAAAATGTATATAAACCAAATATTGTTATCACACTAAAATGGTTAGAATATTGTTTCATATGCAACAATGTTTTGTTAAAGAGTTATTCTAAAATCATACATTTTAATTTGCTTAAAAAAACATAACTGAGGGTAGTAGAAAAAAAGCAGTGCATTTCTGCTACAACTTTTATTTTCATTCTGTAAAACTGCACTTTTCAAAAAGGCAATTTACTCTTTAGTTGAGTGTTTTTCTTTATTACAGTTTTATATCTGCAGTTCCTCTGGGAGAAAAAACAAACCTTGCTTACAAGGAAGAAACTGCAGGTCAAGAGACAACATCATCAGCATGTTCAGCCTGTTAATCTTAGCATTTCAGGAAAAGCTTTGTTAATTCTGGAAGCCAGTCATTAAAAGCAGAGCTGCATAATGCTCAAGATAACCATATGCCTTATTTTCTATGAAGGGAACATAATGTCATAGGTTTCTTCTTTCCATTTGTGTGAGGATTTTTATTTTTTTGTAGAAATGGTCACATTTGCAACATCACATTGGGAATCTTGTAATGCCAGATTTCATTCATAACAATGTCCCAGAAGATCTGTCTCTTCCATTGTTCTTTCTCTCCATAACCATTTTGTTAAATACCACTCTTATGAACTTTCCATTTCTAGCTACATCTATACTTTCTCCAGATCCTTTGGACGCTCTCTCATTTGTTCCTCTTCCAACTGAAATTGAAATCAGAAGTACTACAACACAAGTAATTTTGACTTTGAAAAAATAATTCATTATGATTTTTATCCCTTTTCCTTTTCTCCCTCATTTTCCAGTCCTAAAGTATAAAAATCAGGGAAGTTATTAATTACACTGAAAAAAATCGAGGTTTTGTTTCTCCACTTCACTTTTTAAATAAATATATTCAAAGACGTAAACATATTTGACTATTAACTCATCAAATATATATATATATATAAATATATATGTATATATATAAGTACCTTGAATAACTATATACATCTTTGAGGAATCAACTGCATTAAGCTGTATGATGTAGATGTCTTGGGCTGGATATCTTACTGATTTTCACCTGAAGTCAATTCCATCTGTGTGCACTGGCTGCAAACTAAATGACTACTGAAAATGACTACTTTTCTGAATTAATGAATCTTTATATCCTCTTTGTTCTGATGTAAGAAATAATCAGATGACAATGAAAATAAGATATCTGATATGGAACCTAGTTTACAGTTGATTTTGTAATGGAAAAACATGACACAGGCAAAACTGAGGCATAGGAAGTGGGAGGAAGGAATATTCGATACAGTATGAGAAGTTGTACCACAATGACTGTCATGAAAAACTCTTGGAATTATTTCTGAATGGCTAATTTTTTTCCAAGTATTTTTTATAGTATTCTGCTCTTAAAATGTCACATTTTATTACTCTCTAACTGGCTTATGCATTTAGACTGGTGTGGAGTGCCCTCGGGGCTCACCTGTGGCCTGAATAACAACAGATGTTAAGACAGAAATTTGAATATACACAATGTGTGTCACTGGGACTCCCAAAGTTCTTTGTAAGAGTTTTCCCTCATCATTTGAAAGATGACATGATCATCAATCAGATTAAAAAGTAGTTAGGGATTCACAGAATCATTTGAAACAAAAACTTCAGCTTGAAAAAAGGCATAAACAAAGATGAATAATAAATAATAAACAGTGTGGAGGCACCTTGGGCTGAACATACCAGCACCTGCTGCTCCCTACCAACACTGCAAATTATCAACTGATGTGAAGTGCCTGACCCCAAATACTGCAGTGCCACACTCAGAAAGACGTGAATCTGAGCTTGTGGAGTGCTTTCTCACTCGTATGGAAATCAGTAAGGTGTTTGGATATGCATAGCTTTGCCTAAAGTAGGAGCACCTTAAGAAGTGGTGTGCAAATAAGGAGAGTAACAGTGTGTGTGTCTCTGAGAAAAAATTTTCAGGATTAACAACACGAATATGTTGCGAGAATTGTGGGTAAATATTCCGGAAGAGTCTAGTAAGTGATTTTCCTTTTGATTTGTAGATAATGGTCTTGAATCTATAGTTCACTGATTGTCATTAGTAAATCAATAAACCACTTGGTATAGTTTAAACTATAGAGAGACTATATTAAGAGGGGTTAAGAGCAAGAAGGCAGGAATATTTGGGATAATGAAAGTTTTCTTCTCAATTCACTGTTATTGATGATGGAGCCCTGCTTTCCTGGGGATGGCTGAATATTTGCTGGCCCATGGGAAGCAGTGAATGAATTTGCAGTAGACATTATCTATCTTAATTTCAGCAAGGCTTTTGCCACTGTCTCTCATGAAATCCTCATGGGCAAATTCAGGAAGTGTGGGTTGGATGAGTGGATAGTGGGATAGAAGAGACAGGGAACTGGCTGAATGGAAAATCCCAGGGGGTTGTGATCGGTGGTACAGTCTCTAGTTGAGGCTTGTAACCAGTGGTGTCCCTCAGAGTTTTATACTTGTCTCAGTGTGATTTAATTTGATCATTAATGACTTTGATGATGGAGTAGAGTGCCTCCTCAGCAAGTTCAGAAATGACAATATTGTGAGGAATGGCTGATATCTGAGAAGTCTGTGCAGCCCTTCAGAGGTACCTTGATTTGTTGGAGAGATGGGCAGAGAAGAACCTTCTGAATTTCACAAAGGCAAATGCAGGGTCTTGCACCTGAGGAAGAATAATCCCATGGACCAATACAGGCTGGGGGATAATCTGCTGGAAAGCAGCTCTGTGGAGAAGAACCTGAGGGTCTTGGTGGAAAACACATTGTCCATAAGCCAGCAATGTGGCCAAGAGCGTCAAAGTAATCCTGGGATCCATTAGGAGGAATATTGCCAGCAAGCTGAGATAAGTGATCTTGCCCCTCTATTCAGCCATGGTGAGGTACATCTGGAGTGTTGTGTCCAGTTCTGGGCTCCTCAGCGAAAAAGAGAGACATGGAGCTCCTGGACCAGGTCCAGCAGAGAGTTGGCCAAGGGTCTGGAGAATCTCTTATGATGACAGGCTGAGGGAGCTGGGCCTGTTCAGTCTTGAGGCAGTGGAGAGGGCATCTCACCAATGTCTGTAAGTGGCTGAAGGGCCGATATCAAGAGAATGGAGCCAGGCTCTTCTCAGTGGTGCCAACCAATAAAACAACAGGCAGTGGGCAAAACTGATGTACAGGAAGCTCCACCTGAACATCAGGATGAACTTTATTGTGAAGGTGACATGAAGTAGAATAGAGAGGTTTGAGTTTCCATTCCTGGAGATATTCAACAACCTTCTGGACACAATCTTGAGCCATGTGCTCTAAGATGACTTGTTTGAGCAGGGAGCTTGAACCAGATGAACCACTATGGTCCCTGACTGATTCTGTGATTCTCTGAATTACTCTATTTCTTTGCTTGTGTATAGGGCTTTTGCTTTCCCTATTCAATTGTCTTCATCTCAACCCATGAGTTTTCTCCCTTTTACTCTTCTGATACTCTCCCCAGTCCTGCTAGTGATGGGAGTGAGTGAACTCCCAGAATTTATGGGAAACATTTATTATGAAGGTGCATGCTTACAGAATGAGTGAAAAACTTAGGTTTTAGTCTGAAGTATTAAAAAAAAAAAAAGATTGTAGTTTTTTCTACTTTTTGATGTTCAAATCTGTCAGCTAACTTATCACCATTTCCAATCAGTGTCTGATCACTTACCCTCAAAATGGGCAAAAATAACCAGGGAGTAAGTGATTATAAAAGAATGCCAGATGTAGTGCTTAAAAGGAATACCTATCACGTTATTCTAACCTCAAAGAAACATTTACTATTTGTGACCATGACTAAACCCCAAAATAGCACTAAGATTTGAAGTTTCAATATGAGGTTTATATTTCATAGAGGATAGACTGTTGTTCTGCATTGGCTTTCTTAAACCCTGATAAGTTTACTGTTGTTTAACAAGAAGGTTTGTTTAAAAATATCATAAAAATCAAATGTGAGTGAGAAGAACATGTGGAAAGTATAATGTTGATGCTAACATTTAACACCATTCTACAACTAGCTTAAAGGAGGTTGTAGGAAGGTAGGGGACAGTCCTAGGTAACAGGTGACAGGACAAGAAAAAATGGTCTCAAGTGCCAGGAGAGGTTCAGATTGGATATCAGGAAATATTTCTTCACTGAAGTCCTGGTCAGACAATGGAATAGGCTGCCCATCCCTCCAAGTGTTCAAAAGACGTGTGTAGCACAAGGGGATATGGTTAGTGATGAATGGAGTGGTGCTGGGTTAATGGTTGGATTCAATCATCTTGGAGGTCTTTTCTAATCTTAAAGATTCTATGAGCCTATGTTTGATCCTCCAAAGCGAAAGTGCAAACCTATAGATGGGTTACGTTCTTTTTGCATTGACAAAGAGTACAGCCAACACAGATTGCATTCTTTCATTGACTCTCAGTGCCTGACAAACACAATGCAGAGATCCATGGAGCCCCCCCTACCTGTGTACAGGACTGAAAATAATTTTCCTGTATTGACTCAACATAAAATACTGGATCTTATAAGCTGGATCATCGTATTTTGGTCTTTAGCTACTTTCTTTTTAGAGCCTAATGATCTGCTGAGGCACATAGAGTCCAATCAGCATTAAGTCAATACTTATTTCTGAGAGATTACCCATTTGTTAAAAAGACATTAGTTCTATCTGCATTTTAGCCTCTAGTCAAGTTTTTTTTTAAAAAAAAGGGAAAAAAGAAAAAGTGTAAGACCTTCAGGAAAAGACTAGAAAGAAAGACCAGACACTGGGCTGTGATCCCTGAACCTTCCTAGCAAAATTCAGACTAAAAACCTCTTTGTCAAAATCAAGATGTTTCCCATGTTTCACAAAAATTCTTAACCATCCTGATTAGGCATCTATTCTTAAGCATCCAAATTCTGCTTAAAAATGTTAAGCTATTGCTGACAGCTATAGAATCCATTTATCTCCATGCATACTAACTGCAGCTGGGACATTCTTAATGTGAACAAAACAAAAATCTTGAACTGAGATCCTCCAAGAAATATTTCTGAAAATTGATTCAAGCTAAAGCAAGATGCTGAGGCAATTATATATCTTGTGGCTTAAAAATAACAACAAACTCCATTCTTCAGAGACTATGCATAGAATATTTACCTATACTGTTTTTTTCACACCATGAAAGAAACTTCACTTGCTTAAAATCTAAGCATGTAAAGTCTTCACTAATGACATTGTTTGGCCAATTTAAGTGTTTGCTGATATATATTTTAGAAATTATAGCCTTTTCTGTGTATCAACTGAATGAGTCCTTTTGAATAGGAAATATTACAAAATATATAAGAATTCTTAACCTAGTGTCTCTTCAAGATCAATCTGCCATCTAAATAAACTGTCCAGGTGAAAAGAAGCACTCTTCATTGATATCACCTAGCTTGCTTAGAAAGAAATCTTAGTGGCTCTGATATTCAATGGACATAATTTTTCAAATGCATTCATCTGGAAAAATTCTCATATTTATGTTAATATAATTCTGTTATTCAATTATTCAACATACTGCAAAAAAGTATAACAATTCTCCGTTGACAATGTAAAAGGAATAAATGTAAGCCAGTAAACATTAAAATTAATTATGCCTTTGTATCTTAGAAAAGTCAAATTAGCATCTTAACAGTAATGCTAATTGTATGTTTTCTACTGTACATGAGGTTATCACCTTTTCCACAAAGTCAAACACAAAATTTGCTGATTTCAATGGTTCTTAGAAGATAATTGTGATCAGAAATTTCATTTTCAATAAAACACTGGAGGGTCAATGATACTCATAAAGCTGTCAGAGCAGTTCTTCAAGGACATTGTATAACTGAAACTACAACGGAGTAAAATTTCAAACACTATTGAAATTGGGTAGATAGGTTAATTCTACCTTGCAGTCAGAGCAAAATTCTTGGCCCATACCTAGTTTTTATCTTTCCTTTCTGTAATGAAATCAGAGGAGGAAAAGCACCCAACAGAGTTTTAGGTACAAGACAGTTGCATTAAAAAAGGATAGCTATTTGCAGAGTTAAGTGTGTACCAAGTGAAACCCACATTTACCTAGTGTTGGTGGATATATCTCTTTCTGAACTAGATCACTCACTGAAAAGGAGATGCTTGGATTTTTTTAGGAGGGTGTTGGTGGATGGGTTTGTCTTTTTTTTTTCTTTTAGTTCCAGTGAAATGTGGATATTTCCTCCAGCACTTGACTGTCTGTCTGAAGTGAGATCTGATAAAGCAAAGATGTGAAAGACTCACTGAGGCAATATCTTTAGTTTTTTTCATAATAATAGTCTTATTACTTTCATCAATATAACAATGTGGAAAGAATGGGCTAACGCACAAAAAATGACTGCAATGAAATAAATTTAAATATGTTTTCTCAATGTATATTTTTCTGTCAGTCTACAAATTGGGAAGAAATATCACTGAAATCAATGCTTTCTGTGTCTAGGTACCCAAGGGTAAGTGCTGACTTAATGCTACTGTTTAAGGTGAGGTTAATTAATTCTGATAAAGAATTATTAATCTCTACCCTTCTCTCTCTTTGAAAATAATTTTTATGATGAGACCATGACAATTATTAATCCATATCAGACTTATAAATGTAGAAATTGTGAAGGGGGAAAGGCAGAGGAGGATTTCAAGAACATAATCTTAGAAAAAATGAAGTGTTCTAAAATAAAGACAAATTCTACTTTTCTTTACAGTAATCCATTGACTTATCTGGCACTTTTAGAAGGAAGCATGATTGGAACATGACTGATAGCTGTAATAGCATATTTCTCTACAAGCAGTGATCCAGCCTTACAAGGCTCTGTTCAGAAAAGTCTTGTTGCTAGAAGTAGTGACTCACTTTAAAAGAAGTTGAAGGTACTAGCCATTTAAGTATTTATGTGGAGGCTGCTTGCCTAGACTCAGATGTCTGGGGCAGAGCTTCCCCTCTACTGTTTAAGCTCTTTGCAACCTATATATCCTAGAGGACATACAAGGAGCATGGCTAATAGAATGAATAATTGCACCTGTAGTACTGGTAGTAGTAGTACTGTTAATTACAGAATCAGTGTCTTGCAGTAATTGGATAGCAAGAAGACAGACAGAATCAGCTCAAAGAGATTACAGCCAGAAAAAAAATGCAAAATCAAAACCAAAATTAAAAGAAAAAACCCCACAAAAACAATAACACAAGAAACCCACAAAACTCCACAAAACAAACAAAACCCAACCCCTCCTCCCAGTCTGTAATTGTTTCCCATCATGCCTTAAATGAAGTTGTTTGCATATATACACTTGAAACCTGATCACCTATTGTATGGCCTGTCACTAGAATACAATGATGTCTGGAAAAAGTAGCTCAACTCCATGCACTTGAATATTTAGACCAGTAAAAATGGGTTTTTTTCCTATACATAGAAGTTATGGCCATACATTTTTCATATATACTTATACAATGCTTTGGAAATCTTCCCTTCTCAAAAGCTGGAGTAAAAAACCCACCAAATCCACATTCACATTCCTCTTGCCCCCAAAATCCCCCAAAAACCCACAAAACCCAACCCCCAGCTTTTGGAAATAAAATGTGAAAATTATTGTCAAGTAATTATTGTTTTACATATTTTAATTTAAATCCTTTTTTTTTTTTTTTTAAATAAATAGTGGTCAAGAATCACTTGAACATTTTGAAACTATATTGTAATTGCATAGTTTAAACAACCTGTGATTTATCAAACTCTGATACTTGCTGCTACTTAGAGCAACCGGAATCAGCCTATGAGAGTCCAAGCTTGAGAAGAAAGTAAAAACCTTAACCAAGAGTAATTCAAAAATGTTCTCAGTGAAAAATAAATAGTTCTGTTTAGAATATGGTATACGTTTTTAAGCCCATGTTAGACACTACTCGTATCTCTTTAATATCAAATAAACAACAATGAAAATTCTATACAAGGAACCCCCAAACACTCAAACGTGAAATTTCAAGAATTTGTATTTTATGAAACACCTTCAAAGAATAATGTATTTTAAAGTGTTCTATTAAGTTGACTAAAAAACATAATTAGAACCTATGATTATAATTTAAATTTCCCAAGCCACTCAATACTATCTTTGGAATTTTATTTTTGTGTCCTCTGTACAGCTGAGCAGCAGGTTGCCAGGGCTCAGTGATGGCTGCTTCCAGGGAAACACACCGTGAGACCTCAGGGTCTGTCCCACCATCCCAGCCAGGAGCTGGCAGTGGAGGCATGGGGGTAACCCCAGCAGCAGGATTCAGGCAGCCCCTTGGAGATCCAAGGACCTGAGATCAGCGGGGTCCATGGGGGAGGCAGGGGCTGAGAGCCCTGGGGGACTGGCAGGGGGACTTTAACCTGAGGCCATGTGAGGGGAGTCCTGAGCTGGGCAGGGACAGGTAGACCAGGTAGTTCTTTCGGTACTTGGACAGGGAATTCACAAAGCCATCATACTGCAAATGAATTAATAAACTTCTTACCTTTTAGAATTTTGAATGTAGAACTCTTTACCCTTCTCTAAAGCAAAGAATTTGCACATTAAGAAATAATGGATATTCTAGACAGACATTTATCCAAAGCCACCAAGAAACTCTGTACGAAAGTGGGACACAGATGTGCTGCCAGATGTTGCTAGGCCTTTTTGTTTGTCAAAAGGAGAACGTTTCCATGTTCAGTATGCTCATATTTTTTTGCATAGTCAGAAGGTGAACTAGAGAAAAATATCAGGAACCCTAAGAAGTCCTTCTAATTTACATATACAGTGTTTGATTAAGAAGAAATGCAATTTCATTATATATATACATGTGCACACACATATATCTGTATATATTCTAAGTCTTATTTCTAGTTGTTCCGAAGGGAAGAAGGGGCAGTTCTTCTCTAGAGCCAACATCCCACAGGGTAGAGTGGATTTAAAGTATCTACTGAGTAGCTGACATAAATTCTCCAGTCACATGTAAAAACAAATATTTAAAAAACTTAGTTTTGTATACATCCTTGTAGACTGTACTCCCCTGGTCTCTGCTCTCTTAATGATATCAGCAGATCAAAAAGCTCATGCCATCCATCCGTGAGCCCATGATCCTTCCCCAACATCATATTCATTAACAGAATATATTAAACAAACTTTCTTAACTGTTGATATCATGTCAATGTACCTTCTTGGTGGAAAGCTGATTTGCATTTTAATCTTCTTGTGATGAATTCCACTTTTTGATTGCTCAAGAAGTGTTTTTCTGAACAAGAAGTGTTCAATTACTAAACTTCCTGGTAAAAATATCTTAGTATGAAGTCTTTTATCATGTGCACTGCAACATAAGAATACTTCCTTTATTAGAGAATGTAAGAAAGCTTTGTTAGATTTGTAAGAAGGCTTTGTTACTTGTTTGTGCACAGCGTAAGACATGTCATTCATAAAAAATAATCTGTTATTGAATAACAATACATCTATTTTTTTGAAGAGATATAAAGCAGAAATAGCTCTTTAAGCCCATTAAAATATTTAATGGATATAATTATATTTCTATGCATCTCTTTCAAGTTGTAGTGGTTCTGCACTACAAAACATTAGCATTTGACTGTGTGCAGGATGACATTTAAAATTAAGTTTTTATTCTCTTAATTGGCTTCATTTTTCTTTTGGTAAGATGAATTCCCATCACTTAATTACTTCAAGTGCACCAGCTGCAAAAACACTTGACTTTACCAGAGGGCCCAAAAAAGCAATGCAGACAGATATGCTATTTAGGAAAGAAAGAAAATCCTCTTTATGTATAGTTTCAAGTCTTGGTGTTTTTTTTGGGTTTGTTTTAGTTTGGTTTGGTTTTTTGTTTTGTTTTGTTTGTTTTGGTTTTTTGTTTGTTTGTTTTTCCCCAATAGAAAATTACTCAAATAGGAAAAACATTTTTCTTAAAGCATGACAATATAATTAAGCTCTCAAATTCAATATACACAGAATATTGCTTCAATCTAATGAAATTTAGCTTTTATCATTTAAATAATAACTTATTCCTCATAAACTAGAGAAAAGGTACACAAATCCATTCCTCATCTACTCCCAAATTCTTGGTTTCAGACTGGAAAACAAATCAACCAACCTACATTCAACGTTGTTTCCTGTAGCTACACAGTTCCATTGTGCAAATTGTATCCTAAAGATCTCTTCTTTGGCTACTGATTACTAATTTTAAACAAGATGTCTCTATAATTTTTCTCTTTACTGTTGCTCTGAGAAATTCTTTTATGAAAACTCTGCATATCTGAATGTGGCACAGTACCCAAAAAGAGGACAAAAACTGTAGCTAAAATCATGGGAAAAGAGTACTCTGCAAAAAACCCTGTACCATTTTCTATCAGTAGAAACTGGTAAATTAATTGTTAGAAATGTAAGGTTGTTAAAAAAACATATTTAACTTTTCATGCCAGATAGGAAATTTTAACCATCTGACAGGAACAACATTTACAGACCGTGTAATTAACCATAATTAAATTACCAGATGGATCAATATCCCACAGCTCTGCTTGCAGAATAGGTGCTTGGACTACAGACCAACTGCAGTGATCGTATACTCTCCATATGTCTGATATCCTAGCATCTTGATCGTTCCTACTGAGATATGCATTTGGGTGAACCTACTCTCTACACGTAGTTACTTTTCTTTGAAAAATAATCTGAATCTGAAGAGTAGGTGGGAAATAATTCTGCCTACTCCTAATCTGAACTCATATATTCGTATCACTTCTAAGATAAACAGGTCCAGTCTGTTTTAAAGTATTATTCTGCAATGTAGGTTCTTCTTTTCTTCATCCTCTCCTCTTTCAAGAAACTTAAGGAGGTTAATTATACCTTTTCTTTTTAACAGAGATAAATGAAAATTTCAAGTACATCATTTCACAACTTTCAGGCAAATTATGTTAAATGGAGTGGTGGTGACCCAAGAAAGCATCCTTGAGAATAAGATGATTTGTGTAGTCTATTGGACACTTAAGAGTTGTATTTTGATTCCAAACTGGTATGGGAGATGTGCAAAAAAATACCTCATTTCCAAAACCATTGCATTCATGGCACAAGGTGACAGAGGACTACTAGCAGTATCTTATTTCATATGAACAATGCAAACATCCACAAGACATGATTATCTGATCTGTGTTTAGGACAAAGAGTCAAGCTGGGTAATGATGTTATGCCTACTTATATAGGCACAAATGCTATAATAAATTATATCTTGTCAGTGAATGTGTGCATACTTATGGTAAATCATCCTGAAGTTATTACTGAGTGGTATTTTGCAACTCTTACTCTAAGTGGTCTGTTTTACCTCTCAGTGCAGTATGTCGATGCTGAGTAAGTGATTACTGTAGGGTTTTAAACTGGTAGTATTCTATTCGTTTATAAAGCACTTTGTGATCCACTAGCATAAAACACAAAATGCTATCAGATGTCTAGATGTTCTTATGAAATTAAAATAAGGGCATGAATTACATATTGTGCAATTTCTGTCAATTTATGAGAAAGCTTTAGGACAAAAATCCTTCTGATACAGCTGTAGATGGCTATATAAGGCACAACAAAATAAACACAGTGTTACTGTGTGCAGTGGAAGATTTCCCTTGAGTGAAATATCTTCAGAAAAAGAAATCAAAAACAACCAACCAACTAACCAAAAAACTCAACTGGTTTTCTTTGGAAAAAAAATTACTTGAAAAGAGAACTTGAGAGTAAATGAAAATTTGAATTTGTTGAAATTATTATTTAAATTTGAATTTACAGTTTAACAGAAGTCTGGCAGTCAAAAATCTAAATTATATAGCAGAGGAGAGTTAGCTATACATAAAGAGGGAAAACAAAACACTCCCCAAACTCTCTAAAGTAGCAGAGAAATAATACAGTTTAGAACTGACAGCACTCTCCTCTGAATTAAGGAAGAAGCCTAGACTGCAGGCAGTACTTCATAATCCTCTTCAATTAGAGACACTATTGAGACAGTTGTTCAAGTCATAGACACGCAATATTTCGTTTCTCTGGTAGTTAGCTGTTGCAGGAAATTCAGTTCTATCCTTGTGAAGTCAGTGAGAGTTACCCTTGACTACCGTTGTACCAGCATCAGGAGAACAGATCACAGAATCACTGAATCATTTAGGTTGGAATCTGGGATCTTTGAATCTGACCTTTGACCGACCACCACTTTGCCAACTAGACCATGGCACTAAGTGCCACATTCAGTCATTCCCTGTGCACCTTCAAGGATGGAGACTCCACCACCTTCCTAGGCCATACATTTCAATGTTTAGTAACTCTTTCCACCAAGAAATTCCTCCTGACATCCAACCTGAACCTCCCCTGGCACAGCTTGAGGCCATTTCCTCTTGTCCTGTCACTGGTTGCTTGGAAGAAGAGACAACCCCACCTGGTTACACTCTCCTTTCAGGGAGTTGTAGAAGGTGATACGGTCTCCCCTGAGCCTTCTTTTATCCAGCTAAACAACCTCAGCTTCCTGTTGGGGAGATATGCATCTGATCCTGCTACAACTGGTGAATAATGAAGTGGTTTCAAGCAAGTTTCAATATGATTTTTAAGGCCACATTACCTCTTTGATGTCCTATTTTGCTGTTTCCCAGTGGAAGAAAAAAAATTGATTGTGGAGTGAATCTTAATCTTCGTAGAAATTTCTCATATCATTCTGTGCTCTCCTAATGTATAGATAATTCTAAAAACCAACAGGGATAGCCAAAGCCATGTGAAATGCTCTCATAGAAATAAAGGTAACTCAACATTTCCTAAAAAAGTAATTTACATTACAATAAACAATCCATGATCATCAACACTAATCATAACAACGATAAAATCACAAATCTCCTTATTCTTTTGCTTATTACTTTACATATGTTATCTTATAAGTACACAGAGAAATTTATAATTAAATGTATATATATATATTTAATTCTGAGCCACAGCCACTGCTTTTCACAACACTAAGAATGCTCAAGGATCATTATGTCTGTAAAAGACTTTTGTTTGGCTATTTTAACTCTTTTGTATTTCTCCCATATGGTGAAGTAATCTCCACTGAATCAACGTGTCCTCCTGACTCAAGTTCATGCTTTTCTCATCTTCACCCTTTGAAGAAAATTATCTATGAATAGCTGGTCCCACAGCACTTCAGTAACAGAACTCTGAAAAAAACTACTACTTTTGTGCACTCAATGTGTCAAGCAGAAAGCCTAAAAAGGTGGCGGGGGGGCGGGGTTGGGGAGGAAAAATCCTGTCAATTCTGAAATTGCCTTTACAATATTTTATAGCTATTTTGATATAAATACTGGAGCATGAGAACAGACTTAGGAAGGAAATCTTGTACTTTAAAAAGTAATATCTAAAGACTAGTATTGTCACCAAAAGTTGTATGTTTCCGACAGTATCACCAAGTTATTGATCATTTAGAAGACATATGAAGAATACCTCTCTGCCTTTCACACTGACTGCCTATGAAAGGGAAATTTAACATGCAGGTCTTTCATTCCCTACAGCATTGCTGAAAATGAGTAAAGAGTGAGTGTCTAAGGAAGATGACATCCAGTATGCATTCTACATACAGCTGCAGCTGATATGAAATGACATTCATATAGCTCTCTTGCTTTACTGAGTAATGTTTCAGGCAAAAAGAATGTTGCAACAGTGTTTAGAGATCTCAAATCATAACTATTTTTATTAGAACTGAAAATCAGAAAAAATTAGACAAGTATATCTTTTTTTCCCTTCTCTAGTATTCTGAAACACTTCATCTTATCATGTTGATAGGACTAGCTATCCTAGTCCTAACATTATTTTGAAGAAAGTTATCTATAGCAGTGTTTTCATGACAAATGGTTCTTTGGTTTCTGTTTCACTATCTTTTTGATGATGTTTTGATCAGTTTATCTTTTCTACTTTTTTCTGCAGTGTTTTCTCTGAAACATGCAGTTACAGCATTTAACAGTACTGAACTCCAATCCAGCTCTTTAAGTATTATGTGTCTCTCTATTTGATATCTCATAAAGAGAAAAATATTTAGCCTGATAACAAATAGATTCATTCTAAACTATCAAGCCACCTGTGAGTTTCAGTCACACGATACACTTCCATAAGTCTTTTCCAGAATATCTGGAAATGCTTGGAGAAAAACTGAGTAATACACAGATGTATGTGTATTATGGTTTCACTCATAGCCATCATCAAGGTAGAACAGTTATTTACAGTCATATATGACCTCATCTTAGAATCACTGATTTTATCTGAGGAATCTCAATCATAAGTTTTCACAAGGTTAACAAATATATACAATGTTGTTTTAAAATAATACAAGATTCAATTCATCAAAGTCATGTTGTTATGCATGCATGAAGGGGGAAATGTTAGAGTAAAGAAAGAGGAGGAAAAGAGAAAATTAATCTATTGCTGAGTCATTGGCTTTAAGGACTGTGAGAGATGGCATCAAATCTACCAATGGGATGAAAGAGAGTTTGCAAGAGATTTTCCAAATAAAGTAAAATGGCGGTAATTTTTAGAAGAGAAAGACAGAACCTGCAGGGTACTCTTCTAGTTGTTCAAAAAACCAGAATGGTTAAAAAAGTTAACATCCTTCAACATATGGATTTCTTTCAGAGAAATGTAGCCTGAGAGACAGGGTACTCAGAGAGAACCAATGACCAAAAAAAGGCTCCACAAAAGGTCTGCTAGATTAAGTATTTAGGTTTGACTCTTGTAGTTTTTTGTTTTTTTCTTTAACCGTCCATGTCACGTATAAATATTTGAAGTTTCATTGAAACGTTTGAAGTTTCACTTTCTCCATCAGTTATTGAAAGCTAAAATTTTTACTGGAATTTTGACTTGTTCTGAAAAATAAACAGCTATTCTTGTGACTGTTCACACCTAGTTGGGTAAATCCTCTTCAGCTCCTCACTCCAAAATACTTTTCCTTGATTACACAAAGAAAAAGCAAGAAATGAGGAATATGAATCCTCAATATTTTGCCAAATGTTTATCAGTAACTTAATCTTCAGGGGAAAAAAAGTTTAGAGGCTTAGATATAGGGAGGTGTCATGATTTAGGAATGATATTCCCAAATCTAGTTCTCCCATCAAGAACTCTCAAACCACACTGCTGCTCACTCGTTCCCTCTACCCCTTCTTCTTCCTTCTCCACCCTCCACTCCCTCTTCCACCTTCCTACACCCCTGAATATGGCTGGAGAACAGCATTTCTGGCACAAAAGGCAAAGATCACAGGTTGAGATAACAATTTACTGAAAACAGCAATGAGATAAGAAAATAAACAGTAACAGCAACAATATTATTAACAGAAGTATACAAAGAGAGAGAACAGGTTCCCCCCTGCTTCCAGGCTTTGTTACCCCAGAAAGGGATGCCTCTCCCTCCCAGAAGTGAGAAAGTCCATCTTCCCCACCACTGGCAATGATATAATGTTGTACTGAATAACAAAATGTCTTGGCCATGCTCCCTCCCACTGATCTGGGCCAGAACCGGGACTAGAAATAAATTTTAAATTCCTAGTTTAGGGAAAACTGTACATGCTAAAGCAACCAGCTCTATTTAGAGTGATGTTGTATTTAATTACAAGTAGTACATAGTTCAATAATGTTCCCAACAGTTTTCCATTATTCTATCAAGTTTGCACAATCACAGATATGATTTTGCAATTTTAGATGATGAAAGACAACAGCATTGCATGTCTGGAGAAAAGGACAAGGTTGGCACTTGATGGGTATTAGACACTGAAAAAATGAAAAAATATATCAAAATTTTTTTAAAAAAAAAGTCTGCTTAGCTAATTTTCCCAATCCAAAGAATTGCTTTTTATTTGCAAAATAAATTTGCAATTTTCTATTCATTTGCTTTATCAGAAGGATGGCATATCCTGGAACTGGTTTGTTAACAATGAAACTGCACTGATGTTTATCCCAGGCCAGGAGGAGTATATAGGACTGTCAGAGAGCTGATGCATCATTTTCATTACTCAAGATACTTCTCACTACCATTCTTCATTTCCACTTAACATTTTGAAATACTGAGGTCTTTAAACCCACATAATAAGATATTTGAATTATTGTTGCTAGACAGTTCATACAGAGACATTCAGAATTTTCTGTCATTCTCTAATCTAATCTAATCTAATCTAATCTAATCTAATCTCTATTAATTATACCTTCCTTGAAAAGGACTAGACTAAAAAAACAAAACTGAGACAAAACAAGAAAATAGCAATAACAACCAAAAATCACCACTCAAATACCCAAACACAAAAAGAAAACCATTCAGAAATTTTCTTCAAGACAAACTGCATACATAATAAATGGATTACCTATAGTGCTAATACGGTGAAATATCACCATCCTCATGAGAGTGAATAAGAGTAAACAATATGAGTCAAGTAACACCAAAAAGCACTTATTACCACCACTAAATTCTCTTCAACATCTTTGTGTATTCATTCCAACTCCTTCAGATATGAAGGATAAACAGATTTTTTTCTCCCCAAATAGCAAATTTAGCCTACTGCTTGCCAATTCAGAAGCCAAAGGTTATTACAGAGAGGCCCACTGGAAACATGGAAAACTATAAGCAGTAGTATACTTGCAAGCAAAAAGGATTGCATATCAATTCCAAAAGGAGGAAGAGCAATGTGCCTTCTCTCTGATGTTCCAACATGAAATAGCAAGGTTCATTAAAGAAACAGAACACACATTATTATTATTGTTGTTGTTGTTAATTTTCTGTTCCCATTCTGAAGAATCTTATGTTAGTAATAGGAATGGTACTCTACAAATATAATAATAATTTATTTTATATCCTTCCTTAATTTTTACAAAAGTTACATAATTGCACTAGGCAATCTCATATTGTCTTATGCTTTACAAACTTGAAATATAACATAGTGTAGTGGGATATACTTTTAATCAACTGCAACATCTGCATCCAAATCATTGCACTGACAATTTCTAGTATCCAGCACACAAGGTAATTTAGTTTTAATGGATTTTTAAAAACCCCTGTTCAGTAATTTTTAATCAAAATACATCTAGATATAGAAAATACTGACATTTCATATTCTAGTCTAAAACTTGTAAATTCAAATTATTTTTATGTAACAGAAGTGTTTGTGCTGAAATATATTCAAAAGTAACACATTTTTGTCTCTGGGTAATAACCTGGAATAAAGAAAATAATTAATACAGTAGTAAGCTAATATGAAGAATGGGCATTTGCCAGAGGATAAATTAGACTTTAAGTGGGAGACTATTTCTGAAGCGCATCATGAAGCATAGATGTAGAAAGACAGCTCATCAAAAGTGAAGGAAGTGAAGCAGAAAGACAACAGTCCATAATATTTTTTGACTATATATTTTTTATGAAACTTATTATATAATAAAGTTTAAAGACTAACCAGGGCTGGGCTGCTGATGTACCACTCTTAACTGAATAAAGTTAAGATTACCTTTAATTTTTCTCTGTTGTTTCTCATATTTCTAGCACCTTACACAATTAATAATTTCTTTCAAATTAATTTACATTCTTCAAAGTAACAATATTATTTTTAAAAATAAAGATTTCAAAGGTTAAGACTATTATGCTATTGATTTGAAATTATTAAGTAACTATATTACTTTTTCCATTAGCTCCTACTTTTTCCATAAACTCTCAGCAGTGGTCTTTTTAGATCCCATTTTGCTTTCTATTTACACATTTACATGTACATCTTACTGAGATTCAGTCATGACAATAAAAAGTATAGTACTCCAGTCAAAAAGGAAGAATATATATAGGCTGTCTGAAGACATTATATAATTTTTTTAAGCCTAATAAGGTATTCTGCCTCTAACCCATCTATTTTTTTTCTACCCCTCCCCTTTGCCCCCGACTCCTTGAAGGAAAAAGAAATATAAAAAAAACAGTGAGTCATTTCATAGCTATTTTGGGAGATAAGATGAAAAAAAAAATCGCTTTATGTTAAAGGACTGAACTGGAATTCAGAATGTTTAAATGTAATACTTGCTTTAGTAAGCCATCCATAAACTTCCAGCATGACAAGGCACTTCTCTATGTCCCAATCCCAGCCATCTTCCTTCTCCAATTTTAGGTCATTCAGGAAAGAATTCCCTGTAAAGTAGACAAAATTGAATTTTCCAAAGAACCATTTTAGTAATCAATACAAATTCTTCTACTTGTGAGATATGAAACCAACACCTGAGTGACAGGGGATGTTTGAGTACCAAGAATGATATGAAGGGAAGAGAAACAAAAATTGAACCTCACCTAACATTATAATACTCTTGTCCCAATTAGTGTGAATTGTTACATGACTCATTCCTAATTTAATTTTTTTTAACTGAAACAGCTTCAGCAGGAATGACTTTATAACGATTTATAGGTAAAGACATAAATTTTACAAATGGAGGAAAAAACTCATATATGTATCCTACTTTGACACTATAATCCTCAAAAACATTTTATGTTCAATAAGGGAATATGATTTTCATGAGACATCGAAAATTTACTACTAGGCTCTTTAAAGTTTCAAAGGCATAACTAATTTACACCATTTTGCAT
Source organism: Hippolais icterina (assembly GCA_013400075.1). Lineage (NCBI taxonomy): Eukaryota > Metazoa > Chordata > Aves > Passeriformes > Sylviidae > Hippolais > Hippolais icterina. Next base: position 188,581 of record VWYN01000295.1, on the reverse strand, counting down.
GGTTGGTCCAGTTAAAATGATACTAACATTCTTAGTCTAAATTATATAAATAGCTTAGACCAAACCTTATTATTAAGATACTTAAAATTTATAACATATAAAACTTCTAGTTCTCCCTTTTGTCTGTTGTTAATTTCTACACTGTTTCCCTGTTTATCTCTTGGAGGACAGTAATGTTAATCATGGAATTTATTTTGCTTTGCCAGGAAGAAATATGTTATTGATTCTGATGGTTTCATCTTTACTGTGGATCCACTTCAGACTATTTTTCTATCTTCTATAAATTTATGTAGTTAATGTATTTTAAAAATAAAGAATATATTTATATATTTTAGATACTCTTTTTTCTTTTAACTACTGTAAACCTTGTCCTGTACGACTCCCAAGTCTGTACCACAATAGCTCACCACTGTTGAATTTTCATAGCTTCAATCTTAAGTGTACATTTTTTTTATCAGCTCATTCTTATACTTCTCTGACCATGGAAATCTCTGTCTCACTTTTATTATCAGGACCTCATATTTAATTCTCTACAGAAAAATTACTCCTTATTACTTCATAAAAAAATTATGGTTATACCATAAAAAGAGAAGCAAAAGAACTTAAAAAAATACAAACCACAGTCAAAAAATGCCACTGCAGGCAAAGAAACTAAAAAAAAAAAAAAAAAAAAAAAAGAAGAAAAAAAAAATCAGCACAAAAATCAGTGGTCTGTTGCTGGTAATGACAATGGTGTATATACTGGTCTGCAGGCTATAAGCCTGAGTATTTTAGTAGGAGTTGCATGAAAAAAGAATACTTCTCCCTTGTGCTTTTAAAGGAAAGGAGAATCATCACTGTATTTTTCAGAGGATTTGATCCTGATGTCATGATTTGACATGATCCTAGAAAGCGCTGTAGACTGAAATCTTTCAGGAGAATTAAGTAAAGGAGCAAATAGGACCAAGATCCTGACTGGTCTTAATGCAAGCTATATTCTGAGCCATCCACCTCTGTCAAGATGTGGTGTCAGTCATCAAAAATAATCACAGGAGAAGGGAAAGCTATGAACTGTAGGTTCACCTCAAAGGAATAATTTTTTTTTAGAGAATGAGGATGATTTTTTGAATTTCAGTTGTGAATGCTGTTGAAAATATTGTACAGTCTGCACTGTAGGTCTATATGAACTGAGATTAGAGAAGTATAACAAAACAATGAAGAAGAGAAATACAAATGAGCAACACCTAAAATAAAAAATTAAAAACTACAGAAAGCACATTATTTAAAATATTTTGATCAAAGCCAAATATGATATTTTGATACACAAAAGGGCATGTTATGCCATCTATTTCTCACCTCTATGCCATGCATATAGGGGCATCATATAATCAATAAAATAAAATCAAACAGTCTCAAAAAATACAAAAAGAGCTTCTTTTCCCTCATGTTAGCTTTAGAGATACAGGACTAGTGCTATTTGTATGAATGCACTTCAATCAGAAGACTTCTCATCTTACAAATCTTGTCATATTCTTACTGTAGCCCTAGATTTTGCATCATTATTTTGAGAGCAAAATTATTGATGTTTAAACCTAAGAAAATTGAGACTGAGCTTCGAAACTGATGAGTTTGGGGAAGATAATAGTCTAAAAAGTGTAAAAAATAATTAGTTGGGGAAGATTTATCCAAAATTGTACGCATAAAGATTTCTGCATTCTGAAATATGACACACAAAAATATTAGGAATGGTAGAAAAAAAAAAAAAAAAAAAAAAAAGAAATATAATGCTTTCTACTTAGTATGTCAATAAGCAAGCCAAATAAGAGACAAGTGTGTTTCCATACCAATATTAAATATCTAAGGGATTAAGATTGTTGCCTTGGGAAGGCTGACCTGAAACAGAGGCTAGGCAAACTAGAGAGTAAAATTAGGATTTATTAAAAGGTCCCTCAAAATCCACCCTGGGCATTACAGAAGCCTACGCAAGGCAGCACCCAGGGTGGTCTGCAAGTGGTGGCAAAGATGGCCACCCCGAGTCACGAGATTTTGCCATTTTATAAGTTTGGGTCTATTTGCATATTGGGGTCCAATTGCCCAATTACAGCCCCAGGCCGTGAGGTCCCATCCTTCTCGTTCCACCCCCCAGTCCATCGCTGTTTGTGCTCTTGGCCTGAAAGTTGTCCTTGGTCTTCCATCAGAAATGGGTTTGTTTTGTCTACCTGCTCCTTAGAGGGAGCTTAGTACAATTCCCAATGCGAGGCTTCATCCCTAGGCAGCACGCGCAGAATCTGAAAATATAGAAGCTAAGGCATCAAGATGTCTGAGGAAACAAGAAACATGAAAAAAACCCTGAAATATCTTGCTCTAGATGAACATACTAATGGAAGAGAACTTCAATTTAAAAAGATGAACATATTCAGAACATAATTTTAATGGACCAAAATACCAGTCTTAAATGACAATATACATTCAGGTAACAGTTAGAGAGTGTCTGACCAGGATAATGATACTGACTACCAGATTCTCAGACAAGTGAGAACAGGCTCTTTCTGGATATCATCAGCATTCTTCTATCAATTAGTCAAATGTCACTGTGGGAAATTAAGAAGATAACATTTTAAGAGATTAAAACTATGTTTGTTCTAGAATCAGCTAATCAGAAAGCCCCTCTAGTAAGAAAGTTACTACTGATTTGATGCAAAACAATGATACTGTTCAAAATCCTATGGGAGTATACTATTTCATATTTGTGATGATTCACTTAGTTTCAACAGATCTACAGGAGAATAAAAGACAAAAAGAAGCTTGTAAACAAAGTCAAAAGTAGGAAGACATTTCAATAAGTGTTTGGATAAGAGACAGGAAATAGGATCTAAGAATAAATGTTTAGTTGTTCATACAGCATTGACAGTAGCCAGAAGTCTTCCACCAGGGTTTACGTAATTCAGCATGGATATTAATCATTAAATCATATTCTGTGAGGACAAAACCAAATTATGGCTTTAACAGTTCATACACCTCTGAGTCAATGATCTAGCAGGTGAAATTCAAGGTATATGGAGGAAAAAAAAAAAATAACCCGAAACATTTTTTGCACACATGTAAAACCAGTGTGACCCGAGTACCACCACTCGGGCAAAGTTCTTGGCTGAATATTAAATCTATGAAAATATAAGCTCAACCTGCAGAACAAGTCAAAAATAGAAAATCAATTGTTAAGAAGCATTGAGAAAGAAAGCAGGGGACAGAGAAGAAAATGTCATTATGCCACTATTTAAATACATGGCTTACCCTCAGCTAACAGCACTGTTCTTCAGGGGTCAGTGCTAGGTCTGATACTGTTTGACAGCATTGCTAGTCTTCATGGTGAAGAAATGCAGAAACTCAGATTTATAGATAATACCAAACCAGGAAGAGTGGTTAATATTTTAGAGTCTGCTATTCAGAGGGATTTCATCAAGCTGGGGAAATACGATGATATCTGAAATTCAAAAACGGCAAATGTAGAGCCTAATTAGTACAGATTAATAAAGGCTGGGGCCTGACTGGCTGGGGAGCAGCTTTACAGAGAAGGAAAGATGGGCTTTTGAACAAGCTGAGCATTGAGGCACAGCTAAAAGCTGTAACTGTTCCTATTTGATGTAAGGTGAGACTGTTATTAAAGGAATATCATAGTCTTAATTTTGCAATTCTTTCCTTCACAAGTTAAGTGAAAAGTTAACAATCTACAACTGAAAAAAAATTTCTGAGATTGGCTCAGGGGAAAAAGTCAGAACAACTCACTTCTAAGGACTCTAAGCTGCTTTGAAGGCATAGCAAACAGCCATGGATTATTTCACCTCAAGCACTTTTTAAAGAAATTAGAAAATTAGAGCTGGTTTTTCTCCACGCTTATTAAAAAGAGTGCATAAACTAATATCGTTATCACAATTGCCTAAAGAATTTGTGTAACTAGCAATGATTTTTACAAAATATAAATTAGAATGTCTATTCCATTTACTATGTAGAAGCACAATAGTGAGTGATCAGCAACATCATCAGGATACTTGAACCTGAAAGATTTACTGTGACTTTTTCCTTTTGTATGTTACCGTTGAAGTCTTTCTTAAACATAAGCAGCACTTATTGGAGGAATATATCTGTGTGGTTTTGACTGAGATTAAATCCTTATCTCGGGTCTTCTAGAAAATGTTTGGACTGAGAAAGGGAATGTCATCTCTATTGAAACACACACATGTACAAGAGAAAATAATCTACCTGCAGTAAGTATATGATAAACTATTGCACATCTTAGTAACTGAAATCACCTAAATTCCAGACTGACTACAATCTGATCCTGGTAGTTTTAGTGAACAAAGATAAACCCCTCCCTTTTGGTGGTGCATCCTGTATCCTCTTCCCTGCCATTTTTCTGTATATGCGTCATCTGTGTACTAGGCTATAGAGTGCACTTGCCAGAGAATTCTGTTAAATTACACTTTCAGAAGTTTATATTAAAACCTGCTTTTTAGCAATACCTTTGACAGTGATTAATTAGCCACACCATTCATTCACAACAAACCATTATATACATTAAAAATATAAGGGGCTCTGGATACATATATAAAAGAAGTATAAAGGAAATGAAAATTATGTTGATTTCATCATTGCTATATCATAAACCTCAAGTATTTAATGCAGGCAAAAGTTAAGCTCAACATGTTTTTCAGTATCTGAAGCATGAAAAAATAAACTGGTGATTTGGCCTAAAGTAAGGCGAAAATTGCTTTTCAAGATGTAGACCCTTTCTGTATTTGAATAATAGGTAGATGCTTATTGAATAATAAAAAAATCAGATTATTTGTAAGTCTTTAAAAAAGTAGAAATAAAAAGAATTTTGAACTTTGAGGAAAAACTAGTCAAACCATATATCCTTGGGGTAAAGTTACCATAAGACTGTAAATAACATATTTGCATTCAAGATCACTGAACAAGAAATAGAAGTTACAGAGGATATTTCATCAGGATTATTATTTTTCTACTAGATACTGCATAATTATGTATAGTTAAAAACATAATACATGTACGGAAATACTTAATCAACACTAAATTGAGGTCAAGAGGAACTGTCTGACTGTTAAGCAGATAATTGCTGACATTTTCATTACTTGAGAACAACAGGCCAGGAAATTTCAGTTTCTGAAATTAACAAAGAGAAAAAATATTAAACAGAATCTGGCTAACTTGAAGTTGCATTTTAGTTGGCTTAGTAAGAGAAAGAGCCTCATGTCATATTTTTGCTGACAAAAATGGCTAAGCTGTGATCTGAAAAAAATCATAAAGATGCTCAGGCCCATAAATATGTCAGAGTCAAAGAACCTTAAGGATAGTGCTGGACTTTCTTAATCACTTATGAAAAAAGAATATGAGCTTCTGAGCCAACTAATTTAAAGTCATCATACGGGAGTATACAGAAATACAAGAAAAAGCTTTTGAAGAAGTAAAGAGAATAATTTCAAATTCTCCATTAATGAAATTTTATAACCCAAAGGAAAGTCTAATCTTAGGAAGTGACACATACAGAGTAGTAAGGGAACCACATTAATGCAGAGAGAATGTCTAAAAGCACTTATGAGCTGTTATTTCTTAGTTAACGAATGAGAAAGAATTAGCACTAGACCTTTATAAAACTCACTAGAATCTTTCACAAGCTCTGTCAGGACAAAAAAAGCTGTACAGTGTCATGTCCCCTCAACTTTGCTTATGTTTTAAATGTCTGAAAGCATTAATTTAAATGGAGAATGAAAAATTGGTTCATCAGCATGCGCATCTAACAGGATCTGGCACAGTTCGGATCTCCTGCGATGCTTTGCCAAGCCCTACAACAATGCAATTGTCAGACATTCAATACAGTGAATTCCTTCCATACAGTGAATGTTCCCCATAATCAGAAATTAAACCTGAAAAGCCATATTGCATTTTTCTCATCAAAATAATGTCACCTTTTCTCTTGAGAGCCTCTTCAGTTCCTATATACTTTTTCACCCAAAACACTCTGTACTCCGAAAAACAGCAAACTAAATTTGAATACTCACCACTTTCAATACAATTGCATTTCCAGAGTTAGGCTGAACTTTAGCACATTTCACTTTTAAATTCTTGAAGTCAGGCTGCCTCATGGGACAGCTGCTCTCTGGGGTTTGGGGACAGCAGGGACTGCCCAAGTCAGCAGGGCAGGGCAGGACTTGGTATCCTGAGCCATTCCCACCATCTCAGCCAGAGGGAAGGCAGCTGGGGGGCACTGAGGCAGCCCCAGCCCTGGGCATGTCCTTGGACACAGAATGAGGCTAGGCAGGGATGTCAGTCCACATGTAGGGGTCAGGAACAGGCCCTGTGAGGGAAACCAGGGTCAGACACGGTCCCAGAATGGCCAGGAAGGGTGTTTGCAGGAAGGTTGGATTTGGTTATGCTCCCTCAGACAAGAGCTGGTCACAGACACAATAGATATTTCTGAGCAAAAGCTTTTCTGCACACCCAAAAATAGTTTCTCTGGGTGTTCCCAAGAAATCTCATCACTGGGAGATCAGAGGTAACAACTAAGCACCCAGCTGCTGGTTCAGTGCGGATTTAGATATTCAACATGATTTTGCTTAAATTTCAAATCTAATAGATGCTGTCACAATCCAGTTGATAAGTCTCCACAAACAGGACCTGCTCAGGAGCCATGTTGAATATGGTGACTGACTCACAGAGTAGCAGAAGGGTTTCCACTGTGTGACAACAAAACAGTAGAGATACAAGTACAGGTACACTGGTTGATTGGTGAGAATTCAATCAAAGACATAGAATTTTAGACTTTTTGTGAGATAGAGAATATCTTAATTATAACATCTTCTAAGTAACACATGTATATGTAAGATAGAGTTTCTGATTGTTTTCAAAGTCAAATTTTAGCCTTTTATGGACAGAATGAGTTTAATTAGTGATGATATTTTCTTTCACTAAACTCAGAACAGTGTTATTTTGAATAGTAAAGATGGCAAAAGGAGACGGATCAATTTAGTCTTCCAAAAATTCCAGGTAAAATTTAGCCTTTATATAGCTATTGCTCAGGAAAATCACTCAGATTATAAACTATTCAAATCCTGAGACCAAGCCAAAAGACAAAATTAATTCAGTGTGTCTATAATCCTATTTGACTTTGTGTCTGGAATTACTGCCCTTAGCAATTGCCTCAAAGATCCTTCCAGGAAGAAGTCATCTTCTTAGTTGAGAGATGGTCATCTACAGTAGTTATAAACAAGCAAACAAACAAGAAAAAAA